>CM024242.1:32573786-32614814 GCA_013421045.1 Propylea japonica
TCTATCCATAATATGATTTTTAAAAAATGGCACTTTTGGTGTCCATTCACGTACACTATGTCATTTTCTTTCAAAACACTTCTAATTACCTCACCTACTTCGCGATAGTCAATTACTCCGTCACTATATTTAAGTCCATGATGGCGCTGCTCCAAATATCAACTGTTTTTCTATCTGAAGAGTTAGAATATTTGAAATTTTTCAAAGGTCTCATATGAAATGAGAGTTTTCATTCCCTTATGAACGATATCTCTTTAGACACAGAACGAGCCATCTACCATGAAACCTTGTATATCGCAAACTACAATATTCATTATAGTTGAGTAATCTTTTCACTTCTTCAGATAGTGGTTTGTATTCTACTACACAATCATGCACTATGACACAGTATGATCTTGTATTTTTCGGGAACCCTCTTAAGGATTCAATCTCTACTTTCACATCGATTGTTGCCGACTTGAACGTTTCATCACGTCTGGAGCAATCCAACACATGCAGCGCTTTTTGTTTGAATTCATCGAATGAAAGTAGAGGAAATTTTCTCTTACACCCATAACTGTATGCAAAGTTTATATAATTTTGGAAAGCTTCAGCATAATCATTCTGATCGAAATTCAAATGTAAATTTTCTTGTGGAATTATGTCACTATTTAGAAGGGCACGTACATCAGATATATTTAGATGATCGAATAGTGTGGGATCTTCATCAATATTGTTTTTCTTGTTTGTTTGGAAACAGCAAATTATGTATCTAGGACATTCAATTTCTGTCGATGTTTTTTACTGCCCAAATTTCTTTAGTACCACCTGATGGTAATGATGGTAGTTCATGTATTTCCCACTTTCTGAAGGGCGCATTAAAATAGTCTTATTAGATCTAATTGCATTCAACAAATCCATTTTTAGAACATCATTAGGATTATATGTTAACCTTGAGTTCGATACTATCAATGGTAATTTACCTGCTGTACTATCTTTAGTAGAACCATGAGTAATTTTTATTGCATTGTTGTCATTTTGCGATCTTACTAAGCGGAATGTCTGTTTTCCGCACATCGCAAACTGATAATCTTTGAAGAAATTGAATAAATGTTGAACTGGTATTCTGAAAATAAAACTTCCATCTGTATTTATGGCAGGATTATTAGGATAGTTCCAACTTGATATTTGAAGTTCCTTGTATTATCATCTTCATAGCATAAATATCCTCTTATTGTTGATATTATACCAGGATCTCTGGCCATCTCTACTTCTGTACCACATAATTCGTATGATATGGAATCAAAAAGAAATGCTCCAGCGTTATTCACAAATTTAACTTCACCAGTACCTTGAGTTCTTGTTAATTTACCTTTGATAATGATTGCAGCATCATACATCAGGAGCCAACAATCTGGTCGATTTACTGTGATTTCAATTGCATCAGAGTTATTGAACGACTTGATGAATGGAAGATATGTACGACTCTCAACTTTTACAATTGATTCATCTGTGTTTATGGGTTGATAAATATCGAAAGCGTGGTTGGACATTATAGCCGATTGATTGTAGAAAGATTAAATTCTCGTAAGAGAGACGTTTGTGTGACGGGGTGATGTCCTCTTGACGACTGATGCTTTTTGGGATGATGGATGATCTTTAAATGTTGTGAATACTAAGACCATCTTTTCAGTTCCAATCTTATGATTATTTCTTCTCCTTGAAAATTTAACAAATCACCGTCTTGATCAACTGCTTTCAATGTAATATTACGTATTCGATACGTTGTTAGAGGTAGGTATACCAAGTTGTGTGGTACTTCATCAATAGCAAATCCTGGATCGGAATTCACTGCAAATTCATAAAGTGTATGAGATGGACGCTCATTATAAAATGATCCTTCAATCAGGTTGCATTCAATATTTATAGTTCGAACTTTGATAATGTTCACTGGTAAATCTGATTCATGAATTTTTCCTGGTTCAAGCACTCTCTTCGAAAAACCTAATAGGGAAGGGTGAAATCAATACTCTTATTCTTATGAAATATTTCACATTTGAGAGTATTATTATTCGGTCTCAGGAAGAATGAAGATGTTCCTTTCTCAGTTTCATATTCATTTTCCAGTTTAGACCTTATAAATGCTTCCATATCTGATATTTCATAGGTTCCAGTCGGTAGTTGGAACGTACTCTTCTTCCCTTCATGTGATGAAATATAAAATTTATTGTATTTTTGTACATTGGGTATCGTATTATATGAATAAAATCCAATCAGTGCTAAACCATAATTGAAATCCCTGTTCAGTTCAATAGGAACAGGAAAATCTACTGATAGAATCGATGATCGATCTTTTAAAGTGAAGAGCAAAGACATGACTGAACGAATAACACAAACTCAGAATATTTTATAACTGTATTATCCAATCAGAAATTTCAAGCACAAATAACCACAATTAGAAGTATTGAATTTTTGGTAACAATTCCTATTATATTTTATTGTACAACACTTGAAATATTGGATAACCTCTCTAGGAGGTTTAAGATTACCAAAACTATCAAAATATTCAACATCATTTCCTTTCTTCTTATATGCTACCCAATGTGTTCCAGGTCCCTCTGATGAATCTAAATTGACAATTCCACTTTCATTCTTGTTAGGTATTTTCGGTAGTGTATTCCTCATAAAAACACCTCTGAAATGTTTTATGCCATAATGCCTTGCAAAGTCATCAATTTCATAATCATAGAGAGCTCTATTGGGTAGATTATTCAGTTTTTTGATTGTTTTCTCAGATAGAGTCCAAATCCACGCTTAGATTTTTTATGAAAATACCATGTCCAATAAATTCCATCACTTTGTTATGTCGTTGATCTTCTTCCAATTTCTTCTTAGCATTCTTAGCATCGATGACAGTTTTCGCTACAGCGCTTGCACCACCTAACATTGCTCCTAATGCAGATAGTCCTGCGAATATAGGTATGAGTGGGAGAAGTCCTCCAGACTTCGATTCGACTGGAATAATGCGGGGGATCCTTATTTTACTTTTTCCCCCAGCTTTCTGAACTGCCTTTCGAGCTGCCCTAAGTGCTATCAGCGATGATTGTTTTTAAGTCATTAACGTTTGATTTCATCAAAATTTTATGAGTTGGATTCAAAACAGAACTCTTGAATGATTTTCTCTTATATTGTCTGAGATCCCATACCCATTTTTCTTTTCATTTTCATCGCTCCCCGGTGACTACTAATGCAGCACTTTTTCACCAATTGAAGCGTCTTTGGATTTAACACGTTCCAAGCTTCGTCTTCGAGTATCTTGTCAGCAGCGTGTCTCTCAATCAAAGAATTGCTTTCAGAATATGCAATGTCGTGCTTTTACAGGAATCGTCTAGCTTATTAATACCCGGATCGTTTCTAGCTAATCGTTTTTCGAGTTTAGTACCTGGACCACAAAAATTAAATGCGGGAATGTGCAGTTCAATTGGTAACTTATTGATGAATGAATTCAGTAAGCCGTCTCCAACGAAGGATAACATAGTACTGACTGTTTAACGATAATTTCAAACTTTATATATTAGAATCTCATTATCAAAAAATCATCAGTAATAAGAAAGATGCGAATCAATCAGCATAAGTCAGTGTTACCCGTATTAAATTTAGATTTTCAATTCATAGAGTTCTTCAATTCAATCAATCTGCTTGGCTCAAAATATATATTGATAAAATACGCTATTACGACAAGCTGCTCGAAATGATTTTGAGTAGAATCTTTTCAAACTGATGAACAATGCAGTGTTTGGAAAAACAATTGAAAATATTAGGAACCATCGAAAAATAAGACTAGTTAATCATTGGCATGGTAAATATGGAGCAAAAAAAAATAATTGCGAGTCCAAATTTTGAAAGTAGAATGATATTAGATGATGATTAGTTGTAATTGAAATAAAAAAAACATCACTTATATTTATATGAGCAAATCAAACTAGACTGTCATACTCGATTTGATACCTCCGACTACCCTGAAAATAATTCATATGGGATTCCTCGTGTAAACAAAAGAGTATTAGGCAAGATGAAGGATGAAAACAATGGTTCAATAATGACTGCATTTGTAGGTTTAGGATCTAAAATGTATTCTTTTTGTATTGATTCGAGAGAAATCAAGAAAATCAAAAACGTTGTCAAAAAATTATCGTTTGATGATTATGTGCACTGTCTATTGAATGATGAAATTAAATATATTAAACAAAGGAGTGTCGTTTCAAAACATCACAATATGTTTACAGTTGGGTCGCCTTCCGGAGTTGCTGGAATCTGCAAATTTCGCATATTATTTGACCTAGATATGGTTTATTGAATACATGAGGTCAACAACTGCTTCCTGATAGTTTTCCATGGAATTTGAATTCTTGATATTTTAATGCGATTTCTACTGGATATTTGTTCTATCTAAAAATCGAAAGTTCAAGATTATTTGATTTGTGGTTGGGTGAATAATACACCTAGAGGCGTCAAAATAAAACAATATTTTATTCTATTTATATTTATTAACATCTGACAACACCTTCTTTTCATAATAATGAATACACTCAAGCATAGCATAAGATTGTACATAGGATGAGTTGATGCAGAATGTTTTAATTATATCAATAGGATTTTCAAATGAATGTACACATTCTAAAAATTTACAATAATATGATTTGAAATGTAATTCGTTCAACATTTTGATTTTATTAGCAATAATAATATTCAATCTTAACATTTCAGCTACTTCAGCTTCAGTAAAAAACAGGAAAACTTTATTCTTAGAGACGCCCACTATTTTAGCTTCTGAATAGTCCATACTGAAACATGTAGATCAGTGAAATTTGAACATGTTCCATTGGATTCTATCAATTCGATGAACGTTTTCCATTCGAATTCATCCATTGATAACACTAAATTATTACTGGAAATTAATACTGCTGGTGAAAATTGTCTCCCTTTGCTGTGAAACCACATTGTACCTCATATGGTCCTATGGTAAATTGTGATGATAAAATCAGATATTTTCGTTTTGCACTTCATTTTCATAATGATGTAAAATTTTATTCAGCTCTTCATTATACCTATCAGTGTTGGAGCACATTCTGAATCAGATGTTTTCTATAGACTAACTTGAAATTTCACAGATTCAATCATTAAGATTTGACCATTTCTTTTTCTGCGCAGAATAACTTGCGTTTAATATATTATACACTAATTGAATTGTCATTTGGTCCTATATTTCCAGCATGATCATCATTTAATAAATCTCCTGCCATACCCTTATCCAAAATATTCTGAAATTTTTATGACATATATTATTCTCTGGATCAAATTGAAATGTATCCCATGATTATCAAATTCTTTCAACAAATAACATATTATTGAGTATTTACCGCAATATGATGCAAGAAACATCATTTCATCTACGAATAAATGTAATGGCTTATAATAATTCCTTATAGATTGTTTATCATACTGATTTTGAAGTGTGTTTCTTGATCCAGTTCTCCATATGAACCACGTAATAGCATTTGAGCATTGACCATATCATACATTTTTAGATTTCCATAATTAATCATAATATATATTTCAAATCACTTAATGACAATTTGTCTTCAGTCATTGATGAACAAATATCATTGATGAATGCATCATTTTTCTGTTTATGATCAAATACTTTCTTGATGATCTCCTGTGGTGCTCCATATTCAACCAAATCGTTGAAAATATTGTTCGGAATGAAGAGACCTAAATCTAGTAGAATTCTTGAACATTTGCTACATCATGATACAAAACAGCGAAATGAAGTTCCCCACATAGATAATTATAAAACTTCCTAGCCTTATTGAACTCGTAAACTTCCATTTCTGCAATATTAATAGTACTAAGTGAAGTGCGTCAAAAATTGAAGATATATATGTTTGCTCTTTTTGTGAAATGACAATCCTGAATTATATACTCATCCTCAGTGGTACCCCTCAGAAATTTCCATCCAAGTTGATTTTTAGACCATTTTTCTACAACTCTGAAAGGATGTGGAAAATCTTGTTCACCACATCTTGGTCTCAACATCAACTTTAACGTTTCATAATTCAGAACCCCTGTCTGCTCGCTCAGGTTGAAATACTCTTGAAATTTTTTAACCGCATTAGATAATTTATTCAATTCAATATCTGAATTATTAGATTGCCGAAAATATCCATATTTCATTAAATAGGCTTTTGCTATATCAGTTCCATTGCTCGAATATGATGAATGACACAATAATAATAGGAATGATATAACACAGATCATCGTGGACTCCTCTCTGGTCGATGATTACAAACTAACATCTATATTCCGGTCCCTGCTCTCCGCCACTGGACTCTGCCGACCCACCATGACCCCCGCCCATGACCAAACCAAACCCAGCAAACGCCATCTGGTCGATGATTACAAACTAACATCTATATTCCGGTCCCTGCTCCCCGCCACTGGAACCTGCCGAATCACCCATGACCCCCCATGACCCCGCCCATGACATGACCCCCCATGACCCCACCAGCCAACGATCCAAGCACCGCCACGGCGTGTGACGTCACATCCGGTCGAAATCTCTCTTTGGTTCTCTACTATGAATGGCATATTGCGGTCATTTTTTTCGAGAAATCATTTTACGCCGTCTACCGCATGCTCTATCGTTCTTTTGTTTTCGAGCTTTAAGCCAAAATTAACATTGGGCAATTTCAACTTTGATCATTATCTCCGTTTCCTGTTTGTGCCATAAAACTCTTAACCAAAAACAAGACACAAGACAATTTTTGATAGAAATGCAGTGGGCTTAATCTAATTTATGCTGACAGTTTCTTCCTGATTTGCATGAATGAAAAAACAATATTTTGTTTCTTATTTTACAGTGATCGCCGTTTTCTCTCCGTTTCCAAAATCATTTTAAACACCACATACATCGCCTTCCTGAGCGTCGCCTTCGATCTAAGGGCGATATATGACATGTTATATATTTCGAAACGAAAAAAAAAACGGCTTTCATTTTAATTGAATAAATACCGTTTTCATGAGAAAAAAAACGAAAGTTATTGAATCAGGAAAAACCGTACCGGCAATAATTAGATCAAGCTACTGGATTCTATCAAAAAAGTGACTGTACAGTCTGTACAAGGTTTTGTTTCAAGTTTATAGCACAAACGGAAACGGAGGATAATGAATTTTGAAAATGCTAAAATGTAAATTTTGGCTTTTGACATTGAGTTTAAAAATAGGTATTTTTAAACTCAATGCTTGCAAACAAAAGAAGAAGCAATGCGGTATACGGAATAATAAGTTTCCCGAAAAGACGACTGCAAGTGCAATGTGCCATTCATCTATCTAATTCTAAAAATTTGAAGTTCAGGGGTCACCAATTCAATTCTGGTCACCCTATACAGCTGAAAAGTAGGCGTCCAACTGTATTGGTGACTTATTGCCATAAGCAACGGGTATCCTCGAACCTCTCATGTTCCACAAATAAAATTCACGTGGAGTATGTAGGTAGATTTTTTCCAGTTCTAATTATTGAGTAAGAGGACTTTTTCGATCTCGTTGAGTAAATAAGGAATAATTCAGTAGTTCGAAATTCGACCATTTGGCAGGATAGTTTCTCCTCTTTTGTTCCACTGTTTAGCTGCCATCGTTTGATGAATGGTTGAGAAACTGCAAAATGGCTCAGACCATCCCGGCTCGTGACTTGTTGAAGGGGTAGAGCTAATATTCCTTTCATAATACCAAATTCGAAATGATCGGAGGTTTCGGAAATATCGGAAAAATAATATAATCAAGGCTGAAGGACCCTTGGTCGATAGCCATTTATATTGCTGCAATAAAAAACACAGTTAGTACTACTACTAATATAATTCAAATGCCAACTCAGAATACTGGACCGACTTGACCCGTTAACAAACTGACCACGGTATTCGGACTGGAACCAACTCTCAAAAGTCAGACTTCTAGCTCGATCCGTTCGGGAGCTAACGTGTTCACAACGGCCCGGACAGAATTTTTATCAGACAAAGGTTCTTCATCAATGAATCCAACCGAATCGTCTGGCACACACCGGCACAAAATTCGAAAAAATACCAACATTTGTTGAAATTATGGCAAGCTGTTTCCCAAGAAGGAAGCAGAAAGCTAGATCTCAACGTAAATCACAGAGTAGGTGATCAGCACAAACCGTTGAATTTGAATCCCATCGGCTGCTGCGTGCTGTGTTTGACGGCGATTGGTCTGTACATCACGATCTAGGCTATGACTTGGTTGGTTCAAGGTCAAATAGTTTAGAAGTCACGCTGTGTCCTGCTGCAGCACACTAGCAAATGAAAGTACGAAAGATGCAACTTACACCAACAATAATAGGTGTCACTATTTACAGTTAACTAATTTGAATAAAGAACTTATGCTCTGAAGTTCACTTTAATTTGTGAGGCCAAACTGGTGGTATAGATGTAAGAATAATACTTTTAATGAATTGCAATAACAATTGTTTTGCTGTTTGCTCGAGAATGAACGAGTATCACGAAAATGACTTTTTTTCTATTTGAAAACAGGTAGGTACTACAGTTCGGCACCTTCCATTTAGTAGCCGTCACTGGCTCTGGCTTCTCTTGACTGTCAATCTTCTTTGCTGGAGACCCTACCACATATCTATGACCCTTTCAATCCCTGAAAGATATTATAATGTTTTTTTTCTAGCTTCAACTCCTGAATGAGATTCTTGAAATTTGCTCAAAGAGGAGGGGAGACCAACCGGTGAAAAAAAAAGAGACGAATCTCTCTTCATATTCACAAATTGTGAAATCTAAGGGAGACCTTCCAATCGAAAAAAAAAGACGATGTTCTTTCTTCAAAAGACGTGAAACTTATCAGAAGGGTATTTTGGGGAAATCAACATGTTCGTATACAACATAGTGAAATCAACTTCATGAGGCTGAAGCAAAAGACTGTGCTAACATCTCTTCCGAAAATACGCGATATTCACATCAGGCTACTAGGAGACCTGCAAGCTTATTATTGCAATCACAGATTTGGGTTAGCTGAATCTTTGGTTCGTGCTTGAATTCAGAAAAGTTCAGTGCTTCGATGAGCAAGCCATTATTGATATTCTTGCAATTTTGGCATGTCATAGTGCAAACATTTCGGAATTTCTCACAAGGGAACATCAAACGGAATCGTTCAGAAAATTGTATCAAGTTCAATCGACCTCAGTAAGTATCATTTTTGTTTACTGCTCAATGATTGAGAGGTAGCTTTCACATATTATGAATTCTCACAATACTATTCAGTAAACGCAAAAATAGTTATTTTCTCATCCAGAGCGAAAAGTTTTACTTTCTTGCAAAGAGATCGCGAAGCGGAGTTCGGACAAGAAAAAATTAACCTTGCGGGGATGCATATTATATCTCACGTATCGTAGCGCATCCGAATTCACCCGAAGCTGATGTAGGTAAGGTATCCCTACTCCACGCACGATATCGTAAAGACACGTGCGATCTTGAACGTTGTTTATAACTTCCGAAGATCGCATTAATTTGTCAAAAAATGGATTTTGTAGAAAAAATAACCTCAGATTATCTGAAAATCAACGATGAATCGATAGAAGAAACTAACCAAGAGAGTGAAATTGAAGTGTTGTCGAATTATTTTCTCATATAATCTTAAAATTATGAGTTATAACCTCCAAAATTCAGAATAGGAAGTTCAGGCAGAGAAACGGTTTTTAAACTACTTCATTAATTATTCATGGTTTCACGCTCTTTGAGGAAATAATAGTAGATTATTATAAAGTTAGAGGCTGAAGTGAGTAGTGACACTTCTAATCCCGAGGCAAAAGGTTTCACCGTTCTTTTGAGAGAGAACAGTCCCATGGTTTATGAATTATTTTATGCAGTTTAGGTCTGAAAAAAAACTGAAACAAATAGTAATATCATACTCGTAAATGTTACTTTAGCTTCAGAATATCAACTCTGCTGGTTATGATATCGTATTTTCATCCAAAATAAATTGATGTTACGACAGACGAAATGAATGGGAAAGAAGGTCTTGCCTTTATGGGGGTCGTAGCGAAAAATTTTTCAAACTGGATAAATTGAAAAAATCCTTGTTATATATATTATATATTTTTCTCAGTGACAACATCTATACCATCATCACAGTTCTATTGTAGTAGGTTCTGTGAGCCTATAAATGGGAAGAAATTATGATTTCGATGATAACTGTTAAATTTATCTATGTTACAAGAAAAAATGATTTGCCTTGAAAGCGTTGCTAAAACATTTGAGAAAAAAATGCTAGGACGCTAACAAACTACTTTCAATCCCTCAGGGATTGAAAATACGTACCAAATATATTTGATATTGCGATGAAGACAATTTTTTTTCTGAATTGAAATTACATTTTCATCTCAGAATAATTCATAGTAAAATTATGCTAGTGATTCGTTATTTTATCGTGATAAATATGTTTGTTTTCAATATCAGTAGTTTCATTGCTAAACACGAATACCCTAATTGCATTCTTTGATTTTCTTTGGTTTCGAACACTTTTTCAATTAGTAATCAATCAGTAATAGGTTGTGACAAGAATTTTGTTCGTACAAAATCAATTTCATCAATTGCCGGAGCGATCACAATTCTCAATTCAAAACAACGTTCGATATCGCAAGTTCCTTGCGCTATCGCGCGTGAAATTACGTCGGCTTCGGATCACTTCCGATTGCAAACGGTACGTGGGATATGAACATGCTACCTGCCTCGTCTGACGAGCTTGCGAGTTATCAGAGAACTCTATGCAATATTGACAACATTGCGTATCAATCTGACAAAAAAATAAAACAACATGACCTAAAATGTTAATATACACAGTGGAATATTCCAAATTGTCTTGACCAACCGACGGCTCAAACGTTCGTGAACTGACTATAGCTTGGATTTCCTCAGGAAAACCATATCCTCTAGTTTCCCCATTTGAAATAATCTAGCGGGTTGAAAATCTGGAGGTCGAGGAGCTATGAAAAGATTCCTCCTCGACCTTCCCATCTATTTGGGTAGGTTTCGTTTAGGTAATTCTTCACTTTCAAACCAAAATGAGGTCTAGCTCCTGAGTTGAAAATATATGCCTCTATTATTCCTTCCGTGTAAAATTCAGGCGCTATCAAATGTTTGTGTACGAATCCTACCATACACTAAATGAAAAATTTGTATTTTTCGAACTTCGACCATATTAAAAAATTCATAAAAAAATAATTGCAGATGTGACAATTTGTGTGGTACATCGTATTGAAACTTAACTAAGATCGCATTCTGAACAGTGAAACAATTATTTGAAATTCAATATACAAAGCGATATTTACACCCTAAACGAAAATGAATTAGTCCGGCCCTGGACTATTTGAAACAATGATACCTCTCTGTCTTCTCATGTGTGAAAAACGTTCTGTGTTTCAATGAATTGAATTTCGTCCATCAAAAGGCTTCGATAGTGGTCTCATTATTTCCATGAATTTCGAAAATCCGTCCAAGAAGTACCTACTTCCCGGTTGTTCCTATTTTGAAAGTGATATAGTACACACTTCCCGCACTAGGCCGGGAAATGCCCACTTCCCGGAGGCTTGCCGAAAAATTATCTTTCCCGCACTCGATTACGTGCGACAACCCCGTGCGTAAAAGTACAACTTTCAGCTCTGGATAGTAAAATTGCTATTTGAGTGCGTTTCTGAAACAGTTCTCAGCTAACAGTTTGACATAATAATTTTTTTCAGGAATGTACTTTACGTAAAATACTTCGCCCACTCTCTTCTGGGCAGTCCTTCCAGATTTGAGCACACAAGCCAATGCCATGAAAGGAAGAGAGAAATACTTGGTATTACCAAGTTCCTGCAGGATTCTGGTCACCATTCGAGCCATATTTGAACCTTGTGGTTGAGTCGCATTACAAGGAACAACACGGTTTTAATTATATTGAGGAAAATAAAATTCATACCAATGATTTTAAGTCAATGATGGATACGAATCGAATAACGTCCGAATGAAGGTAAAACAATAATTTGTTAATTGAAGAATTATACTGGCTGTTTCAGAATAAGGTCCCGTAAATTCGGGTTCTAAATATTCATAAGATTCAATGATACAAAATTTCTATGGACTTTGGATCTCTGACGCATTGTTTCTGAGAATTTCTGGAATTTGTAGAAGAAATTGGTATGTCGAAAATATTTTCGACTCCTTAAACGATTTTTCTCTGTATTTTGGTAGGTTTGGAAGTACGCATCAAAACACATTTTGTTCAATCCAAAATTATTTGCAAATTTCACCGGTGGTGTCTGTACAGACTTCTGTGCAAAAAAAATGGTATACCAATGCTTTTTTCTTCTAAATTGAAATTTTGTTCGTTATATCCACATAATTCGCAGTGAAAATGATAACTATTTTTTTATCTACGGCGACTACTTTCTGAGATAAGAAATATAATTCTGTTTCATCTAAGAGAGAATTCTTTGAATACTTCCAAAATCATCTAGACACAGTTGAAGGGAGCTCAGTTTTTTTCATTTGCATTTTTGTGGACAGAGGAAAATTCACACAAGATTAAAGGAATTCATTACCAGGACCAATTTTTGTTAATGTATGGATTGAAATAATTGGTGTCTTTTTGGTTGGGCCTTTTTTCCTACCCAGGAGATTGAATGGGATCAAAAACCATATGCCATATTTTTCATATTTACTTAGAATTATGTGGTTATTATGAAAATAGTTTTATAAAAGCATAAGATTTCTATAATAAATAAATAATAAATGTCTGTTTAGACTCTTAGTATTGGCTTACTCCACAGATGAATATTAAAATAATTTTTAATTGAAACAAATTCGGTTCGATGCGTACTCACAACTTAAACAATCAAAAATCATTTCTTCTTCCAATTTTAACACCCCGTATTTCAAAAACAATGCTTCACCACAGTAAGCGCACGATTAGGGCCCTCAGCTCTCTGACCCCAAAAAATTGTATCGTAATTTCTTCATAGGAATTGCAATCCAACCCACCTTGCTTTCTTATTAGTTTGGGGCTTTCAACCCGAATTGCCATGTTTTCAGTGAAATTTTTTTTTTTAAATTAAATGTTTAAAATATTCTAAATCTGAAGGATTAGAAAGAATATTTTCTATTTAAGTCATAAAATATCACCAACAACTTTTCTTTCAATTTTGAATTTTCAGTCGAAGAACATAACATTTGTCCTATTATGAATTCTTAGTAGGGGCCCCCAAATTTGTCTTGCTGCTGACAGACCAAAATTACAATGAACATGAGATCGCAATCAAATAAATTTATCCACGACTATTCTATAATCTCCCATTGACTGCTGTCTGATGCGATGCTTCATGGTTTCAGCAATAATATTTTATTGTTAAAACTGAGATTTCTTCAGTGTTAAATAACCAGCTCATAAATATGGGTGGGAATACCTTTTCAATCGAAGGCCAAATCTAATTCAAAAATAAACAATTTCTATTACAAAATATACTATGACAAGTTCCTGAAAAATTACTCATATGTAAACATTTTGCACACCAGTAATAGAAAGGATATACTAGCGCCGCCAAATATGGAAAACTTCAAGAAAAATATTCAGTAGTCGTGGATAATGTATAATATTTTAACCGCATATACAATATCTATTATTCACTCGGTGATTTAGGCCACTCGCTTGTGGTTCTTAACCTGAACTTAACCTTGAGATTATGTAATAGCATCATCATTTTACGCTCGTTGCATATTATACTATTGATAGTTATTTAATCAACTAGGTTATTGAAGACGGCGACTAATGGTCAAAATATTTCGTTCCTCTCACGCGTTAATAATTCGAGACAATTAGTTGCTAGATTAATAACCGAGCTGATTACAAGATTTTTCCGTCGATCTCAATATGAATTGTGTATGAATACTTGATTGAAATACATTCTTCTTTTGCACAAGACAAACATAAATTTCTATGTTTCAGAAGAGTTTTGACATTTCTCGTAGTGTTTCTGAATACTTTGTGTACGGTTGCCATGAGGATTGCAGATTGAAATAGTATAAATTGAACATTAAAATGGGCCATCAATGGTCAATTTTGTACACATAAAAATAACTTTTCATTTCGAGGTCGAAAACGGCCCAGTTTAATGCTCAGTTCCTGTTATTTTAATGTGCAATCCTCATGGCAACCGTTCACAAAGTTTTCAGAAGCACTACGAGAAATGTCAAAACACTTCTAGAACATAGATACATAGAAATTTTATTATGTCAAATGTAAGTCTTGTGCAAAATGAGACTGTATTTCAATCTAGAATTATTCATAAACAATTCATATTGAGATCGTCAAAAATTTTGTGATCAATTGATTATTGATTAAGTATTAATAGAGCGACTAATGATCTCGAACCATAGAGATAGAATAGTATTCTATCTCTATGTCTCGAACTATTAGAGCGTTAGCGGAGCGAACGCGTTAAACTATCTTGACTATTTGTCGCGATCTTTAATAACCTAGTTGATTAAATAACTACTAATGATAACTTACTTACACATTAAAATCACCTTTTATTTTGAGACCGACGGAAAACCATTTTACTAGTTTTTTTCACTTTGTTACTCTTCGCGTGATTCAATATTAACTAAAATTATAATATTTGTATTTTTCAGGTCTATAAAGAGAGAGCTGACTGTTAACATACTGAATTGAATTTGAGAAAAAAGAAGGAAACACCTGTTAGTTTTTCCATTCCAAACTGGTTCGTTGAAATGACCTACCCTTTTTTCTGTGAAATAATATCTACGACAATTTCTAATGACCAAGAGAAGTTCCTTGCTTGTGAGGGTCTTCATTCCTTGATAAAATTTGTCACACATCAACAATTCGATGAACGCTTGTGTGGGAACAATCTTATATGGAAATCACTTAAAGGTTTATTGTATGACTCTCGTTACAATTTAAGAATCTATGCAGTAGAGATTCTTGTAGAACTTCGAGAACGTTATCCAAGAAAACATCACAAACAGTTCAAAAATGAAGGAATCTTGGCCACCATTCGAAGTATTGCTCAGGACTGCCAGGTGGGTTTTATTATTTAATTACGTGGTTCAGATATAAAGCGGAATTATTGAATAAACTCAAAACAAATTTTGTGTCTTGAATGTAGCTGCACTGGATGTAAGACTGTTCCATAACGAAGCGATAAGACAGACCAGCAGGGACCGCTCAACCTCGCTTGTTAGTGTAGTTTTTATCCAAAAAATGTGAAATATTCCAGTCATTTTCTATGGCCTTTAATGATATTTGTATCTATTTTTATAGGGTGTCCAGGCGATTGACGTCAATGAATTTTTTTCAATGATTTCAATGATTTTCAGCTTGCAGTGATTTCAGAAAGCTGAATTTTTTTTTATGTAAGCAACGTTCGGGACGACCATGTTTAAAAAATAAATATAATAAAATAAAATAAAGATATGAATTTTTCGAACCTAGCTGGCGAAATGCATTAAAAAAACAATCGAAAAATCATAACTCGAGAACTACAAAAAATCGCATTACATACATGGGGTATTTTTGGATAGTTACAGGTCTGAGGAATCCAAAAATAATTTATTGACGTCAATCGCCAGGACTCCCTGTATAACATGTTTATATCATTGTGAATATAATTAGTGATATTTTTTTAGCTTTCGATTCACTCGAGAGAAGAAGAACAGCAGCGAAGTTCATATATTCCTATTGAAGAAGCAAAATTTAGTTTAAGAGATCAGGTAAGATAATTTCTCCAATAAATTAATATTTCCCTACCATGAGACTAAGGGTACGTAGGCGCTTAACGCACGTTTACAACTGCATGTATTGTACATGTAGTATGTATATACAACTACATGGATCATACATGTAGTTGTATAAATATACGTATATTATTAGTCCCGGATTTCACATGCTAACGCGCGTTGAACGCTGAGCGAACGCCGTACAGTGTTGTCAACGCGCAATTCAAGATCATAGGTTTTCTGTGTATCTGTTCAGACGTACGCGCGCTTTCGAATTGTATAGACGTATAGGGTTCGCTCAGGAGTAGTCCGCATAGAAAATACAGCGATATGGGACATGACAAGTGGTTTTTATTCCAATAAGAATTTAAGCAAAGGAGTTTGGGAAGAAATTTTCCTTATATTCCCTGAAGAAGATGACAATGATGAAATAAGATATTGTGTAAAAAGGCGAGTTTATTTATATTCTTCCACAAACTCAAGTCCTGAACAAATTGACTTTTCCTTCGTTGATGAAATAATTTATCAATCGTAAGCGAACATTGTCAACCTGTCGCACAGCACGTCCGTTGTAATGTGTGGAACATGCAATGTATCATAATTAATTATTGTAGCCATCTCGGATATAGTTTGCAGTGTACCGGGTTTTTCACTATAATTTGACCCCCCTTTCAACTTTGTTACTGAAGGAGATACAAAAAAATGTTTCATACAAAAGTTTCACGAAATCAACTGAAGTTTTTAGATATAAGTCGAGAAACTGAAATATATACAGGGTGGCCAATATATTGATGGCAACTTCATTTTTTCAAATGGAACACCCTGTGTATTTCTCCTCATTTGGTTAGCTCTTTTTCCCCTGATTGCGAATATGTAACATATGTTAGTCCATCTCTCATATTCTGAGCACCACAGAGTTTCAAATTTCAATAACCATCTGGCATAGCGTTTTGGAAGTTCGTGAATATTTAAGTGGCCGATTTAATCTTTGGATTGGTAATGGCGCACCCATTTTATGGCCACTAAATAGTCCCGATTTAACACCGTTGGACACGTTTTTATAGCCGTTCCTGAAGGAAAAAATTTACTCAGCAATAATGACAATCAATGAAAGCGACGAATAATAATAATGATATAAAATCAACCAATATTAAACCCATAATTCGGAACTAATCCCGTCAGCGTACAAATAATAGTGATAATATTGTAATGATGAAACAAATTGTGAAGCTTTGATTTCTGACTTGAATCAGAGCCATAATAATGCTATCAAAAATAGTCTAAACAACTTGAGATAACTATATGAACTATGTGTATTGAATGAAGGTGGTCATTTTGAGCAATTTCTTTAGTTGATGTTATTCTTACCATACTACCATAGTTTATCATTTTTCATTGGTTAGGTTATTGTATTCATTCTAAAATAAAACTTTTAAGTAGATTGTTTGGATATAAAGAATTTCGTAGGTATTTCACATATTTTTTATTCGGTGTCATCATTTCAAAACTTTGAAACTCTGAAAATTGAAGAGACAGTGTCCCATTTGAAAAACTTTAGTTGCATTCAATGTTGTTCACCCTGTATATCTTCCCACTGACGTTATTATAACTCCAAAAATGAGCAATTTCAGTAAACGCACTCTGCCACTTGTAAAATGATTACTTACAGATCTTGGCAGGTAGTTCATGAAATTCAAAACTCTGTGGTTCTCAGAATAAAAGAGATAGACCAACATATGTTACATATTCGAAATCAGGGGAAAAGAGCTAGCCAAACATTGAAAAACAGGGTGTTCCATTTGAAAAAATGAAGTTGCTATCAATATGTTGGCCACCCTGTATATATTTCAGTTTCTGGACTCATATCAAACAACTTCAGATGATTTCGTGAAACTTTTATACGAAACTTTTTTTCGTATCTCCTTCAGTAACAAAGTTAAAGGGGGGGTCAAATTATAGTGAAAAACCCGGTACATATTCATTTCGCGATCTGTTCTGCAGGTTACGTTAACATCCAACAGTCTGTGTAAAATATGCCATTTACTGGAAAAATGTCACTGGGTCCATCGTCAACAAATAAAGAACTCATACTGATAATGAACTAGGGCGGCTGCGACAAAACCTGCGTTCAACGTCATATGAACACTAAACAAAAACATAACGCGTGTTCGACGCGCGTTTAGCGCCCATCATCTGAACAAACTCTATGAGGAAAACGATAATAAACAATGTTAAGAATTGATGATCATGCAAATTTTTTGAATGAACTCATCAGAATTTGTCGCAAGAAAAACATGAAATAGCTATAGATTTTAATACAGATTTAAATGTATCTGCAATTATCTAGACCGATAAAAAATAGCTTACGTACAAACAAGAAACATAAATAGAAAATAATCAGGTAGCAATTATCTATAGCGTTATATAAAATATACATAATATAACTTTTTTGTATTATGCCATACTTTTATTCTATTCGAGGCTTGATATGGAAGTTTCCAATATTAATTGATATTCTGAAGGTTTTCACACTAAATGAATAGATCTTCAATTTTTACAAATTTTGATAGCTTTATTGTTGACTTCAGTCACTAGACAAATCTTTCAAACTTTAAGAAGAAGAAGGAATTGAAGAGAATATTATTCTGAACTAGCGACCCGCCGCGGCTTCGCACGGTACGACATCACATTAGAAACCTCAAAAATAACAGTACTTCTCCACTATTTAATGGATGTAATTATACATATAAATCTTCCTCTTGAATCACTCTATCTATTTAAAAAAAACGCATCAAAATCTGTTGCGTAGTTTCAAAGATTTAAGCATACAAATGGACAGAGAAAGCGACTTTGTTTTATACTATCTAGTGATAGTAGAGCACTAGAAAGATAGGTATGCCAGACAGGCTGACCGGGTCCAACCATAGACTCGAAAATTACAGATGGTAATGTCAATTTCTCAGTTATTGTGCTCTATTGTTAGTTGCATGCTTTTTTTGAAGAATAGTTAATAGAAAGTATTGATTTTTTATTCAAAACAATAAAGTTGGAGACTAGACAGGTAAGCATAAGCATTTATGCGATTACAGATTTCATTTCATTCGAATTGTTCTGTGATTTTCGAGTCTGTGGTTGGACCCAGCATGGCTGTCTGGTATACTCCCCTTTTTAGAGCATTAGTGATAGTACGAAATGACAATTAAGGCATTAATAGGAACGCAGGTATAATATAAAAAATAAAAGCAGATAATAATGACATTGTTTAAGGACTTAAACAATGATAATGATATTGGTTGATTTCAATCAATTAACGTTATTCTCTGCTTTCATCAAACTGAAATTAATATTCCACATACCTATTAATTGAGTTTTGACATTTTTAAGCACTTGTTGGGAGTTTGGCCTCAAATATGGCGACTCTTGAAACGAGTTTTATAATGTCATGAACTGTTCAATTATGATATTTTTTACAAATTTACTGCTTTACTTTCAGGCGCAAACATTTTTGTAGAATTTCAACGTGCCGAATGAGTTCGTCCTTCCCAGAATATCTCATGAAACCAGGATTTGGAAAACATCCCCATTGATATTCTACTTGAAATTTTAAGTAGCACGATATTTACAAATCAACCCTTTTGCGGAAGATCAAAGATACTCAATGATTTAGTATTTTTTTAACGAGTACCGAAGGTCCAATAGATCGTCCACATAGATTGCGGAGATTCTTAGAAGTTTTTGCGAATATTCCTCTGGAACCGCAAAATGAGAAACTGAAAATTTCCAAAAAAAGTTTAATGCATTGCTCGTACTATTGCAAGATATGTTGCTGGAATTCATGAAGTGTAGATCGCCATGGCAGAAGCTAAGTGACTAACTCCAGATATTCTACCCAGGAATTCACACACTGCATAAAATGTCTTATAAATCTTTATATGTAAGTAAACCTGATAGTCCTCAAAATAAGATATTTTGATCATTTTTTTGATTGACGGATTGTAGATTGTTAAAAGGATTTATTTAGGCTGCAACATCTAGGTTACCCCCTTCAGAGCTGTTTTCGCAACCGTCTATGTTAGGCTGATTCTCATTATTGGCTTCCTGAAGCGACAATGTCCTGTTTTCAAGCCAGTGAGAGGGCATTACTTATTATTGCTGAGATCCAAATACTTTTATGACCTTACAGTTTCAAAGTTCTGAAAGATCTTTTTGGAATGATCCACTCGCGAAAGATTTTTACAGAGTACTTTAGTTTTAGTTTTAGTTTCTTCCTTTCCAAATACTCTTTCTGATAACTGCATTTGTCCACCACTGAAAAGTTCTGAGACAGTAAGTGGCGTTTGTGGTCCTTTTCTGGCTATTGAATAGTGAATTAGCCTCTTCATTTCCTCTGATTCCCGGATGACCAAGAATCCAGACTAAACACACACCTCTTTGTTCTTGCTTACTTCGTCGAGTTTTCTTCAGCGCTTCCATATTTGCTTTGAGTCGAGAACATAGGATATCAGTGCTTGAATGCAGCTAGTATACACTTGGTTCTTGGCCAGTATTGAGTATACTCCAACCGGCACCTATCGTGGTTTTAGAATCCTGTGTATACCATTTGACGGTATTTACTTTGAAGTTTTGGGCAGTGTATTCCTTTTTCCATACTTACTCACTATGTAGGTTCGCTGATGATATTATTGCTTGTTAACCCTCTCTTTCCCATTGCTTACATTTGGCGTCATTCACATTTTTGCATGGGGATGTATTGTTTGTTGCCAGGATAGATTCTTAATGTTCAGTTCGTTTTTAAAACATACTACGGCGTGCCAGGTGGTGCTTCTTTTTTTCCTCCAGATCCAATTTGAAATTTGGTGTCGTTGCAAAGTTACGTGATTTGTGCTCAGTTTTTTGATTATTCAGGTTGATGAAATCGTAAGTATTGAAGTTAATTATGATTGAAAAAATATGAAGCATATTCATACATTATTTGTGATTCCGTAGGAACTTTTCTCCTCAAAAATATCTCATCAAAATAATTTTATGACTCAAACAATATTTGACTTCATTTGGAGTCAATGGGAATCTCAATTTAATTTCTTTTATATTTTTCCAGATGTCGTGGGACTCGTATGTGGGACTATCGGAAAAAGAGGCTGCTGAATTACTACTGCTTTTGGAGGGAGATGTTTCTGATGTCGACGAGTTAGATGATGATGATGAGGTGGAAACTGTAGGAAAATTATTACATGATATGAGCGTATCTCCTATCAACGCTGTTCTAGAAGACAATATAAACCTTGATTCCACACTGGATACAGATGAAGACGAAATTCCATTGGCCACACTCTTTCCTTCACGAAAAACCACAGACTTTCGAAAAAAAGCTTCCAAGTGTGATATTGCTCTTTGCGTGACCAAAGATAGAAACTGCTTCAAGCTTTTTCATTTCAAGTCATAAAGTGTGTTATATTTAATATTATTATTAATTTCCTGATATTTCCATTTTTAGTTATATAGAAAGAATGTTTACTATTGTTGTTGCAAAAGTTTATTGATTTGAGTTTCATAAAAAAATTTATTTTAATTACGTTTTATTCCCATTGATGTCATATGGCATCAAAAAAAATTTTCTTTCAAATCGCATTCTAAAAAAATTTAAATAGTATATTTTGAGTTTTTATTCTCGGATCAAGATGTATTGCGCAGGAAATAATTTTTTTGAGCGTACCAGAATATCTTGAAGAAACTTGGGAAAGAAAGGGTTAAGAGAAGACCAGGTCTTCTGACCAAAAAAAATTCCTTTGGTTTCTCATCAAATCTATATCTGAAAACTTTCCATTTGAAAGTTTGTGAATTCTACTGGAAACTGTAATCATTCTACTAGATTTAGATCAAGGAGTGCTCTTTTTATTAACGGTATATTTCAATTGCATTGAAAATTTTACGAACAAAAAATTTCCTATGTCAAAGTTCTTGAATGTTTAAAATGTTCCGCATAATCCCTATTTATCCTTTTTTCAGATTTGTTTCAACAGTGAAGCACAGTCTTTCACATTGGATTTTGGAGTTTTCACATCCATACAATATAATATGAAATGTTATATAGCCCATTTAATGCTAGCAGATGGCACAGAATTTGAAGAAAGAATACCAGAGAAAAATCAATTCAGAATAGAATTTTATATGAACGACAATCTTATTCCCTCTTATATTACACTTTATGAGGCTGTCCTTTGTTTTGGGGCCGATGTTGCAGGTAAAAATATTTTTGAAGTAATACACACAGTTTCTTTTACACAGACGCAGCGATGTGAAACCAATCGAAGAGTGACTGCTTTGCTTTTATTCAATATACTAAGGTGCACTGATTTTTTTTCGTGGTTCAGCTCAATTAAAAATATTCAAAAGTTTCAAACATTCATTAGACCAGAATCCAGAAAATTGGTAAACGAAAAATTGTTTGATTAGATGAAAAACCAACATTGCTCCTCAAGCAACTTCTTGATTGGTTTTTTTATGGCGATAACATTGTAGCTTAACCTCTACTTCAGTCGTGTTTATCATCACTTCATTCCTCTAAAAACAATGAAAATCATGCCAACCCAGAACTTCTCTTCGAAATAATTCAAGATTGTCTATTAAAAATTAATGGAAAATGCTGCTAATGAAGTGACAAATTTTGGTCCTTAAATAATGCAAAAAATTGAGCACATCCACTTTGAGATAACTTCTTTTGAATGAACAATATCGTACAATGCCATTACAATCACTCTTTTTTTCAGCATTCGAAGTGATTTCTGATTCTCCTACGTGAAAGGTCACCTTGTCCAGATATACCCGAGGATTTGAGAATGGCATTACAACTAATCGACATACTTATAATTTCCCAGACAAGTCAAGTTTCAAACCTATGTAACAACACTTTGGAATTCATGGGAAGCTGAAAAGGTTCTTCTTCTATCCACACACACGTAGACAAGCAATCTTGAATGAAATTCAAAGATTGAAAGTTGAAGAAACATAACCATAGTTTGAGAGATCTACCAATAGAAAAAGAATTCTGACAATCTCTAAAATTATTTTACCCCTTAAGAAGGATTACGTGATAGCTCTCGCAGCTGCTGGTGGCAAAGGACACCACGTATTATGTTTGGTGAAATGCGGTGAAGAAGTAGTTTCTTCCAAATTGGTTTCAACCGTTGCTACCAACATAAAAAATCCCTGTTACGAACTAACAGTTCCTGGATCGATTAACCTCAAAAATATTTACAACGATTCAACCATCACCCTGGAGGTGTATTGTCTGCAAGCGCAGGAAGAACTTCTGCCTCACGAAGTGAAGTATCACATCCGAAAAACTAAGGCGACCCCTAAAAAATCTAAACATGAGTCCCTGTTATCGAGGCCTATCAAAGAATCTCCAGGGGGGCCTCAGGCGGTGAGATCCCCTTCGTTTGCATTGATGGGGTACGTCGTATTTTCTGTTGCCAATATCAATAGAAAATCGTGGAGTTTGAATAATACACCCTCATTGAGTCCTATGGAAGGATCAGTAGAAATGATTGTCTCGTGTGAATTAACTGCAAGTGTTGAGTATCGAGGATTTTTACAATGTTTGAAGACATTTCTGGATTTGGAGCTTGGCATAGAAGATGGTGTCTTTTGAAAGGAGACTCACTGAGCTATTGGAAGTATCCAGATGATGAAAAGAAAATGCCCCCAATAAATTCAATTGACTTGAAAAGCTGCATCACCGAAGAAGTAGGTCCAGTGAGCGGGGACAGTTGTGCAAGACTTCATAGGTACGTTTTTTAATAGAAACGGAAAGGGAACCACTTCCTCAAGACAAAGAAACATTGACTACGATTTGTAAAAAGGATAAAACAATTATCAGGCATCTTCTGTCAGCAGATACAAAAGAAGAAAGGATTAGGTGGTGTACACAGTTTAACACTATACTTATGACCAACAAAATATGTGGAAACAATGCGTAAAAGAATTCCACTACTTTCATTATAAAAGCCACAAATATTCAGCATATACTGATAATATATTAAATATGTGTATAGTTAAAAATGATATCATATCATTAGATTTTAAGCATTATATGGAAAATATGATTTTAAAAGTTATTATATATTTTTTATCTTGATGTACTTGAACAGTACCATTATACAGGGTCTTTATAAATGATTGTAACAGCACAGTTGCTTTGGATTGCATAATACCAATATCTAACCAATCAGGGCATAGCATGATCACAGAATTCTGTGGTTTGCATAATCCAAAGCTAACTGCGCTGTTACAATCATTTATAGAGACCCTGTATAACTGCTTTACTAATAACGATTTAGAAATTCACATCGAAAACATACGATATACAAGGCATCAGACAGAGAATTCTTCCGTCCAGTTGCACAGATGAATAGGCGAGATTATCAAGTGCGATAACTGAATGAATTCAACTGTCTTACTGCAATAATCTAGTCTTGTCTCTCTCTTATCGCAGTATGGTAGGGAACCCGCACTACACGTATAGAATTTTTAATTTGTCAGGCTGCCCGTAACACTCGATTCAAGTATTTACTGTTGCCTACCATACTAAAGAATTACGCTCCTCTAAACGATAAGAGAGAGACAAGACTAGAATAATGAAGTAAGACAACTGAATTCAGTGTGTTACAGCAAGTGATTGTCTCGACTATTCATCTGTGCAACTGGAGAGAAGAATTCTCTGTCTGATGCATTGTATATCGTATATTTCAGATGTGAATTTCCAAACCTGTATAACTGCTTTACTAATAACAAAAATAATAATAACTTTATGGCTTGAATTAATACTGGCCAACATTATACACAGGCTACAAACATCAATACATTATAAAGCCTAAAAAGTTTTCCTCGGATCATATTAACTACTGTTTTTACAACTCTATTGACAGACCCTTTCAGTGTTTACACCGGGACATTTCAAGGAAGTGTAGTAAGAAATTGTCCCATCGTCTTTAGCCTAGAATCGAGAAAGTTAGCATTCGGGGTATGCTGTCTGGACAGACGGAGGGCGTTGAAGCAAGTGCTAAGAATATGTCCTTACGCTGATGAAAGACTTGTTTCCCTCGCTGGTCATCCAAAAGTTGAAGTGAACATAAACGCTATTCTAGATGATATGAATAAGGTAAGTCTCAATTCTTTTCGTTAGAACAACCTGCGTTTGGGTTGATTGTATTTTCTCAACATCAGTCCCATTTTCGAAACCATTATTCAATTTTTTGTACTTGAAACTATTCGGAGCATATTTCTTATCAAAACTTGCTTTAGGCTCTACGTACCACACGCTCATTGTCAAGTTAGACTGTAACCTTCAAGGGTGAAATAGGTTCTGGAGATGTTATTCAGGATAACTGTTCACACTGTCAAGTAGAGAGCTTCAGAAAGCAAACCTCAAAATCTGGGCTTCTTCTGGCGTATCTGAATCAGGTTACATTCAAGTAGAGGAAGGACTGTATCCTGCTGTCAATCAAGTCGATTAACTACCAGCAAATTCAGATGATGCTTTCTCGAATTTATCATTGGAGGACAAATTCAAAACCATTGGTCTTTTCCTAGGAAAGGCGCTTTTGGAAGGAAATTTCCTGGATCTACCTCTAGGTCTACCTGTCTTCAAGTGGTTACTGAACCAAGAGAATCGGTTAACTCTTGATGATATAAAATATATAAATCCATCAATTTATAAGGTTCTTAATAATATCAAGCGTATGATAGAAAAACGGGATATACTGAGACGAGATCCGGCTTTAAGCGAGGATGCAAACACAGCAATGATGGAAAGAATCGATGACGATGGAGAAACGATAGATTCATATTTTCTCAATTTTATGCTTCCTGGAGATGCTCGCATTGGTAAGTTTTATATTGTATACCATGATTTTATAAATCTTGTCTATTAGTATAGTGTGAGTTTTACGTTTCACGAATTGAAAAGATATTATTTACTGTTCACTTCTGAAATGGTGGCACATCAATATCTAATGTTATGTTTACGTTATTTTGAATAAATCTTAAACAAACACAAGAGGATATAACTCAAGATCAGATTCAACCAAGAAGTGCGTAAGCAAAAAATAGACTTTTTTGATGTTTCATAGTCGATTTCTGGATACTTTTCAATATTTTTTGAAAACCTATAAAGTTTTTAAGAAATGCAGAATCTTCCCAGAATATATTTCAATCGATACTTTTCAATACGACTGAACCATCTGAGTAGTTGTTTTCCTCAGAATATGAATTTTTAAATTTGCTTCAGTTATGATTTAGATCTGCAGCCAATACCTCAAGATATACAATTATTCTCTTACTAATTTTAAATATTTTCTAGTCACTTCTGATTCTTCTCCACAGAACTGATTCCAAATGGTGAGGACATACCTGTCACATTGGAAAATGCTCACGTTCACCTTGAGAAATAAGAAGAAATATTTCTTAGAGATGGTGTGAAAAGACAGATGAATTCGCTGAAGATGGGCCTAAACAGTGTAATCAACCTCGAAAGCCTTCAGATCTTCCGTCCCGAGGAACTTATGACAATGATTTGTGGCGTGGAAGATGAGAAATATTGGAGTATCAAAAACATGAAGGGGTACATCCAGTAGCGTAACTAGAGCCGACTCATGGGGGGGTTACCTTGCTAGTTTACTGGTAAAAAAAAAAAAAAAAAGAGAGAGAGAGAGAGAGTTCTTTTTGACCAATGGGGGGGGGTTGTATCCCCAATAACCCACCCTGGGTACGCCAGTGGGTACATCACGGTAACAGGTTTCAAGAACGCAGAGCTGGATGTAGTTCGCAATTTTTTCAAATTGAGGTCATCTCTTAGTCCAGAGAAGAGACGACTGTTCTTGCAGTTCATAACGGGGTCTTCAGATTCCCAGTTGGAGGTATATACTTATAAACTATTCTTCTTCTTACTACTCACCTTCCACTTATTTCATATTATTATGATTTCAAGTTTATTATGTACAAATAACCCAATTTAATACCCCTTCGTTTCAGGTTTTGTAAATCCAGTCCAAAACTGACCATATCGAAAGTCTCAACCCGCCCATATGCACAAACTTGCTTCAACAAGTTGTTTTTGTTACCAATCACCAACGCCGAACTGAAAAGTCTAATTAATTTAGCAATAACTGAATTAATATTTCCTTACCATGCAGGAGCGTATCCAGAGACCAAGTCTGGGGGGGTATTGGTAAGTTTTAACGAGTGACCTGACTGATCTTGAGTGAAAAGGGGGGGGGCGGGCAGGGGGTTTTTGATTGATTCTTCTAGGAGGGGTACTGCAAATTTTCTTCTGGGGAGGGTAATTACCCCCAGTACCCCCCCCCCCGTAAATACGCCCATGTTACCATGAGACTTATGCCCGATTGCACCGTTCGTCTAAGCAACGTTTAAGCCCTGAAATGACGTTTCATCAATGGAATAAACGTCACTTAAGGGCTTAAACGTTGCTTAGACGAACGGTGCAATCGGGCATAAGAGTATTTTCCTCAAAAAATCTGAAATATGTAGTGACTAGTGATGTTGATCATCAGCCCTTAGTGCTTTTTCACAATGTCCACTTCAATGTGTTTGTGATGTTCAAGGTTTCAATTCAGCACTGAAGAAATCGGACAGCGACATAAAAGTCAGGAAATCGACAAAATGCTAGAAAAAGACAAACAGTCTCTGAAAAGACAGTGAAGCTCCTTTTGCTGGGTGCTGGAGAGACTGGAAAATCCACATTTTTTAAGCAAATTCGGATTATTCATGGTGAAAAATTCGACAATGGCTATCTGAAAGAGTATAAACAGGTGATATACGGGAATGTTGTTAAAGGCATGCAGGTTTTAGTTGGACGCCAGGGCAAAATTAGACATTCCTTGGGGTGATCCCAACAATTTTAGTGCTGGAAAAGAATTACTCTTATTCAACAATGTGATGCATTAAGATACTAAGTTGTTTTGGAATTATACTCTTTATTGGCGAAATTATGGACTGACAGTGGTATCCGAAGAGCATTTGATCGAAGTAGAGAAATTCAAATGAGCGATTCAGTGGAGTATTTCCTGAATAATTTGGAAAGTCTAGCGCGACCAGACTACAATCCCACACATTCGGATATTCTTCACAGTAGAAAAGCGACAAAAGGAATAACCGAATTCGTAATACCAATCAACAATATACCCTTTCTATTCGTTGATATTGGAGGCCAAAGAAGTCAACGAAGGAAATGGTTCCCCTGCTTCAGTTCCGTAACTTCAATATTATTCCTGGTGTCATCGTCCGAATTTGATCAGGTGCTCTTGGTTGGAAGTTCCGAACACGAATAGATTGGAGGAATCCAGAAATATATTCAACGCTATTGTCAATAATAATATATTTGAAACCGTATCGATTATATGGTTATTGAACAAATACGATTTGTTAGGTAAAAAAGTCAGTTCAAATGGAACTCCTATTCCCTGCAGGACTAAAAGAGTTCATTCTAACCATGTTTACAGGCGTTAAAAAGGACCCGAAAAAGTCCTTATATCACCATTTCACGACAGCTGTGGATACGGCAAACATCAAAATCGTTTTCGATTCTGTAAAGGACGCAATACTTCACCGGAAACTGAACATTTTGATGTTGAAGTAATGTGATTGCACAGGATGAGTCTGGAGGAAAGAATTAGTTAGTAGTATACAAGTAAGTAAATATTATTAGTCCCGGATTTCACATTCTAACGCGCGTTGAATGCTGAGCTAATGCCGTACAGTGTCAACGCTCGCTTCAAGACCATAGG
Source organism: Propylea japonica (assembly GCA_013421045.1). Classification (NCBI taxonomy): domain Eukaryota; kingdom Metazoa; phylum Arthropoda; class Insecta; order Coleoptera; family Coccinellidae; genus Propylea; species Propylea japonica. The sequence goes on from CM024242.1 coordinate 32,602,420, forward strand.
TTTTCAGTGTATCTGTTCAGACGTACGCGCGCAATATCTAATGTTATGTTCAAGTTATTTTGAATAAATCTTGAAAAAACACAAGAGGATATAACTCGAGATCGGATTAAACCCAGAAGTGCGTTAGCAAAAAATAGACTGTTTTTGATGTTTCATAGTTGATTTCTGGATAATTTTCAATATGACTCGACCATTAAGTAATTGTTTTCCTCAGAATATGAATTTTTAAATTTGCTTCAGTTACGATTTAGATCTGCAGCCAATACCTCAAGATATACAATTATTCTCTTACTAATTTTAAATATTTTCTAATCACTTCTGATTCTTCCCCACAGAACTGATTCCAAATGGTGAGGATATACCTGTCACATTGGAAAATGCTCACTTTTACCTTGAGAAATTAGAAGAAATGTTTCTTAGAGATGGTGTGAAAAAACAGATGAATTCGCTGAAGATGGGCCTCAACAGTGTAATCAATCTCGGAAGCCTTCAGATCTTCCGTCCTGAGGAACTTATGATAATGATTTGTGGCGTAGAAGATGAGAAATATTAGTATCAAAAACATGAAGAGGTACATCACGGTAACAGGTTTCAAGAACGCAGAGCTGGATGTAGTTCGTAATCTTTTCAAATTGTGGTCATCTCTTAGTCCAGAGAAGAGACGACTCTTCTTGCAGTTCATAACGGGGTCTTCTCGATTCCCAGTTGGAGGTATTTACTTATAATACTATTATTCTTCTTTTTACTATTCCCCTTTCACTTATTTCATATTATTATGATTTCTAGCTATATTATGTCCAAATAGCACAATTTAATACCCCTTCTTTCAGGTTTCAGTCCAAAACTGACCATATCGAAAGTCTGAACCTGCCCATATGCACAAACTTGCTTCAACACGTTGTATTCTACACTGACTTTGGATCTGTTCCTCAAATAGTTAGAATACGATTGGATGGAAGTCATCATTTAGTAATTGCTAAAGTTGCTGATGTAGCTGCAATTGCTGTTGATGTGGAAAATGATTTGTTGGTGTGGGCCCAAGGACACAGCATTTACATAAGCAATATCGACGGAGAAAATCAATAAGTAAAATATTATGCCTCAAAACTTTCCTTAAGATCAACTCAGGTTGAGCTTTGTTCAACTGACAGTTGCTATTCAACCACTGGTGATTGGTTGAATCGAGTTGGGTATTATAAAGCGTTTTTAGGTCTAGGTTGAACCGATTCATGCTGGTTGGCAATACTGCTCGGTTGATTTTTTCTATACTGAGTCAGAGTAACGAATAACGAAAGCGCTAAATCCGCAAAAAAAATCGTTATAAAAAATTTCGTTATACAGAAAATTTGTTTCTATAGTCGGCAATGTCGCGGTCGACTTCACTGACAAATTTAAGTTTATCATTCAAACTTAAGCACTTCCTTTTAGACATTTTCGCACAACTTTCACACTAGCGTAATAGATTGAAACGAAACAGCCAGGGGTGTATTTAAAACGGTTTTAGAAGGATCTCTCTGCCCGCCGTAATCATTTAGTTTGAGGTCGGGATTTATTATGTACGTCCGGAAAATTTTTGGAAAAACCCCACCCTTATGCCTTCTTACAAATATCCATTCAAAGAGTGATGTTCTCTGAATATTTCGTTATAGAGAGAATTTGCTTCGTTTTAGAGGGTGTTTTTAAGATGGAATTTGGATTTAAGGTGCAATGTCTTGTACGAAATTCGTTATACAGAAGTTCGTAATAAGGATGTTCCACTGTATTCAAATATTTATCCTGTGCATTGATTCATGATATTATCATACATGATATTGGAAAACATTACATGGGAAAGTCTGTACTCAAATTTCCACACCAAAATTTAATTTTTCGGTGACATTGCAACTGATTGATAATCCAATTTCAAGTTTTGAAGTTGTTTCTTTCGGAAATTATAGTGTAATTCTAACAGACAGATGTAAACAAAAACAAGCATTGGTCCTTTTGCTCGCATTGATTTAATTTTCTCACTTTTGAAGCTTCTTAATCATAACTTATTCAACAAATCGTAATATTCACTTAACTTTTCAGACACGTCCTGCTGAACGAAAGCAACGACTGTCGACTAAATATCGCAGCTGACGGTACACTTAGGTTGGCTGTACTGGATTGATAAGGAATTGCATCAATTGCAGAGGTTAGAATTAATCTCTGGAAAATCGAGATCCACCCTGCCTATTCAAGCATCTCGTATTACCGATCTTATATCGGTCAAGAATCCTGACCGTACTCACGCTTGCTGGCACAACCAGAAGAAATTTTCCCATCTCTGCATAATGAACAGTACAAGTGCCGAATGCGCCTGTCCTCAAGAAAAAGTACTGCAGGATGACAGACGCACTTGTATGTCTCTCCCGAATTGTGGGTAATGACTACTTTACTTATTCCGTTTCCCAATCAAATAAGAGAGACTGCATCCCAATCGCATGGAGGTGTCACATGCAGAAAGACTGTAAAGACGGTTCTGACGAAATGGACTGTACCACCTGTAGCCAAAATCAGCATAGATGCAACGATGGTCAATGTATCGACAATGTTGTTCTCTGCGATGGTATCGCTCAATGTCGGGATAATTCTGACGAAGCGAAGTGCTGTCAAAACAGCTTTCAGTGTCCCGAAACAGAAACTTGCATTGCCTACTCCTCGGTTTGTGACGGGGTCGATAATTGTCCAGATGGTGCAGATGAATTGAATTGTGATCATTCGAACTCTTTCACTGTAGTCACTGTTATTTTGGGTATTCTTGTTGTGGTTATGAGTTGCTCAATGATATTTGACTTGTTAGTCAAATATCATTGAGCAAAGTTTCGGCAAGTCCTCTATCGAAAGGGGGTCCATTGGACATAATTCTGTTGGAAAAGGGTCTGTTACATCCGGCTGCGGTAGCAGGGTTTGCTCTCCAACAGGTAGCAAGAACGGTACATTGACTCGAAACAAACAGAAGAACTCTAACCTAACCTCAGCTAGATCTGTTGATCATGAGTTTGGCTAAAGAGACTTTGACTGGGGTCAATACAAAGACAGATAGCGATTTGAATAAACTAGAAGATTCTGAGAGTTCTATGAGAAATCAGTGAATTCGGTGATCGTTGTTCAATGGCTGCCATAAGTTTTTCAACAAAACTGATTAACATTAATATTAAATACAACAATCATAATAATACTACTTATATCGAAAGACCTATGTAATATTACCGTAAATATTAATCTCCAATAAAAATTCAACGAAAATGTTCAGATTCTTAAGTGGGAAGAGGAAAAACACGACCCAAAGTCAAGCAGATAAAGTTGATTCAAGAAATGCTCATAATAAAAACTTATTGTTGTGTAAAGTGGTACTTTTAGATGGTTCTGAACTTTCAAGGGAATTAACGGTGAGTCTTTAATGAAAATTCCTATGTTTCGCACTCGTATTCTTTAAGAGAATGTCCAAATTGGGTGTGTATACTGGGGATAACCCATAATATTCATCATATGGGTTGAAAAAAGGATACAAAAGTGAAGGAATTGTCAAGTTTTTCAACTCTCGTTATCTACTTTCAATTAATTTCGAAATTCTCATTCGTGTTTTTCATGGAATTTATTGGTTCACCCTGTATAATTGGATCAAGAATTTCTAACTGTAACTGTGTAAACTATGAAATGCACACCTCTATTGTTTTCTGTTGTAAACTGTAATTTTATTAAACAATAGGCTCCAGCAGAAGAATACAATATTTTCAAACATTCTTTATGCAATTGTTATATTAATGTGGGAATTTTTACGCTATTACTGTTAATTGAAGGAATTTGTTAAGTTTTAATTGGTGATTTTAAAACTATTGTTGTTATAACTGGGTTAAAAGATTGTATTTTTCCCATTATAATGTTAATTCATGAGTTGTTTAATTTATTTCACAGAAGAAAGCTCTCGCAGGGGATTTGTACGAACAAGTGTTCTATTCCTTTGATACAATAGAGAAGGAATATTTTGGACTTCAATTTACTGACGTTAACCATGTTAAACTTTGGCTGGATCCTAGCAAACTCATAAGGAATCAGCTAAAAAGTAAGATACTGTTGTTACAAATTCATTGAATTTTTACGTTATATTTTGATTGTAGTTGGTCCACCGTGTACTCTCTTCCTAAAAGTAAAATTTTACTCATCCGAACCAAGTAACCTCCGAGAAGAGTTAACACGTTACCAGTTCTTCCTTCAACTCAAACAAGATGTACTTGACGGCAAGATCGACTGTCCTAAGCAGACAGCTATTGAACTGGCCGCTCTTGCCTTACAGTCCGAATTGGGGGACTACGACGATACTCAACATACTGCAGGTACCGTGTCAGAGTTTCGATTCGTACCAGAACAAACGGAAGAGATGGAAAGCGATATATTGAACGAATTTAAGAAACTCAGAGGGTTGACGCCTGCGCAGGCCGAAGTGCAGTATTTGAACAAGATTAAGTGGTTAGAAAGTTATGGTGTTGATACCCACATAGTTTTGGTGAGTTTCTAGATATATTTCGTGTTGGTATTTTTATTGTTATAAGTAGAAAAGGTTTTAACATATTGAAGAATGGAAATCTTGCAATATAAACTATTTAAAACAAGAAATCCATTGAAATTACATACAGAAATAGTTTTGGAATGTTTTGAGTAATTTCAAAGTATCGGTGAAAGTAAAAGTTAAAATTTTATTTATTTTTGCAGGGAAAAGATGGAAATGAATACAAATTGGGTTTGACCCCAACTCTTCTTCTGGCCTAAAATAACTAAATTGAACTTTAAGAAGAAAAAGTTAACGATTGTGGTAGTGGAAGATGACGATGATGGTAGAGAGCAAGAGCACACTTTCGTTTTCAGGTATTTACTCTTTATTTGAAGATAATGATATTCTTATGCCATTCATTCAGTTTTTTTTGCTTCTGTAAGAATAATTAATTTTTATTTTCTCTAGATTTTTTATGGAATAATCATTCTTTCCTGGATCTTTAGTTCATAAACCAATCAATAATTCATTAATTCTTCAAGAAAGAAACAAATTTATTTACTGTCACTCTTTTATTTTATATATTTAGTTTATACTCACATTATATTTTTGATCCTGTTTCTATTTTTGTATTTTATTATTATTTTGTTTTAATCTTTTATGGATTTCTCTTTTCATTCTCTTGTTTTTAGCTTCTTTCATTTCATTTGAAGGTTATTCAATATTTTTTTATATCTAGTAGTTTTTTAATAATTTTTTCCTCAAAAGAATTCTTCTTTTTCAAGCTTGTCTGCAAATTTGGTATATTTCATTATATTTTTTCTTCGTTTCTCAGATTACACAACGAAAAGGCTTGTAAACACCTATGGAAGTGCGCTGTCGAGCACCACGGCTTCTTCAGGCTCCAAGAACCAGTGAAAAGTGGCTCGGCTAGACAAAACTTCTTCCGCATGGGTTCCAGATTCCGTTACTCAGGCAAAACTGAATACCAGAGCGCCCATCGAAGCAGGGTGAGAAGGACTGTTCAGCTTGAGCGGAAACCAAGTCAAAGGTAACTCTAAACAATCTGAATGAAGTTTGAACACCATTTGTATGATATGTATATATTCTATGTAAAGATACCTTTTCGATCGAGAATGACTTCCCGATGATATTTCAAACATAAATCACTTATATTCCCATCTCTCCAACAGGTACGGCAGAAGACAAAGTCACATCCTTCGAGAAAAACAGATGAAGGAACAAGCGGCCAAACAGGAACAACTCCTGACTCCACAGAACAACCGACTTCCTCAGTACGTTGCAGTGGTCGTTCTGTCAAATCTACCACCTCGACCAATACAAACACAGATTCAATCTACGCAAAGGTCAACGAAGATACCACCAAGCCCATGACACCCACCGTAGGCCCCGAAAGCATCGGACTTGTTAGTCAGAGCAGTTTCGGCAAGTCCTCGATCGAAAGGGGGTCCATTGGACATAATTCTGTTGGAAAAGGGTCTGTTACATCCGCCTGCGGTAGCAGGGTTTGCTCTCCAGCAGGTAGCAAGAACGGTACATTGACTCGAAACAAACAGAATAACTCTAACCTTATGTCGATAGGTACTCCACCTGCTAGTCCTACCTCCGATCCTCAGCTAGATCTGTTGATCATGAGTTTGGCTAAAGAGACTTTGACTGGAGTTAATACAAAGACAGATAACGATTTGAATAAACTAGAAGGTAAGTTCGAACATCTCACACGATTTGAACCCAATACAGTCGATTCAAATGTTAAAGATTCTGACAACGACTCCAAAAAACTTCTGTGCGAGATACCGAACAACATCAAGACGTTGGGAGGGGCCAAACCATTACCACCTGGACAACTAACGTGCAACATCCTCAAAGGTAAGTTAACTGATCCAACGAGAAACGAAGAAAGATTGTCAATGTAATGTTGCATAGGTTAAATTGCAGTTTTATCATTTAAAATTTATATAAACTTTGTTTTAACACAGCTTTTGGAATACCAAAAGCTAATTTCGAAATATACGTTCTGTACATCACATTTAAGTTGTAATAAGGCTCCACCAGTCGATTGAAACTAAAACATAACCTCTACTCTTTGTCGAAATGACGTAACTCCCTTTTCAAGCTTACACGAAGCAAAACGAACCCGCCCTGGTATCACCATCCTTCGGATCTAAACTGACCAATCAGATGTTCGTAGCAGCGCCATCTAGCGACGAGAACAACTTAAACTCGCTCAACGCAGCCACCTTCGTTTCCGTGGGCGGAGACAAGCTAACGTTGTCCGTGATTGGTCCGCCGAATTCGAACCCCGCCCCTACGGTCAGCCACGCCCACAACAACAGTCAGCCGGAGCAAAAGAGATGCACGACGCCGGTCACTGTTACTTTCTCCGTCATAACGACAAGGGAGGCTTGGAAAAATGCCTGTTGGACACTTCGAACCATGGTAAACAACCCTTGAGTCTGATGAGCAGTAGTTCTTATACTAACAGAGGACGAAGAGATAGGTTCTTCGAGTACAAACAACGATCCTGAAAGTTTGACCAATGCCGAGGGAAGTTCCAATCCTTTCTTCGATTCGACTAATCCTTTTCATATCTTGAATCCTTTCAATTCCAACAACCCCTTTATAGTCGAAAAAGAAAGTCAAGATGGCGACGAAGTTGACGGCCAAGAGGAACTAGTGCAAGAAAATGAGTCTGAAACGTGTAGAACATCTAACAGAGTTCCTGCATCAACCTTGTCATCGGTAGCGTCTAAAGTATCACCATGGTTGGTCTCTTCAGAGGTTGTATCAGCACCAGTTACTAAAGTCAACACCAACGAGTTAACCATCATGAGAAAGTCGGTCATAACCACTCAATTCTAATGAAAAGGATGTCTAAATTTGCTAACCCGACTTTGTTCGGTAAAGTTTTAAGTGTCAAGTTTGACAGGTAACCTCAACCGTGATATGACGTTACGTAATATAACCTAAATTCGTAGAGGAAGAGATGACAGGTGTGGTTTTAAGTAAGTCGTTAAGTTTAGTTTTGATACATCACAGTTTAGACGTATTATTGTCGGTATGTTGAATATTACCGATCGGAGTGCTACTTAATTCCAATCTTTGTGATAAAAATTCCTTACTTAGTATTTTTCTGCCATGGAGCATTTTAAACAGTTTTATACAGTTTTATTATAAATTTAGGAAGAAAGAATGATATTTTAAAACAGTTTCTATGTAACGCAGGAATTGAACATTAATCGAATATTTTGGAGAGGAAATTCAAACGTATTCTTATGTTTAAAACTTGTCTCAGTAAGAAGTTATACATATTTTTTTATTTTTGAGATTTTCAGAAAATAACAAATTCTATGGTTCTGATGATGTGATCCTCTTGAAATTTTGCATGAACATTCAGTATATCAATCTCCATTCACAAAATAATTTTCATTTCGAATCAGATATCTTGTTATGGAAATATGCAGCTTCTTCTTTTCAATATTTCAATTGCATTTTCTATGGTTTTGTTATGGCCACAAAATTTTGCATGATGCTTATTATGAACATCTCTGAGATATCGAGGAACAAAAATTTTGAATGGCAATCATACTCAATTGATAAACCATTTGTACAGTGCAGGGGCGTATCCAGAGATCGAGTCTGGGGGGGTAGTGGTAAGTTTTAACGAGTGACCTGACTGATCTTGAGTGAAAAGCGGGGGGGTCGAATGATTCTTCAAGGAGGGGTAGGTACTGCAAATTTTCTTCTGGGATTCCCCCCTAAATACGCCTATGGTACAGTGCAATAACTTTTTATAATAATAATACAAATAAGTTTTGCCCAATATTTATAATCTATCCATTATATGTCTGTCTGCTCGACCATAATAATACCCATTACAACACTGCTGTCAGATGCTTCATAGATTTAGCTATTATATCATATTGTTGAAACTGATATTTCAGATAACTTAACTATGGGTGGAAATAATTTTTTAATCTAGAGCCAAATCTACTTCAAATATAATCAACTTTTTTTACAAATATACAATGACAAGTTCATAAAAAATAACTCATACGTCAACTTGACTTTTTCCACACCAGTGTAGAATCAGGTGCTGATTCTAGGGTAGTGTGTATAGGGATGGAGGAAAAAGGTGGAGATTTCACTGTCAACCGTTTATTGAACTAGCTAACTGCGGTCTCGCTTGATCTGCAGGTGTTGTGGTTTATATATAACAATTAATTCAATTAGTAAACAATATATAGTCTATTTACACGGTTTGTACCAACAAGTATTGAACATAACTTTTTTAATATTAGATTTGTTGAGAAAATTTCAAGTGAATTCCAACATCATTTAATTTGACTCCAAAGGGATACTCTTGAAAAAACTCGATAATGTTTACCGTTTTTGAAATATTTTGATTTGAAAATTATGGAATAATACCCGATGCTTCTATGAAGTAATGATAATGTATTAATTAATCAAAAATTCACGAGATGAAAATTCAAAAAGGGGTGATAACATTAATAGTTATTCAATCAACTAGGTTATTAAAGACAGCGACTAATGTTCAAGATATTTTAAAGCGTGAGCGGAGCAAACGCTTTAATGGTTCGAGACCGTTAGTCGCTCGATTAATAACCGAGTTGATTACAAGATTTTTCCGACGATCTAAATAAGAATTGTGTATGGATTCTTGATTGAAATACATTTTCATTTTGCACAAGACATACATTTGTATAAAATATAAAATCTGAATGCATATGATAACATTTCCATCATTAAGTAAGTATTGATCATAAAAAACATAAGATGAGTTTGATAAGTTATTTGAAAATAGCTGGAAAACCTCACCATAGAGATATATTTGAAATACTCATACGACTGATACAAAAATTATATAAAAAACAGGGATGAAAGCTACTCATCCTGAATCCCAAGCTTATATTATGAACTGTTTGAGATTTTTTTCGATAAATGATATGAAAATGCATACACTAGTTTTGGAATCCATTTAGCATTCCTGTTTGCTGAACGAAGTTGTTTGTGGTACATTCAATTCGTGTTATGAAGTTGACAAGAAATAGATCCTCAGCTTGAATTTATCTGATTAACCCTATTTTTCGATCGATAAATTTCTTTTATTGGCTGTATGTGGGTATGTTTCAAGTAATATAATTAATATGTATGTGAAAGCTTAATTATTTTCTTATTCATTAAGTTGGGTTGCTTTTCAAAGTTAGACGAATTAACTAGTATTCTATTTCCCTTTTTAATTATATTTATTTCTCCTCAGGGCCTCGAAGCATGTCTGAGAGAAACCTTCCCTCAAAGGTAGATTCAGAACGAACAATTCCTTTCAAAGTCAGTGCCAGCTCTTCATCAAATTTCACCAAACTCTCAACAGAGTCGACCTACCCATGGTGTGTTAATCCTGGATAAAGTCGAACATCTTCGAATAACAGTATTAATACGAATAGTGTAGCTCAGATGCCCCAAAATGCATCAATAAATAGTTCAGCATTATGGAGCCGATCCACGCACAATTTGCTTCAACAGGATAATGGCTTCTATCAAAATCTCAGTGTCTATAGAAATAAGATGCCAAATCAATTAGAAGACAGGTTGGTAGATATTTTAAAGTTTGCTTTCAATGGTGTTATACTAGTGATGTAACGAATGTAATTTTTTTAACATTCGCGAATGCGAATACGAATGCGAATGTCTACTACTGACATTCGCGAACGCGAATGCGAATGCGAATGTAGTTGTGTTTATATTTTGTTCCGAGAATTGCGGAGTTGATACGAAGTCATCCGACTGAGTGTCATTCCGCTCGCGCCGGTCTTTTCGTAAACAAACCAAGTGCATTTTGAGGTTAGAGTTTGAATAGTTACTCATTTGTCAACATGAATAAATCAACCTCTAGTGAAATATGGACTTATTTTACACTTTGCGATGCCGAACGAGCTAAATGCAAGCTGTGTAACAATGAGTATTCCAGAAAAGGAAGAACTACAAGTGCTATGCGGAATCATTTGAAGGCAATGCATAAAACCGAGTTTTCTGAATTAGAAAAATGCGAAGGAAAAAAACCGGCATCATCTTCAAGCAAACTACTAAATCCGACATGAAACAGTATAAAAAGATATCACTTCAAGAATGTGTAGATAAAACGAAACAGTGGGATAATAAATCTTTGAAGTCATTGGCAGTTGATAATTTAATAAGTGAAATGGTTGCGTGGAAGAGACTTGCCATTTAGTTTCGTGGAAAGTGTTGGATTTATAAGACTTATGAAGCATTTGTGTCCATCTTATGATTTGAAGTCTCGGCCGTATTTCACTTCATTTATCTGCGATAAATTATATGGCAAAGTAAGTCAGAAAATACTCGAATTACTGAAATCCTTCGAAAAATTGTCATTACCAGCGATATTTGGTCTGATACTTGTTCTGGAGTTTCACTGCTGATTTTAACTTGTCATGGAATTACAGAAGAATTCGAAAGGAAAATGATTGTGTTAAAGGCAGAAGTGTTCAATGAGAGCCGCCATACCGGAAAAAATTGCTTAGGTATAAACTTGAAGAAATATTATCGTTATGGGAGATACCTAAGAAAAGTGAAATGTGTAGTTCGCGATGCAGGGGCTAACATGAAAAAGGCGTCAACTTATTAATGTTAAACATATTGACTGTGCTTCACATAAAATTCAAAATGTGTTAAAAGTAGGGATGAAAGCTCAAAATACTGTCATAGTTGCCATAACTAAGTGCACGAAGATGGCAACTCATTTTCATCATTCGACTTCTGCTCAAGACGAGCTTGCTAATATACAGCAAAGGCTTAATCAAAAATCTCTTAAGATTAAACAAGAATGTGCAACTAGGTGGAACAGCACTTTTTTATGCTGGAACGTATTTTACAAGTCAAGAGTCTTTATGTATTTATGCATCGACAAATAATAAAATTCCCCTATTAACGTCTGAAGAAGTGGATGATTATTGAGAAGCTTATCGGTGTACTAAGACCATTTGAAGAACTGACTAAAGAGTTAAGTGCTGGCCGATGTTTTCCATATCTTTCTGTGATTCCTTTAATCGCCACTTTAGAAAAAATTGTAAGGCGATCTTAGATGCATCTGATGAACACATTGTGATACGATTGCCGTTTTAAAAGATGATTTATAAGCAAATTTTCTGGTTTAGAGAATGAACTATTTTTCGCCACGGCGACCTTTATATACCCAAGATACAAAAATAAATTCTTTAAAAATACGTCCACTAAAGACGTGTCATAGCACATATATATATTTTTGGATTTGGGGTTGTCGACACTGTGGACAGTCAAACCGATTCCCATTCACGTTGCCCGAATGCAAAGCGTGTCAGGTTGAATGAAACCGAAGATACCCAAACAAATAAAGTGTATCTTGAAGAAACAATGAATTTACTGATGGATGCGAGTGACAGTGAAGAAGAGAACATACCGCTTAATATTTTTCAAAACCCTGTTCATCTTTCAATCCGTAAAACTGTCACCGAATACTCAACCGAAAAACGCGTGGCAAATGACGTCGACCCCCTTTAACTTGGTGGAAAGTGAACAAGGCGAGTTACAGTCTTCTGTTTCCTGTAGTTCGGCAGTATTTAGTTACACCTCCAATGAGTGTCCCAAGCGAGCTCATGTTAGTAGCGCTGGATTATTTACACAACCACATCGAAACAGACTTGAAGGAGACAAGGCGTCGAAACTTCTATTTTTGAAGTTTAATATTCTTAGACTAAAGTTTGATTATTGAAATAAGATAATAATTGTTATTTTTTGAGAAAGAAGTATGTATTTTGTTTGAGAATTTATTCATTTTTTGTTTGTT
>CM024242.1:32614914-32689638 GCA_013421045.1 Propylea japonica
TCTCAGTGACAACATCTATACCATCATCACAGTTCTATTGTAGTAGGTTCAGTGAGCCTATAAATTAAGAAATTATTGATTTCGATGATAACTGTTTTAAATTATCTATGTTACAAGAAAAATGATTTGCCGATGACCAACCGACGTCTCAAACTTTCGTGAATTGACTATAGATTGGATTTCCTCAGGATAAACCATATCCTCTAGTTTTCCCATTTGAAATAATCTAGCGGGTTGAAATCTGGAGGTCGAGGAGCTCATGAAAAGATTTCTCCTCGACCTTCCCATCTATTTGGGTAGGTTTCGTTTAGGTAATTGCTCACTTTCAAACCAAAATGAGGTCTAGCTCCATTGAGTTGAAAATATAAGCCTCTATTATTCCTTCCTTGTAAAATTCAGGCGCTATCAAATGTTTGTGTACCGAAGCATACCATACACTTAATGAATATTTGTATTTTTCGAACTTCGACCATATTAAAAAATTTATAAAAAAATAATTGCTGATGTGACATCTTTGTGTGGTACATCGTATTGAAACTTAACTAAGATCACATTCTGAACAGTGAAACAATCATTTGAAATTCAATATACAAAGCGATATTTACACCCCAAACGAAAATGAATTAGTCCGGCCCTGGACTATTGAAACAATTGATACCTCTCTGTCTCTTCTCATGTGTGAAAAACGTTCTGTGTTTCAATGAATTGAATTCCGTCCATCAAATAGGCTTCGATAGTGGTCTCATTATTTCCATGAATTTCGAAAATCCGTCCAAGAAGTACTACTTCCCGGTTGTTCCTATTTTGAAAGTGATATAGTACACACTTCCCGCACTAGGCCGGGAAATGCCCCACTTCCGGAGGCTTGCCGAAAAATTATCTTTCCCGCACTCGATTGCGTGCGACAACCCCGTGCGTAAAAGTACAACTTTCAGCTCTGGATAGTAAAATTGCTATTTTGAGTTGCGTTTCTGAAACAGTTCTCAGCTAACAGTTTGACATAATAATTTTTTTTCAGGAATGTACTTTACGTAAAATACTTCGCCACTCTCTTCTGGGCAGTCCTTCCAGATGTTGAGCACACAAGCCAATGCCATGAAAGGAAGAGAGAAATAACTTGGTATTACCAAGATCCTGCAGGATTCTGGTCACCATTCGAGCCATATTTGAAGCTTGTGGTTGAGTCGCATTACAAGGAACAACACGGTTTTAATTATATTGAGGAAAATAAAATTCATACCAATGATTTTAAGTCAATGATGGATACGAATCGAATAACGTCCGAATGAAGGTTAAAACAATAATTTGTTTATTGAAGAATTATAATGCTGGCTGTTTCAGAATAAGGTCCCGTAATTCGGGTTCTAAATATTCATAAGATTCAAATGATACAAAATTTCTATGGACTTTGGATCTGACGCATTGTTTCTGAGAATTTCTGGAATTTGTAGAAGAAATTGGTATGTCGAAAATATTTCGACTCCTTAAACGATTTTTCTCTGTATTTTGGTAGGTTTGGAAGTACGCATCAAAACACATTTTGTTCAATCCAAAATTATTTGCAAATTTCACCGGTGGTGTCTGTACAGACTTCTGTGCAAAAAAAATGGTGAAAAAAATGGTATACCAATGCTTTTTTCTTCTAAATTGAAATTTTGTTCGTTATATCCACATAATTCGCAGTGAAAATGATAACTATTTTTTTTATCTACGACGACTTCTTTCTGAGATAAGAAATATAATTCTGTTTCATCTAAGAGAGTTACTGAATTCTTTGAATACTTCCAAAATCATCTAGACACAGTTGAAGGGAGCTCAGTTTTTTCATTTGCATTTTTGTGGACAGGGGAAAATTCACACAAGATTAAAGGAATTTATTACCAGGACCAATTTTTTGTTAATGTATGGATTGAAATAATTGGTGTCTTTTTGGTTGGGCCTTTTTTCCTACCCAGGAGACTGAATGGGATCAAAAACCATATGCCATATTTTTCATAGTCTCTTAGAATTATGTGGGTATTATGAAAATAGTTTCATAAAAGCATAAGATTTCTATAATAAATAATAATAAATGTCTGTTTAGACATCTTAGTATTGGCTTACTCCACAGATGAATAAAAATAATTTTTAATTGAAACAAATTCGGTTCGATGCGTACTCACAACTTAAACACAATCAAAAATCATTCTTCTTCCAATTTTAACACCCCCGTATTTCAAAAACAATGCGTCAGCTGCACAGTAAGCGCACGACGATTAGGGCCCTCAGCTCTCTGACCCCAAAAATTGTATCGTAATTCCTTCATAGGAATTGCAATCCAACACTTGCTTTCTTATTAGTTTGGGGCTACCAACCCGAAATTCCATGTTTTCAGTGTGAAAAATTGTTTTTAAATTAAATGTTTAAAATATTCTAAATCTGAAGGATTAGAAAGAATATTTTCTATTTAAGACATATAATATCACCAACAACTTTCTTTCAATTTTGAATTTTCAGTCGAAGAACATAACATTTGTCCTATATTGAATTCTTAGTAGGGGCCCCCAAATTTGTCTTGCTGCTGACAGACCAAAATTACAATGAACATGAGATCGCAATCAAATAAATTTATCCACGACTATTCTATAATCTCCCATTGACTGCTGTCTGATGCGATGCTTCATGGTTTCAGCAATAATATTTTATTGTTAAAACTGAGATTTCTTCAGTGTTAAATAACCAGCTCATAAATATGGGTGGGAATACCTTTTCAATCGAAGGCCAAATCTAATTCAGAAATGAACAACTTCTATTACAAAATATACTATGACAAGTTCCTGAAAAATTACTCATATGTTAACATTTTGCACACCAGTAATAGAAAGGACATACTAGCGTCGCAAATATGGAAAACTTCAAGAAAAATATTCAGTAGTCGTGGATAATGTATAATATTTTAACCGCATAATACAATATCTATTATTCACTCGGTGATTTAGGCCACTCGCCTGTGGTTCTTAACCTGAACTTAACCTTGAGATTATGTAATAGCATCATCATTTTACGCTCGTTGCATATTATACTATTGGTAGTTATTTAATCAACTAGGTTATTGAAGACGGCGACTAATGGTCAAAATATTTCGGTCCTCTCACGCGTTAATAATTCAAGACCATTAGTTGCTAGATTAATAACCGAGCTGAGTACAAGATTTTTCCGTCGATCTCAATATGAATTGTGTATGAATACTTGATTGAAATACATTCTTCTTTTGCACAAGACAAACATTTGACAAATATAAATTTCTATGTTTCAGAAGGGTTTTGACATTTCTCGTAGTGTTTCTGAATACTTTGTGTACGGTTGCCATGAGGATTGCAGATCGAAATAGTATAGATTGAACATTAAAATGGGCCATCAATGGTCAATTTTGTACACATAAAAAAAACTTTTCATTTCGAGGTCGAAAACGACCCAGTTTAATGCTCAGTTCATGCTATTTTAATGTGCAATCCTCATGGCAAACCGTTCAAAAGTTTCAGAAGCACTACGAGAAATGTCAAACTCTTCTAGAACATAGATACATAGAAATTTATTATGTCAAATGTGATTCTTGTGCAAAATGAGACTGTATTTCAATCTAGAATAATTCATGCACAATTCATATTGAGATCGTCAAAAATTTTGTGATCAATTGATTATTAACCCGTTAGCGGAGTGAACGCGTTAAAATATCTTGACTATTTGTCGCTATCTTTAATAACCTAGTTGATTAAATAACTACTAATGAAAACTTAGTTACACATTAAAAATCACCTTTTATTTTGAGACCGACGGAAAACCAATATTAACTAAAATTATTATATTTATACTTTTCAGGTTTATAAAGAGAGAGCTGACTGCTTATCATACTGAATTGAGTTTGAGAAAAAAGAAGGAAACACCGAAACACCTGTTAGTTTTTCCATTCCAAACTGGTTCGTTGAAATGACATACCCAGTTTTCTGTGAAATAATATCTTCGACAATTTCTACTGACCAAGAGAAGTTTCTTGCTTGTGAGGGTCTTCATTCCTTGATAAAATTTGTTCACACATCAACAATTCGATGAACGTTGTGTGGGAACAATCTTATATGGAAATCACTTAAAAGTTTATTGTATGACCTTGTTACAATTAGAATCTATGCAATAGAGATTCTTCAGACCTTCGAAAACGTTATCCAAGGAAAATCACAAACAGTTCAAATATGAAGGAATATTGGCCACCATTCGAAGTATTGCTCAGGACTGCCAGGTGGGTTTTATTATTTAATTACGTGGTCAGATAAGGCGGAATTATCGAATAACTCAAAACAAAATTTGTGTGTCTTGAACGTAGCTGCACTGGATCTAAGACTGTTCCATAACGAAGCGATAAGACAGACCAGCAGGGACCGCTCGACCTCGCTTGTTAGTGTAGTTTTTATCCAAAAATGTGAAATATTCCAGTCATTTTCTATGGCCTTTAATGATATTTGTATCTATTTTTATAGGGCCTACATGCGATTGACGTCAATGATTTTTTTTCAATGATTTCAATGATTTTCACATATACTTTAACTAATAGAATTATGTGTTCCAGACCACCATGTTAAAAAAATAAAAATAATAAAATAAAATAAAGATATGAATTTTTCGAACCTAGCTGGCGAAATGCATTAAAAAACAATCGAAAAATCAAACTCGAGAACTACAAAAAATCGATTACATACACTGGGGTATTTTTGGATAGTTACAGGTCTGAGGAATCCAAAAATAATTTATTGAGTCAATCGCCTGGGACTTCTTGTATAACATGTTTATATCATTGTGAATATAATTAGTGATTTTTTTTTAGCTTTCGATTCATGAGAGAAGAAGAACAGCAGCGAAGTTCATATTCCCTATTGAAGAAGCAAAACTTAGTCAAGAGATCAGGTAAGATAATTTCTCCAATAAATTAATATTTCCCTACCATGAGACTAAGGGTACGTAGGCGCTTAACGCACGTTTACAACTGCATGTATTGTACATGTAGTATGTATATACAACTACATGGATCATACATGTAGTTGTATAAAATATATATTATTAGTCCCGAATTTCACATGCTAACGCGCTGAGCGAAAGCCGTACAGTGTTGTCAACGCGCATTCAAGATCATAGGTTTCTGTGTATCTGTTCAGACGTACGCGCGCTTTCGAATTGTATAGACGTATAGGGTTCGTCAGGAGTAGTCCGCATAGAAAATACAGCGATATGGGACATGACAAGTGGTTTTATTCCAATAAAAATTTAATCAGAAGAGTTTGGGAAGAAATTTCCTTATATTCCCTGAAGAAGATGCAATGATGAAATAAGATATTGTGTAAAAAGGCGAGTTTATTTATATTCTTCCACAAACTCACGTCCCGAACAAATTGACTTTTCCTTCCTTGATGAAATAATTTATCAATCGTAAGCGAACATTGTCAGCCTGTCGCAAAGCACGTCCGTTGTAATGTGTGCGCAGGTGGAACATGCAATGTATCATAATTATTGTAGCCATCTCGAATACAGTTTTACAGTGTACATCTTCATTTCACGATCTATTCTGCAGGTATACGTTAACATCCAACAGTCTGTGTAAAATACTCCATTTACTGGAAATAATGTCACTGGGTCTAAGTCAATCGTCAACAAATAAAGAACTCTTAAAGGACCCACTCACTAAGAGGGAAGCGCGAAGACTTGAATGCGCGTTGTACGGGGTACAGTTAAAACAGTGTGTGTATGGCGTAGATTTGGAATGCGCATTCATCTCCGTCGTGTGGCGTGTGCATTCTTCCCCGTACGCGGAAGAATGACCAAAACGACCGTGTATGGGCAACAAGTCTCTGCACGTTTCATATGTTTAGCAACACAGTGTCGGGTTCGATATTTATACCTTGGACATTTTTTCCTAAATAACAACACACGCCACTGCCATTAACATCAGATCTTTTTTCGACGTCATCTCACGCTTGTCGCACATCCAAACCGACACGCAAAAGTGTATGTGTGTAGGAAATATGAATATGAATGCACACGTTTGCTTTACAGCAAACGTGCAGAGACTTACTGCGCATTCTTCTTCTTAGTGAGTGGGCCCCTTTAGATAATGAACTAGGGCGGCTGCGACAAAACGTGCGTTCAACGTCATATGAACACTCAACAAAACATAACGCGTGGTCGACGCGCGTTTAGCGCCTATCATCTGAACATACCCTGTGAGAGAAACGATAATAAACAATGTTAAGAATTGATGATCATGCAAATTTTGAGATGAACTCATCAGAATTTGTCGCAAGAAAAACATGAAATAGCTGAAGATTTTAATACAGATTTAACTGTATCTGCAATTATCTAGACCGATAAAAAATTGCTTACTTACAAACAAGAAACATAAATAGAAAATAATCAGGTAGCAATTATCTATAGCGTCATATAAAAATATAATATAACTTTTTTGTACAACTGTCAAAAAAACTTGACTTTTCTTCATCACTATGGATGCGTAAAATATTACTTTTTTTCACCGTTAAAAAAAGTCTTTTTTTCACCGTTAAAAAAAGTCTTTTTTTCACTGCTGATAACTAAAATTAGAACAACTAATGAATATTTTAATTACAACAAATTTCACAAAATTATCATTGTATCTGTACCTTATAAAGTAAATTAGTTTCGTCATCAGCATCTCTAAGAAAGGACCCCGCACATTTAGTATGGGAATTGGCTCCCGGTGGATTTGGCTGAAAATTTGATATGATGTTCTATTAATCCTTCTGATCAAATGTCTCTACAGTCACGAAGCTGAAAAATGCATGCTTCCAGGAGTTTTAGCGATTTTTTGTATCCATTATGGCTTACGTATTACCGTTCACACAGAAATGTTTGAGAATATTTCGTGATTATTGAAAGCAGATTCTGTCAATTCGAAATATTTTCAAACGTTTCTGTGTGAAAATTGCTGAAAACTCCTAGAAGTATGCATTTTCCAGCTTCGTGACTGTAGAGACATTTGATCAGAAGGATTAGTAGAACATCATATCAAATTTTCAGCCAAATCCACAGGGAGCCAATTCCCATAATACGTAAGCCATTATGGATACAAAAAATCGCTAAAAACTCCTAGAAGTATGCATTTTTCAGCTTCGTGACTGTAGAGACATTTGATCAGAAGGATTAGTAGAACATCATATCAAATTTTCAGCCAAATCCACCGGAGCCAATTCTCGTACTAAATGTGCGGGGTCCTTATTGATTTTATCGCTCCATAACACTTTAGTTTTTCCTCGGTATCCGACGCTTTTGTTCTTAATAAGCGGGACCAATTTTGAAAAATTCCTTATTACAATTATTTTCCTTGACATTCGATGTTTTTTTTAACATTGAGCTCCATAACTTGGAAGGTATAAAAATTTTTTATTTTTCCTCGAAATAGCATGTGAGCACATTTTCAGAAACCTTTTTTACGTTGTTCTTGTTGCGCCATTCTCGAAATTGGTTATTCGTTTTCTATATTATTAGCTTTGATTTGGCTGGTAACATATAAGATACAATTGTATTTGCTTCTTCAGCCATCTGCGGGGGTATCACTACCACTATCATGTTCAAACATCCTCTCTTTAAAATAATTCGAAATTGAAGCAACTACGAGCAAATACTGTCAAAGATTCAAACAATTTCAACAAACTGTTTGTATAGTTACGACACAGAAAGATCACTGGATTCATTTAAATATTGTACTGAAAGCATTATCTTCAATGATTATACGTATTTCAGACGATGTAAATTCACATTCACAGTTGTACAAAAAAATGTTGTTTGTATTTCGTGCGTACAAAATTCGTGTTTTCATGGCACATTCGAGTGAATTTTTGGCCGAGACCGTAGGTCGAGGCCAAAATTGACACTCTCATGTGCCATGAAAAAAACACTCATTTTACGCACTTAATACAAAAATAACTATTTTGTAGTATACCATACTTTTATTCTATTCGAGGCTTGATATGGAAGTTTCCAATATTAAATGATATTCTGAAGGTTTTCACTCTAAATGAATAGATCTTCAATTTTTACAAATTTTGATAGCTTTATTGTTGACTTCAGTCACTAGACAAATCTTTCAAACTTTAAGAAGAAGAAGGAATTGAAGAGAATATCATTCTGAATAGTACGAAATGACAATTAACGCATTAATAGGAACGCAGTTATAATATAAAAAATAAAAGCAGAGAATAATGACATTGTTTAAGGACTTAAACAATGATAATGATATTGGTTGATTTCAATCAATTAACGTTATTCTCTGCTTTTATTTCATCCACTGAATTTAATATTCCACATATTAATTGAGTTTTGACATTTTTAAGCACTTGTTGGGAGTTCGGCCTCAAATATGGCGACTCTTGAAACGAGTTTTATAATATGTCATGAACTGTTCAATTATGATATTTTTTACAAATTTACTGCTTTTCTTTCAGGAGCAAACATTTTTGAAGAATTTCAACGTGCCGAATGAGTTCGTCCTTCCCAGAATATCTCATGAAACCAGAATGGAGGATTTGGAAAACATCCCCATTGATATTCTACTTGAAATTTCAAGTAGCACGATATTTACAAATCAACCCTTTTGCGGAAGATCAAAGATACTCAATTATTTAGTATTTTTTTTTAACGAGTACAGAAGGTCCACTAGATCGTCCACATAGATTGCGGAAATTCTTAGAAGTTTTTGCGAATATTCCTCTGGAACCGCAAAATGAGAAACTGAAAAATTTCCAAAAAAAAGTTTAATGCGTTGCTCGTACTATTGCAAGATATGTTGCTGGAATTCATGAACTGTAGATCGCCATGGCAGAAGCGGAGTGACAAACTCCAGATATTCTACCCAGGAATTCACACACTGCAAAAAATTTCGTATAAATCTTTATATGTAAGTAAACCTGATAGTTCCTCAAAATAAGATATGTATTTTGATAATTTTTTTGATTGACGGATTGTAGATTGTTAAAGGGGTTTATTAAGACTGCAACCTCTAGGTTACCCCCTTCAGAGCTGTTTTCGCAACCGTCTCTTCGATTCTCATTATTTGCTTCCTGAAGCGACAATGTCCTGTTATCAAGCCAGTGAGAAGATTTTTTTGGAATGATCCACTCGCGAAAGATTTTTACAGAGTACTTACCTTTTAGTTTCTTCCTTTCCAAATACTCTTTCTGATAACTGCATTTATCTACCACTGAAAAGTTCTGAGACAGTAAGTGGCGTTTGTGGTCCTTTTCTGGCTATTGAATAGTGAATTAGCCTCTTCATTTCCTCTGATTCCCGGATGACCAAGAATCCAGACTAAACACACCTCTTTGTTCTTGCTAACTTCATCGAGTTTTCTTCAGCGCTTCCATATTTGCTTTGAGTAGAGAACATAGGAGATCAGTGCTTGAATGCAGCTAGTATACACTTGGTTCTTGGCCAGTATTGAGTATACTCCAACCGGCACCTATCGTGGTTTTAGAATCATCTGTATACCATTTGACGGTATTTACTTTGATGTTTTGGGCAGTGTATTCCTTTTTCCATACTTACTCACTATGTAAGTTCGCTGATGATATTATTGCTTGTTAAGAGAAGACTAGGTCTTCTGACAAAAAAAATTTCCTTTGGTTCCTCATCGAATCCATACCTGAAAACTTTCCATTTGAAAGTTTGTGAATTCCACTGGAAACTGTAATCATTCTACTAGATTTAGACCAAGAAGTATTCTTCTTATTAACGGTATTTTTCAATTGCATTGAAAATTTTACGAACAGAAAATTTCCTATGTCAAAGTTCGTGAATGTCTAAAATGTTCCGCATAATCCCTATTTATTCTTTTTCAGATTTGTTTCAACAGTGAAGCACAGTCTTTCACATTGGATTTTGGAGTTTTCACATCCATACAATATATGGAATGTTATATAGCCCATTTAATGCTAGCAGATGACACAGAATTTGAAGAAAGAATCCCAGAGAAAAATCAATTCAGAAAAGAATATTATATGAACGACAATCTTATTGCCTCTTATATTACACTTTATGAGGCTGTCCTTCGTTTTGGGACCGATGTTGCAGATAATAGTTATTTTTGTATTAAGTGCGTCAAATGAGTGTTTTTTTCATGGCACATGAGAGTGTCAGATAAATTGTTCGATTTGATGAAAAACCAACATTGCTCCTGAAGCAACTTCTTGATTGGTTTTTATGGCGATAACAACGTAGCTTAACCTCTACTTCAGTCGTGTTTGTCATCACTTCATTCCTCTAAAAACAATGAAAATCATGCCAACCCAGAACTTCTCTTCGAAATAATTCAAGATTGTCTATTAAAAATCAATGGAAAAGGCTGCTAATGAAGTGACAAATTTTGGTCCTTGAATAATGCAAAAAAATTGCGCACATCCACTTTGAGATAACTTCTTTTGAATGAACAATATCGTACAACGCCATTTCATACACTCTTTTTTCAGCATTCGAAGTGATTTCTGATTCCCTCGAGCATTACCTACGTGAAAGGTCACGATATACCCGAGGATTTGAGAATGGCATTACAACTAATCGACATACATTATAATTTCCCAGACAAGTCAAGCTTTAAACCTATGTAACAACACTTTGGAATTCATGGGATCTCTCTCTTTAAATGAAATTCAAAGATTGAAAGTTGAAGAAACTCTCAGACCACACAACCATAGTTTGAGAGATCTACCAATAGAAAAAGGAATTCTGACAATCTCTAAAATTATTTTACCCCTTAAGAAGGATTACGTTTGGTGAAATGCGGTGAGGAAGTAATTTCTTCCAATATGGTCTCAACCGTTGTTACCAACATAAAAATCCCTGTTACGAACTAACAGTTCCTGGATCGATTAAACTAAAAAATATTTACAACGATTCAACCATCACCCTGGAGGTGTATTGTCACCAGGCGCAGGAAGAACTTCTGCCTCACGAAGTGAAGTATCACATCCGAAAAACTAATAGACTGAGAGCTGGCTACGGAGGGGTAAGGGTCACTAGGTGCAGGGTAATTTTATCGTTCACAGGTTCGATTGTTACCGACATAGCGTAAGGCGGGCAGCCAGAAGGCACACTGGAAGAATAACGGAAGGGTAGGGGGTTAAACATGCAATTTTTTTACGAAAAAAAAGTCATAAGGTGCAAAGATGGCAATTTGTAGAATAAGAGAAGGTGGTATAAGTAAGCAGGAAAAAACATTGCCAGAAGGCTGAGTGGAAGAATAACGCGAAGGGAGGGGGTTAAACATGCATATTTTTTTCGAAAAAAAAGTCATAAGGTGCAAAGATGGCAATTTGTAGGATAATAGGAGGTAGTATGAGTAAGTAGAAAAAAACATTGCCAGAAGGCTAAGTGGAAGAGTAACGCGAAGGGAGGGGGTTGAACATGCAATTTGTACGAAAAAAAATCATGAGGTGCAAAGATGGCAATTTGTAGAATAAGAGAAGTTGGTATGAGTAAGCAGGAAAAAACATTGCCAGAAGACCAAGTGGATGAATAACGCGAGGGAAGGGGGTTAAACATGCAATTTTTTTACGAAAAAAAAGTCATAAGGTGCAAAGATGGCAATTTGTAGAATAAGAGAAGGTGGTATGAGTAAGCAGGAAAAAACATTGCCAGAAGGCTGAGTGGAAGAATAACGCGAGGGGAGGGGGTTAAACATGCAATTTTTTTTGCGAAAAAAAAGTCATAAGGTGCAAAGATGGCAATTTGTAGCATAAGTGAAGGTAGTATGAGTAAGCAGGAAAAAACATTGCCAGAAGGCTGAGTGGAAGAATAACGCGAAGGGAGGGGGTTAAACATGCATAGTTTTTTCGAAAAAAAAAGTCATAAGGTGCAAAGATGGCAATTTGTAGGATAATAGGAGGTAGTATGAGTAAGTAGAAAAAAACATTGCCAGAAGGCGAAGTGGAAGAGTAACGCGAAGGGAGGGGGTTGAACATGCAATTTTTTTACGAAAAAAAAGTCATAAGGTGCAAAGATGGCAATTTGTAGAATAAGAGAAGGTAGTATGAGTAAGCAGGAAAAAACATTGCCAGAAGGCTGAGTGGAAGAATAACGCGAAGGGAGGGGGTTAAACATGCAAATTTTTTTCGAAAAAAAAGTCATAAGGTGCAAATATGGCAATTTGTAGAATAATAGGGAGTAGTATGAGAAAGCAGGAAAAAAATTGCCAGGAGGCTAAGTGGAAGAATAACGCGAAGGCTAAACAAGCAACTTTCAAACGAAAAAAAGGCATAAGATGCAAAGCTGACAATTTGTAGAACGATCGAAGGTAGTATGAGTAAGTTGGAGAAAAAATTCAAAAAGGCTAAATGGAAGTATAACGAGAGGCATTTATCCAAAGGACCAAAGGTGACATGAATATCTCAAAATATGTAAACGAAGTGCCAGATTCTTTCAATAAAATGAAAGATCGAGAAGGCTACCGATGCTCTTTGTATCGCTGTTATCTTTGTCATGCTTCCACTTAGCCTTCTGACAATTTCTTCCTTCTCCTACTTGTACTATCTCCGTTTATTACACAAATCGTCCATTTTTGCACTTTATGACTATTTTTTTTTTAAAGAAAGATGCTGGTTCAACTCCTTTCTACTTACTTATACTATCTCCGATTAGAATAATCGGAGATAATTTGTAGATTCAAAATGCCATCTTTCCAACTTATGACTTTTTTCGAAAAAATAGATGCATGTTTCAACCCCCTTCCTTCACGTTATTCTTCCACTTAGCTTCTGACAATGTTTTTTCTACTTACTCATACTACCCCTTTTATTTTACGAATAGCGAGCTTTGCACCACACGCCTTTTTTTCGTTAAAAAGTTGCTTGTTTAACCCCCTCCCTTCGCGTTATTCTTCAACTTAGCCTCCTGGCAATTTTTTTTTCCTGCTTTCTCATACTACCTCCTATTATTCTACAAATTGCCATCTTTGTACCTTATGACTTTTTTTCGAAAAAAATATGCATGTTTAACCCCCTCCCTTCGCGTTATTCTTCCACTCAGCCTTCTGGCAATGTTTTTCCTGCTTACTTATACTACCTTCGATTATTCTACAAATTGCCATCTTTGCACCTTATGACTTTTTTTTTCGAAAAAATATGCATGTTTAACCCCCTCCCTTCGCGTTATTCTTCCACTCAGCCTTCTGGCAATGTTTTTCCTGCTTACTCATACTACCTTCACTTATGCTACAAATTGCCATCTTTGCACCTTATGACTTTTTTTCGCAAAAAAATTGCATGTTTAACCCCCTCCCCTCGCGTATTCTTCCACTCAGCCTTCTGGCAATGTTTTTTTCCTGCTTACTCATACCACCTTCTCTTATTCTACAAATTGCCATCTTTGCACCTTATGACTTTTTTTCGTAAAAAAATTGCATGTTTAACCCCTTCCCTCGCGTTATTCATCCACTTGGTCTTCTGGCAATGTTTTTCCTGCTTACTCATACCAACTTCTCTTATTCTACAAATTGCCATCTTTGCACCTCATGATTTTTTTCGTACAAATTGCATGTTCAACCCCTCCCTTCGCGTTACTCTTCCACTTAGCCTTCTGGCAATGTTTTTTTCTACTTACTCATACTACCTCCTATTATCCTACAAATTGCCATCTTTGCACCTTATGACTTTTTTTTCGAAAAAAATATGCATGTTTAACCCCCTCCCTTCGCGTTATTCTTCCACTCAGCCTTCTGGCAATGTTTTTTCCTGCTTACTTATACCACCTTCTCTATTCTACAAATTGCCATCTTTGCACCTTATGACTTTTTTTTCGCAAAAAAAAATTGCATGTTTAACCCCCTCCCCCTCGCGTTATTCTTCCACTCAGCCTTCTGGCAATGTTTTTTCCTGCTTACTCATACCACCTTCTCTTATTCTACACAATTGCCATCTTTGCACCTTATGACTTTTTTTTCGAAAAAAACTATGCATGTTTAACCCCCTCCCTTCGCGTTATTCTTCCATCAGCCTTCTGGCAATGTTTTTCCTGCTTACTCATACTACCTTCACTTATGCTACAATTGCCAATCTTTGCACCTTATGACTTTTTTTTCGCAAAAAAAAATTGCATGTTTAACCCCCTCCCCTCGCGTTATTCTTCCACTCAGCTTCTGGCAATGTTTTTTCCTGCTTACTCATACCCCTTCTCTTATTCTACAAATTGCCATCTTTGCACCTTATGACTTTTTTTTCGTAAAAAAATTGCATGTTTAACCCCCTTCCCTCGCGTTATTCATCCACTTGGTCTTCTGGCAAGTTTTCCTGCTACTCATACCAACTTCTCTTATTCTACAAATTGCCATCTTTGCACCTCATGATTTTTTTCGTACAAATTGCATGTTCAACCCCCTCCCTTCGCGTTACTCTTCCACTTAGCCTTCTGGCAATGTTTTTTTCTACTTACTCATACTACCTCCTATTATCCTACAAATTTGCCATCTTTGCACCTTATGACTTTTTTTTCGTAAAAAATTGCATGTTTAACCCCTACCCTTCCGTTATTCTTCCAGTGTGCCTTCTGGCTGCCCGCCTTACGCTATGTCGGTAACAATCGAACCTGTGAACGATAAAATTACCCTTGCCCTAGTGACCCTTACCCTCCGTAGCCAGCTCTTAGACTATAAGGCGACCCCTTAAAAATCTAAACATGAGTCCCTGTTATCGAGGCCAATCAAAGAATCTCCAGGGGGGCCTCAGGCGGTGAGATCCCCTTCGTTTGCATTGATGGGGTACGTCGTATTTTCTGTTGCCAATATCAATAGAAAATCGTGGAGTTTGAATAATACACCCTCATTGAGTCCTATGGAAGGATCAGTAGAAATGATTGTCTCGTGTGAATTAAGTGCAAGTGCTGCGTATCGAGGATTTTTACAATGTTTGAAGACATTTCTGGATTTGGAGCTTGGCATAGAAGATGGTGTCTTTTGAAAGGAGACTCACTGAGCTATTGGAAGTATCCAGATGATGAAAAGAAAATGCCCCCAATAAATTCAATTGACTTGAAAAGGTGCATCACCAAAGAAGTAGGTCCAGTGAGCGGGGACAGTTGTGCAAGACTTCATAGGTACGTTTCTAATAGAAACGGAAAGAGAACCACTTCCTCAAGACAAAGAAACATTGACTACGATTTGTAAAAAGGATAAAACAATTATCAGGCATCTTCTGTCAGCAGATACAAAAGAAGAAAGGATTAGGTGGTGTACACAGTTTAACACTATACTTATGACCAACAAAATATGTGGAAACAATTCGTAAAAGACTTCCACTACTTTCATTATAAAAGCCACAAATATTCAGCATATACTGATAATATATTACTTATGTGTATAGTCAAAATGATATCATATCATTAGATTTTACATATGGTAAATATGATTTTAAAAGTTATTATATATTTTTTTATCTTGATGTACTTGAACAGTACCATTTTATAACTGCTTTACTAATAACAAAAATAAAAATAACTTTATGGCTTGAATGAATACTGGCCAACATCATACACAGGCTACAAACAACAATATATTATAAAGTCTAAAAAGTTTTCCTCGGATCATATTAACTATTGTTTCACAACTCTATTGACAGACCCTTTAAGTGTTTTCACTGGGACATTTCAAGGATTTGTTGGAAGTGTAGTAAGAAATTGTCCCATCGTCTTCAGCCTAGAATCGAGAAAGTTAGCATTCGGGGTACGCTGTTTGGACAGACAGAGTGCGTTGAAGCATGTGCTAAGAATATATCCTTACGCTGATGAAAGACTTGTTTCCCTCGCTGGTCATACAAAAGTTGAAGTGAACATAAACGTTAGTCTAGATGATATGAATAAGGTAAGTCTCAATTCTTTTCGTTAGAACAACCTGCGTTTGGGTTGATTGTATTTTCTCAACATCAGTCCCATTTTCGAAACCATTGTTCAATTTTTTGTACTTGAAACTATTCAGAGCATATTTCTTATCAAAACTTGTTTCAGGCTCTACGAACCACACGCTCATTGTCAAGTTGGACTGTAACGTTCAAGGTGAAATAGGTTCTGGAGATGGTATTCAGGATGAACTGTTCACACTGTCAAGTAGAGAGCTTCAGAAAGCAAACCTCAAAATCTGGGCTTCTTCTGGCGTATCTGAATCAGGTTACATTCAAGTAGAGGAAGGATTGTATCTTGCTGTCAATCAAGTCGATCAACTACCAGCAAATTCAGATGCTTTCGCGAATTTATCATTGGAGGACAAATTCAAAACCATTGGTCTTTTCCTAGGAAAGGCGCTTTTGGAAGGAAATTTCCTGGATCTACCTCTAGGTCTACCTGTCTTCAAGTGGTTACTGAACCAAGAGAATCGGTTAACTCTTGATGATATAAAATATATAAATCCATCAATTTAGGTTCTTAATAATATCAAGCGTATGAGCGTATATAGAAAAACGGGATATACCGAGACGAGATCCGGCTTTAAGCGAGGATGCAAACACAGCAATGATGGAAAAAATCGATGACGATGGAGAAACGATAGATTCATATTTTCTCAATTTTATGCTTCCTGGAGATGCTCGCATTGGTAAGTTTTATATTGTATACCATGATTTTATAAATCTTGTCTATTAGTATAGTGTGAGTTTTACGTTTCACGAATTGAAAAGATATTCACTTCTGAAATGGTGGCACATCAATATCTAATGTTATGTTTACGTTATTTTGAATAAATCTTAAACAAACACAAGAAGATATAACTCAAGATCAGATTCAACCAAGAAGTGCGTAAGCAAAAAATAGACTGTTTTTGATGTTTCATAGTTGATTTCTGGATACTTTTCAATATTTTTTAAAAACCTATAAAGTTTTTAAGAAAAGCAGAATCTTCCCAGAATATATTTCAATCGATACTTTTCAATACGACTGAACCATCTGAGTAGTTGTTTTCCTCAGAATATGAATTTTTAAATTTGCTTCAGTTACGATTTAGATCTGCAGCCAATATCTCAAGATATACAATTATTCTTTTACTAATTTTAAATATTTTCTAGTCACTTCTGATTCTTCCCCACAGAACTGATTCCAAATGGTGAGGACATACCTGTCACATTGGAAAATGCTCACGTTTACCTTGAGAAATTAGAAGAAATATTTCTTAGAGATGGTGTGAAAAGACAGATGAATTCGCTGAAGATGGGCCTAAACAGTGTAATCAACCTCGAAAGCCTTCAGATCTTCCGTCCTGAGGAACTTATGACAATGATTTGTGGTGTGGAAGATGAGAAATATTGGAGTATCAAAAACATGAAGAGGTACATCACGGTAACAGGTATCAAGAATGCAGAGATGGATGTAGTTCGCAATTTTTTCAAATTGAGGTCATCTCTTAGTCCAGAGAAGAGACGACTGTTCTTGCAGTTCATAACGGGGTCTTCAGATTCTCAGTTGGAGGTATATACTTATAATACTATTCTTCTTCTTACTACTCTCCTTTCACTTATTTCATATTATTATGATTTCAAGTTTATTATGTACAAATAACACAATTTAATACCCCTTCGTTTCAGGTTTTGTAAATC
Source organism: Propylea japonica (assembly GCA_013421045.1). Taxonomy (NCBI): domain Eukaryota; kingdom Metazoa; phylum Arthropoda; class Insecta; order Coleoptera; family Coccinellidae; genus Propylea; species Propylea japonica. The sequence goes on from CM024242.1 coordinate 32,632,533, forward strand.
CAAGTCCAAAACTGACCATATCGAAAGTCTCAACCCGCCCATATGCACAAACTTGCTTCAACAAGTTGTTTTTGTTACCAATCACCAACGCCGAACTGAAAAGTCTAATTAATTTAGCAATAACTGAATTAATATTTCCTTACCATGCAGGAGCGTATCCAGAGACCGAGTCTGGGGGGGTATTGGTAAGTTTTAACGAGTGACCTGACTGATCTTGAGTGAAAAGCGGGGGGGCGGGCAGGGGGTTTTGATTGATTCTTCTAGGAGGGGTACTGCAAATTTTCTTCTGGGGAGGGTAATTACCCCCAGTACCCCCCCCCCGTAAATACGCCCATGTTACCATGAGACTTATGCCCGATTGCACCGTTCGTCTAAGCAACGTTTAAGCCCTGAAATGACGTTTCATCAATGGAATAAACGTCACTTAAGGGCTTAAACGTTGCTTAGACGCACGGTGCAATCGGGCATAAGAGTATTTTCCTCAAAAAATCTGAAATATGTAGTGACTAGTGATGTTGATCATCAGCCCTTAGTGCTTTTTCACAATGTCCACTTCAATGTGTTTGTGATGTTCAAGGTTTCAATTCAGCACTGAAGAAATCGGACAGCGACATAAAAGTCAGGAAATCGACAAAATGCTAGAAAAAGACAAACAGTCTCTGAAAAGACAGAGAAACCCCTTTTGCTGGGTGCTGGAGAGACTGGAAAATCCACATTTTTTAAGCAAATTCGGATTATTCATGGTGAAAAATTCGACAATGGCTATCTGAAAGAGTATAAACAGGTGATATTCGGGAATGTTGTTAAAGGCATGCAGGTTTTAGTTGACGCCAGGGCAAAATTGGACATTCCTTGGGGTGATCCCAACAATTTTAATGTTGGGAAAGAATTACTCTTATTCAACAATGTGATGCATTTAGATACTAAGTTGTTTTGGAATTATACTCTTTATTGGCGAAATTATGGACTGACAGTGGTATCCGAAGAGCATTTGATCGAAGTAGAGAAATTCAAATGAGCGATTCAGTGGAGTATTTCCTGAATAATTTGGAAAGTCTAGCGCGACCAGACTACAATCCCACACATTCGGATATTCTTCACAGTAGAAAAGCGACAAAAGGAATAACCGAATTCGTAATACCAATCAACAATATACCCTTTCTATTCGTTGATATTGGAGGCCAAAGAAGTCAACGAAGGAAATGGTTCCCCTGCTTCAGTTCCGTAACTTCAATATTATTCCTGGTGTCATCGTCCGAATTTGATCAGGTGCTCTTGGTTGGAAGTTCCGAACACGAATAGATTGGAGGAATCCAGAAATATATTCAACGCTATTGTCAATAATAATATATTTGAAACCGTATCGATTATATGGTTATTGAACAAATACGATTTGTTAGGTAAAAAAGTCAGTTCAAATGGAACTCCTATTCCCTGCAGGACGTAAAAGAGTTTATTCTAACCATGTTTACAGGCGTTAAAAAGGACCCGAAAAAGTCCTTATATCACCATTTCACGACAGCTGTGGATACGGCAAACATCAAAATCGTTTTCGATTCTGTAAAGGATGCAATACTTCACCGGAAACTGAACATTTTGATGTTGAAGTAATGTGATTGCACAGGATGAGTCTGGAGGAAAGAATTAGTTAGTAGTATACAAGTAAGTAAATATTATTAGTCCCGGATTTCACATTCTAACGCGCGTTGAATGCTGAGCTAATGCCGTACAGTGTCAACGCTCGCTTCAAGACCATAGGTTTTCTGTGTATCTGTTCAGACGTACGCGCGCAATATCTAATGTTATGTTCAAGTTATTTTGAATAAATCTTAAAAAACACAAGAGGATATAACTCGAGATCGGATTAAACCCAGAAGTGCGTTAGCAAAAAATAGACTGTTTTTGATGTTTCATAGTTGATTTCTGGATAATTTTCAATATGACTCGACCATTAAGTAATTGTTTTCCTCAGAATATGAATTTTTAAATTTGCTTCAGTTACGATTTAGATCTGCAGCCAATACCTCAAGATATACAATTATTCTCTTACTAATTTTAAATATTTTCTAATCACTTCTGATTCTTCCCCACAGAACTGATTCCAAATGGTGAGGACATACCTGTCACATTGGAAAATGCTCACTTTTACCTTGAGAAATTAGAAGAAATGTTTCTTAGAGATGGTGTGAAAAAACAGATGAATTCGCTGAAGATGGGCCTCAACAGTGTAATCAATCTCGAAAGCCTTCAGATCTTCCGTCCTGAGGAACTTATGACAATGATTTGTGGCGTAGAAGATGAGAAATATTGTAGTATCAAAAACATGAAGAGGTACATCACGGTAACAGGTTTCAAGAACGCAGAGCTGGATGTAGTTCGTAATCTTTTCAAATTGAGGTCATCTCTTAGTCCAGAGAAGAGACGACTCTTCTTGCAGTTCATAACGGGGTCTTCTCGATTCCCAGTTGGAGGTATTTACTTATAATACTATTATTCTTCTTCTTACTATTCCCCTTTCACTTATTTCATATTATTATGATTTCTAGCTATATTATGTCCAAATAGCACAATTTAATACCCCTTCTCTCAGGTTTCAGTCCAAAACTGACCATATCGAAAGTCTGAACCTGCCCATATGCACAAACTTGCTTTAACACGTTGTATTCTACACTGACTTTGGATCTGTTCCTCAAATAGTTAGAATACGATTGGATGGAAGTCATCATTTAGTAATTGCTAAAGTTGCTGATGTAGCTGCAATTGCTGTTGATGTGGAAAATGATTTGTTGGTGTGGGCCCTGTAACGTGTCATAGAGGGTATGTTATGTTAATGAAAGGACGGTTGACTGTTGACTGACTTTTATTTTGCCAATCACTATTTGACATTCTTGTAATGTCTGGTGCGCAATCGCACAGTATAAGGGATGTGTTCCATTCTTAAATTATGTTTCGTATACATCATATATGTATATATCACATCTCCCTTTTTTAACAAGATTTACACATCTTACATCTACAGAATTTCACATCTTACAATTACAGATTAACACATCTAACAACTACTCAAAAGTTGAATATATATCAAATCTTTTAGGAAATGTGCTAATTCGACCTGATCTCGTGGTTGTGGTCTGTCCAGAAAGCACAACAGTATTTTTGTCATTAGGTTGTACAATTTCATTGTCTGTACTACAAGATACATCTGGAGAACTGAGTATTGGTGGAGCTTCAATATCAAAATTTGTATTCTGATCTGAAAGTTGATTGTTCATAATATTCTGATCTGGAAGTTGATTGTTTACATTATTCAAGAATTTATTATCCCCACTTCATCCCTCTTTTGACAAGTATCAGTCTGTAGTGGTAAGTAAAGATTTCTATAATTTTCTCCAGGACCTTGAGCAGCCTCTGATGTAGCTACCCTTGGTCTTTTAAATTCTGAATTTAACTTTAAACATTTAATGAACTTTCTATTTCTTATCAATATTATTCCATTATGTAATCTTAATTTATATGATCGAATTCCAACCTTATCTAAAACAGTAGCGTTCTGCCACCCACTGTCAATTTGCTTTCTGACCAGAACCAACATTCCTTTACTCAACTCTGGGAGCTCTCTTACCGACTTCCTCCTGTCATAATATATTTTTTGTTTGCATTGCGATTTGGCAATGAAATCGTCAAATTTCTTAACATCAATCTGCTTGGACTTATACAGTGAGTTTTGTCTTGGTAAGAGCTCTCTCAGATCTCTACAATATAAAATATTAGCAGGAGAATTCTCTTTGTCAACAGGAGTGTTTCTAAGAGCCAACAAGGCTAAATAAGGATCTGTGTTATCAGATTTACATTTTATCAGAGTTCTTTTTACTGACTGTATGCACCGTTCAACTTCACCATTAGATTGAGCATATCTGGGAGATGAATATATATGTTCAAACTCCCATTTCTTAGAAAATTTGTGAAAGATTAAACTACTGAACTCTGGTCCCCCATCTGATACAAATACTTTTGGAATCCCCTGACTAGAAAAGACAGATTTTAAGTTAGAAATTACATTTTCACTACTGAGATCCCCCTGCAGATTTCTGATCTCGAAAAATTTTGAGTAGTAATCAATCACAATTAAAAACACTTCATTGTTAAAATGAAAAAGGTCAGCAGCTACCTTACACCAAGGCAACCTAGGGACGTCGTGCGGAATCATGGGCTCCGACCTATTGAATTTACTACATTTTTGACAGGTTTCACAGGACAAAACCATATCCCGAACAGCCTTACTCATACCCGGCCAAAAAAATGAACTGTTAGCCCTAATGATAGATTTGTTAACTCCAAGGTGACCAATATGTAGCTTATTGAGTATATCCCTGCGGAGAGGTTTCGGAACTATGAGTTTTGTTCCTTTATAGACAAGACCCTTATTCTCTGTTATTTCTTCTTTGAACTTGAAATAAAATCTTATTATTTCTGGCACTGACTTTATATTGCTTGGCCATCCATTTTTTATTTGCACTTTGAGAGCGCTAATTTCAGCGTCCTCCTGACCGAGTTGTACAATCTCTTTGACTTTTTCTTCAGTTGCGTTCAAAGATTCCTCGATCAAACACACTTGAGCTTCCAATTCAAGGTCTATATTTTCGTCAAAAATCTTCCCCTCATATGCTCGAGAAAGTGCATCCGCTACCACTAAGTATTTTCCAGGCTTATAGACTAATTCAAAGTCATATTTTTTCAACTGCACCAGCATTCTTTGTAACCTGGCTGGACAAGAGCTTATTGGCTTCTTAATAATTTGTATGAGTGGTTTATGGTCAGTTTCAACCTTGAAATGACGAGCAAACACATACTGATGGAACCTGGTGCAACCAAACCAAACTGCCAGCAACTCTTTTTCTATTTGGGCATAGTTCTTCTGAGTTTCAGTTAAAGCTCGAGAAGCATGCGCACAAGGTAAATTGTTCTGCATTAGAGATGCACCCATTCCTTCCCCAGATGCATCAACAGATATCACCATTGGCTCCCTCGGATTGAAATATCTCAGGCATGGAGCCTGACTGATTAATTTTTTTAATTCATTGAAGCATCTATTCTGTTTTTCATTCCATTCAAACATGATGTCCTTTTTCAGTAAGGCTCTTAGATCAGCTGTTTTCTCTGACAAGTTTTCAACAAACCTGCCCACATATGTAACAAGTCCCAAAAATCTCTGGACATCTTTTTTATCCTTAGGAGTTGGCAAATTTTTGATTGCCTCCGTTTTTGAGGTATCAGGTGTTATACCTTCAGCAGAGAAAACATGACCCATGTATTTGACCTCACTGAGACCCAACCTGCACTTCTCTAGATTGAATCGTAAATTATAGTCCTGAGCTCTTTTGAAGACTCTCTCCAATAGTTTTATATGATCTCCCATGTCTTTGGAGAATATAAACAGGTCATCAATGTACACCACACAACCATCAATATCACCGAAAATCTCCAGCATCCGCTCCTGAAACACCTCTGAAGCGCTAGATAAGCCATAAGGCATTCTTAAAAAACGATACCTGCCCATTGGTGTGGCAAAAGTGCATAATTTGGAGCTCTCATGGTCCAATCGCACCTGCCAGAATCCCTGTGTACAATCCAGGGTACTAAACACTGTAGACCCAGCAAATTTCACAGTCAGCTCCTCAATTGTTGGTATGTTAAAATATTGTCTCTTAATACTAGCATTCAGGTACTTTGGGTCTATACAAATTCTAATGTCCCCAGAAGGCTTCCGAACCAACACTATCGGATTTACCCATTCAGCGCTACCTTCATCTCTAATTATTATTCCATCACTCTCTAATTTATCGAGAGTCTTTTTTAATTTACCTTGAACAGCAAAAGGTACCCTTCTTGGCAAGTGCACAACTGGCCTTGCATCAGTGTTGAGTTCCAAATGATATGGTTTCTCCAAGCAACCTATTCCCCGGAATAAGTGACCAAACGTCTTTAACAGAACATCTAATTGGGGCCCGTCTACAATATTCTCTCCCAAGGAGTCAACTCTCTTTATCATGCCTAATCTTACACAATCTTTCAATCCCAAAATTGAAATACAATCAAAATCTACAATATGAAAAGTGAGATTTTCAATTTTATCTTTATAACAACATTTTAAGCTACACTGTCCCAGTAATGGCAATTTATCACCAGTAAATGAAGCAAGGCTAACATTTGACTTACTAATATCTTTCAAATTAAAATTGATCTTACTCAAGGCTGTCCGAGACATGACATTGGCTGCTGCCCCCGTGTCTAGCTTGACTGGAACATGATGTTCATTTATGAGGATTGTCTCGACCCAAGAATCTCGCCCGAGGTCTCCAGATTTTCTTTTTTCCACTGTACCTATAAACAAACAATCATCAGAAAAATTTTGTTCAACAGAATCATCTATTCTTTCTTCAAATTTATCCTGAATACTATCAACTCTACTAAAATGTTTCTGTTTTCTATTAGAAAATTTGTTAAAATTGTTACCGTCCTTCTTTTTGAATCTGCACACCGCAGCAAAATGATTTCTTCCTCCACAGACCATACATTCTTGACCATAGGCTGGACATTTTCCTTTTCCATGGTTTCGTCCACATTTTCCACAAGATGGCAGGGACCTGGAATTATATGTACTCGTACTGGGGCCTCTTCTGTACTTCCTGTAGTCGAGGAAACGTACACCTTTATTTTTGATTGCGTCAACCTGTGCTGAACCATTCTCTGACGAACCTGTGATCTCCTTGTTTCGCTCCTTTGCACCTTCAATATTTATGCAAGTTTTCACTGCATCGTCGAGGTTGTCGTGGTCCTCTTGAAGCAATTTCTCTCTCATTTCTTCACTTCTAATCCCACATATCAAGATATCCTTGATTAGACCATCCTTCAATGTACCCAATTCACAGTCCAGGGCTAAGTTTTTCAAATTTGTGATGTATTGTTCAATAGTTTCTCCATCTTTTTGCTTGCACGTCAGAAATTTGTTCCTCTGATAAGTTAGATTCTTTCTTGGGTTAAAGTAGGATTCAAACTTCGTTAGCAAGTGGTTGATTTTGTTCTTCTCGTCGTTTGTAAAAGTGAAAGTATTATAAATTCTCATACCTTCATCTCCTATTAAAGTTAGAAGTTGAGCACATTGTGTTGTTTGCTCTTTTTTACTAATTTCTGTGGCTAAAAGGTAGGTCTCGAATCGCTGCCTCCAGAATCTCCAATTTTCGGACAGGTTCCCGGTGAATCTCATGGGTGGTACTCCTCGGAATTCCATTTTAATTATTGTTGTTACCAGAATATCAATCCAGCACAATATAATGTCTTTTATCACTTTTTAGTTGGATTGTTCGAAGCTTTTCAAAATGGCGAAATTTTTTCTAGCCGTTCTAACCTCAAATGCGTCTTGTTCAATCCGATTGAGACTGCGCCATGTAACGTGTCATAGAGGGTATGTTATGTTAATGAAAGGACGGTTGACTGTTGACTGACTTTTATTTTGCCAATCACTATTTGACATTCTTGTAATGTCTGGTGCGCAATCGCACAGTATAAGGGATGTGTTCCATTCTTAAATTATGTTTCGTATACATCATATATGTATATATCACAGGCCCAAGGACACAGCATTTACATAAGCAATATCGACGGAGAAAATCAGTAAGTAAAATATTATGCCTCAAAACTGTCCTTAAGATCAACTCAGGTTGAGCTTTGTTCAACTGACAGTTGCTATTCAACCACTGGTGATTGGTTGAATCGAGTTGGGTATTATAAAGCGTTTTTAGGTCTAGGTTGAACCGATTCATGCTGGTTGGCAATACTGCTTGGTTGATTTTTTCTATACTGAGTCAGAGTAACGAATAACGAAAGCGCTAAATCCGCAAAAAAAAATCGTTATAAAACATTTCGTTATACAGAAAATTTGTTTCTATAGTCGGCAATGTCGCGGTCGACTTCACTGACAAATTTAAGTTTATCATTCAAACTTAAGCACTTCCTTTTAGACATTTTCGCACAACTTTCACACTAGCGTAATAGTTAGATTGAAACGAAACAGCCAGGGGTGTATTAAAAACGGTTTTAGAAGGATCTCTCTGCCCGCCGTAATCATTTAGTTTGAGGTCGGGATTTATTATGTACGTCCGAAAATTTTTGGAAAAACCCCACCCTTATGCCTTCTTACAAATATCCATTCAAAGAGTGATGTTCTCTGAATATTTCGTTATAGAGAGAATTTGCTTCGTTTTAGAGGGTGTTTTTAAGATGGAATTTGGATTTAAGGTGCAATGTCTTGTACGAAATTCGTTATACAGAAGTTCGTAATAAGGATGTTTCACTGTATTCAAATATTTATCCTGTGCATTGATTCATGATATTATCATACATGATATTGGAAAACATTACATGGGAAAGTCTGTACTCAAATTTCCACACCAAAATTTAATTTTTCGGTGACATTGCAACTGATTGATAATCCAATTTCAAGTTTTGAAGTTGTTTCTTTCGGAAATTATAGTGTAATTCTAACAGACAAATGTAAACAAAAACAAGCATTGGTCCTTTTGCTCGCATTGATTTAATTTTCTCACTTTTGAAGCTTCTCAATCATAACTTATTCAACAAATCGTAATATTCACTTTACTTTTCAGACACGTCCTGCTGAACGAAAGCAACGACTAAATATCCCCATCGCATGGAGGTGTCACATGCAGAAAGACTGTAAAGACGGTTCTGACGAAATGGACTGTACCACCTGTAGCCAAAATCAGCATAGATGCAACGATGGTCAATGTATCGACAATGTTGTTCTCTGCGATGGTATCGCTCAATGTCGGGATAATTCTGACGAAGCGAAGTGCTGTCAAAACAGCTTTCAGTGTCCCGAAACAGAAACTTGCATTGCCTACTCCTCGGTTTGTGACGGGGTCGATAATTGTCCAGATGGTGCAGATTAATTGAATTGTGATCATTCGAACTCTTTCACTGTAGTCATTGTTATTTTGGGTATTCTTGTTGTGGTTATGAGTTGCTCAATGATATTTGACTTGTTAGTCAAATATCATTGAGCAAAGTTTCGGCAAGTCCTCTATCGAAAGGGGGTCCATTGGACATAATTCTGTTGGAAAAGGGTCTGTTACATCCGGCTGCGGTAGCAGGGTTTGCTCTCCAACAGGTAGCAAGAACGGTACATTGACTCGAAACAAACAGAAGAACTCTAACCTAACCTCAGCTAGATCTGTTGATCAGGAGTTTGGCTAAAGAGACTTGACTGGGGTCAATACAAAGACAGATAGCGATTCGAATAAACTAGAAGATTCTGAGAGTTCTATGAGAAATCAGTGAATTCGGTGATCGTTGTTCAATGGCTGCCATAAGTTTTTCAACAAAACTGATTAACATTAATATTAAATACAACAATCATAAAATACTACTTATATCGAAAGACCTATGTAATACTACCGTAAATATTAATCTCCAATAAAAATTCAACGAAAATGTTCAGATTCTTAAGTGGGAAGAGGAAAAACACGACCCAAAGTCAAACAGATAAAGTTGATTCAAGAAATGCTCATAATAAAAACTTATTGTTGTGTAAAGTGGTACTTTTAGATGGTTCTGAACTTTCAAGGGAATTAACGGTGAGTCTTTAATGAAAATTCCTATAATCAAATTCAAGCGAATGACCAGTAATGACTGTGGTCATTGTTGGTCATGCCCTTGGTCTTGGCACTTGAGGAATGACCGCGAATGACCAGCTTCCGCTCAAATGCAGTTTATGTTTCGCACTCGTATTCTTTAAGAGAATGTCCAAATTGGGTGTGTATACTGGGGATAACCCATAATATTCATCATATGGGTTGAAAAAAGGATACAAAAGTGAAGGAATTGTCAAGTTTTTCAACTCTCGTTATCTACTTTCAATTAATTTCGAAATTCTCATTCGTGTTTTTCATGGAATTTATTGGTTCACCCTGTATAATTGGACCAAGAATTTCTAACTGTAACTGTGTAAACTATGAAATGCACACCTCTATTGTTTTCAAACATTGTTTATGCAATTGTTATATTAATGTGGGAATTTTTACGCTATTACTGTTAATTGAAGGAATTTGTTAAGTTTTAATTGGTGATTTTGAAACTATTGTTGTTATAACTGGGTTAGAAGATTGTATTTTTCCCATTATAATGTTAATTCATGAGTTGTTTAATTTATTTAACAGAAAAAAGCTCTCGCAGGGGATTTGTACGAACAAGTGTTCTATTCCTTGGATATAATAGAGAAGGAATATTTTGGACTTCAAGTTACTGACGTTAACCATATTAAACATTGGCTGGATCCTAGCAAACTCATAAGGAAACAGCTAAAAAGTAAGATACTGTTGTTACAAATGCAAATTCATTGAATTTTTACGTTATATTTTGATTGTAGTTGGTCCACCATATACTGTCTTCCTAAAAGTAAAATTTTACTCATCCGAACCAAGTAACCTCCGAGAAGAGTTAACACGTTACCAGTTCTTCCTTCAACTCAAACAAGATGTAAAGATCGACTGTCCTAAGCAGACAGCTGTTGAACTGGCTGCTCTTGCCTTACAGTCCGAATTGGGAGACTACGACGATACTCAACATACTGCAGGTACCGTGTCAGAGTTTCGATTCGTACCAGAACAAACGGAAGAGATGGAAATCGATATATTGAACGAAATTAAGAAACTCAAGGGGTCGACGCCTGCGCAGGCTGAAATGCAGTATTTCAACAAGATTAAGTGGTTAGAAAGTTATGGTGTTGATACCCACAAAGTTTTGGTGAGTTTCTAGATATATTTCGTGTTGGTATTTTTATTGTTATAAGTAGAAAGGTTTTAACATATTGAAGAATGGAAATCTTGCAATATAAACTATTTAAAACAAGAAATCCATTGAAATTACATACAGAAATAGTTTTGGAATGTTTTGAGTAATTTCAAAGTATCGGCGAAAAGTAAAAGTTGAAATTTTATATATTTTTGCAGGAAAAAGATGGAAATGAATACAAATTGGGTTTGGCCCCAACTCTTCTTCTGGCCTAAAATAACTAAATTGAACTTTAAGAAGAAAAAGTTAACGATTGTGGTAGTGGAAGATGACGATGATGGTAGAGAGCAAGAGCACACACTTTCGTTTTCAGGTATTTACTCTTTATTTGAAGATAATGATATGCTTATGCCATTCATTCAGTTTTTTTTGCTTCTGTAAGAATAATAAATTTTTATTTTCTCTAGATCTTTTCATGGAATAATCATTCTTTCCTGGATCTTTAGTTCATAAACCAATCAATAATTCATTAATTCTTCAAGAAAGAAACAAATTTATTTACTGTCACTCTTTTATTTTATATATTTAGTTTATACTCACACTATATTTTTGATCCTGTTTCTATTTTTGTATTTTCATTATTATTTTGTTTTAATCTTTTATGGATTTCTCTTTTCATTCTCTTGTTTTTAGCTTCTTTCATTTCATTTGAAGGTTATCCAATATTTTTTTTTTATATCTAGTAGTTTTTTAATAATTTTTTCCTCAAAAGAATTCTTCTTTTTCAAGCTTGTCTGCAAATTTGGTATATTTCATTATATTTTTTCTTCGTTTCTCAGATTACACAACGAAAAGGCTTGTAAACACCTATGGAAGTGCGCTGTCGAGCACCACGGCTTCTTCAGGCTCCAAGAACCAGTGAAAAGTGGCTCGGCTAGACAAAACTTCTTCTGCATGGGTTCCAGATTCCGTTACTCAGGCAAAACTGAATACCAGAGCGCCCATCGAAGCAGGGTGAGAAGGACTGTTCAGCTTGAGCGGAAACCAAGTCAAAGGTAACTCTAAACAATCTGAATGAAGTTTGAACACCATTTGTATGATATGTATATATTCTATGTAAAGATACCTTTTCGATCGAGAATGACTTCCCGATGATATTTCAAACATAAATCACTTATATTCCCATCTCTCCAACAGGTACGGCAGAAGACAAAGTCACATCCTTCGAGAAAAACAGATGAAGGAACAAGCGGCCAAACAGGAAACAACTCCTGACTCCACAGAACAACCGACTTCCTCAGTACGTTGCAGTGGTCGTTCTGTCAAATCTACCACCTCGACCAATACAAACACAGATTCAATCTACGCAAAGGTCAACGAAGATACCACCAAGCCCATGACACCCACCGTAGGCCCCGAAAGCATCGGACTTGTTAGTCAGAGCAGTTTCGGCAAGTCCTCGATCGAAAGGGGGTCCATTGGACATAATTCTGTTGGAAAAGGGTCTGTTACATCCGCCTGCGGTAGCAGGGTTTGCTCTCCAGCAGGTAGCAAGAACGGCACATTGACTCGAAACAAACAGAATAACTCTAACCTTATGTCGATAGGTACTCCACCTGTTAGTCCTACCTCCGATCCTCAGCTAGATCTGTTGATCATGAGTTTGGCTAAAGAGACTTTGACTGGAGTTAATACAAAGACAGATAACGATTTGAATAAACTAGAAGGTAAGTTCGAACATCTCACACGATTTGAACCCAATACAGTCGATTCAAATGTTAAAGATTCTGACAACGACTCCAAAAAACTTCTGTGCGAGGTACCGAACAACATCAAGACGTTGGGAGGGGCCAAACCATTACCACCTGGACAACTAACGTGCAACATCCTCAAAGGTAAGTTAACTGATCCAACGAGAAACGAAGAAAGATTGTCAATGAAATGTAGCATAGGTTAAATTGCAGTTTTATCATTTAAAATTTATATAAACTTTGTTTTAACACAGCTTTTGGAATACCAAAAGCTTAATTCCGAAATATACATTCTGTACAGGGTATCCCATTTTGGGCACTTTTACGGGATATCTCCGTTATTTTTAACGTTAGCGGGATGCGGTTTTCGCGACAGTGTGCTACTTTTTTGTGAAACTAAAGATGGCGCAATCAGTTTTTGCATAACCCTCTTAGTTTTTGCTATACAGGGCGGAAATGAAAATTATCACTTTTTAATCACCCCCCGTATCTCAGTCGTGCTTAAACTTGGAGAAATGGTTGAAACGCATTCCTATAAATATTTTTCCGTAGAATCCAGTGGCGTAGTCAGTTTTTCAATTAAACTTTCCGTTTTTGAGTTATTGAGGAAACATGTTTTTTTTAAATTGGACACCCTGTATATTATTTTTTATTCTTATTAAGCACAATCTCAGCTTTTCAAAAACATATTTTTATGCATTTATTTTCAAAACCAAGCTCAGAATTCAAGATTTTGTAATTCAATTGTCAATAACTGAGTAGTAGGCTCTATGACTGTTTATTAAAAACAAAAAAATGTCAAAGCTTTGTCGGTTGGTTTAAAAGTTTACAGTTCTCTCAGTTTTTCATTATTTATTATATTATATTAATGATTCAGTTTTAAGTTTTCCTCATTACGGCTGCTTACGAAAATTACGAGAAATATGACATGCTTGTTTGTGATCTAGATATTATGTTAACATTATTTTCGATTTCTAACGAAATCTTGACATTTATTTTTGTTTTTAATAAACAGTCATAGCCTACTACTTAGTTATTGACAATTGAATTACAAAATCTTGAATTCTGAGCTTGGTTTTGAAAATAAATGCATAAAATAATATGTTTTTGAAAAGCTGAGATTGTGCTTAATCAGAATAAAAAATAATATACAGGGTGTCCAATTTAAAAAACATATGTTTGCTCAATAACTCGAAAACGGAAAGTTTAATTGAAAAACTGACTACGCCACTGGATTCCACGGTAAAAAATCTATAGGTATGCGTTTCAACCATTTCTCTAAGTTTAAGCATAACTGAGATACGGGGGGTGATTAAAAAGTGATACTTTTCATTTCAGCCCTGTATAGCAAAAACTAAGAGGGCTATGCAAAAACTGATTGCGCCATCTTTAGTTTCATAAAAAAGTAGCACACTGTCGCGAAAACCGCATCCCGCTAACGTTAAAAATAACGGAGATATCCCGTAAAAGTGCCCAAAATGGGATACCCTGTACATCACATTTAAGTTGTAATAAAGCTCCACCAGTCGATTGAAACTAAAACATAACCTCTACTCTTTGTCGAAATGACGTAACTCCCTTTTCAAGCTTACACGAAGCAAGACGAACCCGCCCTGGTATCACCATCCTTCGGATCTAAACTGACCAATCAGATGTTCGTAGCAGCGCCATCTAGCGACGAGAACAACTTAAACTCGCTCAACGCAGCCACCTTCGTTTCCGTGGGCGGAGACAAGCTAACGTTGTCCGTGATTGGTCCGCCGAATTCGAACCCCGCCCCTACGGTCAGCCACGCCCACAACAACAGTCAGCCGGAGCAAAAGAGATGCACGACGCCAGTCACTGTTACTTTCTCCGGTCATAACGACAAGGGAGGCTTGGAAAATGCCTGTTGGACACTTCGAACGATGGTAAACAACCCATGAGTCTGATGAGCAGTAGTTCTTATACAGAGGACGAAGAGATAGGTTCTTCGAGTACAAACAAGGATCCTGAAAGTTTGACCAATGCCGAGGGAAGTTCCAATCCTTTCTTCGATTCGACTAATCCTTTTCATATCTTGAATCCTTTCAATTCCAACAACCCCTTTATAGTCGATAAAGAAAGTCAAGATGGCGACGAAGTTGACGGCCAAGAGGAACTAGTGCAAGAAAATGAGTCTGAAACGTGTAGAGCATCTAACAGAGTTCCTGCATCAACCTTGTCATCGGTAGCGTCTAAAGTATCACCATGGTTGGTCTCTTCAGAGGTTGTATCAGCACCAGTTACTAAAGTCAACACCAACGAGTTAACCATCATAAGAAAGTCGGTCATAACCACTCAATTCTAATGAAAAGGATGTCTAAATTTGCTAACCGACTTTGTTCGGTAAAGTTTTAAGTGTCAAGTTTGACAGGTAACCTCAACCGTGATATGACGTTACGTAATATAACCTAAATTCGTAGAGGAAGAGATGACAGGTGTGGTTTTAAGTAAGTCGTTAAGTTTAGTTTTGATACATCACAGTTTAGACGTATTATTGTCGGTATGTTGAATATTACCGATCGGAGTGCTACTTAATTCCAATCTTTGTGATAAAAATTCCTTACTTAGTATTTTTCTGCCATGGAGCATTTTAAACAGTTTATACAGTTTTATTATAAATTTAGGAAGAAAGAATGAGATTTTAAAACAGTTTCTATGTAACGCAGGAATTGAACATTAATCGAATATTTTGGAGAGGAAATTCAAACGTATTCTTATGTTTAAAACTTGTCTCAGTTTGAAGTTATACATATTTTTTTATTTTTGAGATTTTCAGAAAATAACAAATTCTATGGTTCTGATGATGTGATCCTCTTGAAATTTTGCATGAACATTCAGTATATCAATCTCCATTCACAAAATAATTTTCATTCGAATCAGATATCTTGTTATGGAAATATGCAGCTTCTTCTTTTCAATATTTCAATTGCATTTTCTATGGTTTTGTAATGGCCACAAAATTTTGCATGATGCTTATTATGAATATCTCTGAGATATCGAGGAACAAAAATTTTGAATGGCAATCATACTCAATTGATAAACCATTTGTACAGTGCAGGGGCGTATCCAGAGATCGAGTCTGGGGGGGTAGTGGTAAGTTTTAACGAGTGACCTGACTGATCTTGAGTGAAAAGCGGGGGGTCGAATGATTCTTCAAGGAGGGGTAGGTACTGCAAATTTTCTTCTGGGGGGGTAATTACCCCCAGTACCTCCCCCCCCCGTAAATACGCCTATGGTACAGTGCAATAACTTTTTATAATAATAATACAAATAAGTTTTGCCCAATATTTTATAATCTATCCATTATATGTCTGTCTGCTCGACCATAATAATACCCATTACACACTGCTGTCAGATGCTTCATGGATTTAGCTATTATATCATATTGTTGAAACTGATATTTCAGATAACTTAACTATGGGTGGAAATAATTTTTTAATCTAGAGTCAAATCTACTTCAAATATAATCAACTTTTTTTACAAAATATACAATGACAAGTTCATAAAAAATAACTCATACGTCAACTTGACTTTTTCCACACCAGTGTAGAATCAGGTGCTGATTCTAGGGTAGTGTGTATGGGGATGGAGGAAAAAGGTGGAGATTTCACTGTCAACCGTTTATTGAACTAGCTAACTGCGGTCTCGCTTGATCTGCAGGTGTTGTGGTTTATATATATATAATATTAGATTTGTTGAGAAAAATTTCAAGTGAATTCCAACATCATTTAATTTGACTCCAAAGGGATACTCTTGAAAAAACTCGATAATGTTTACCGTTTTTGAAATATTTTGATTTGAAAATTATGGAATAATACCCGATGCTTCTATGAAGTAATGATAAATGTATTAATTAATCAAAAATTCACGAGATGAAAATTCAAAAAAGGGGTGATAACATTAATAGTTATTCAATCAACTAGGTTATTAAAGACAGCGACTAATGTTCAAGATATTTTAAAGCGTGAGTGGAGCAAACGCTTTAATGGTTCGAGACCGTTAGTCGCTCGATTAATAACCGAGTTGATTACAAGATTTTTCCGACGATCTAAATAAGAATTGTGTATGGATTCTTGATTGAAATACATATTCATTTTGCACAAGACATACATTTGTATAAAAGTATAAAATCTGAATGCATATGATAACATTTTCCATCATTAAGTAAGTATTGATCATAAAAAACATAAGATGAGTTTGATAAGTTATTTGAAAATAGCTGGAAAACCTCACCATAGAGATATATTTGAAATACTCATACGACTGATACAAAAATTATATAAAAACAGGGATGAAAGCTTACTCATCCTGAATCCCAAGCTTATATTATGAACTGTTTGAGATTTTTTCGATAAATGATATGAAAATGCATACACTAGTTTTGGAATCCATTTAGCATTCCTGTTTGCTGAACGAAGTTGTTTGTGGTACATTCAATTCGTGTTATGAAGTTGACAAGAAATAGATCCTCAGCTTGAATTTATCTGATTAACCTATTTTTCGATCGATAAATTTCTTTTATTGGCTGTATGTGGGTATGTTTCAAGTAATATAATTAATATGTATGTGAAAGCTTAAATTATTTTCTTATTCATTAAGTTGGGTTGCTTTTCAAAGTTAGACGAATTAACTAGTATTCTATTTCCCTTTTTAATTATATTTATTTCTCCTCAGGGCCTCGAAGCATGTCTGAGAGAAACCTTCCCTCAAAGGTAGATTCAGAACGGACAATTCCTTCTTCAAAGTCAGTGCCAGCTCTTCATCAAATTTCACCAAACTCTCAACAGAGTCGACCTACCCATGGTGTGTTTAATCCTGGATAAAGTCGAACATCTTCGAATAACAGTATTAATACGAATAGTGTAGCTCAGATGCCCCAAAATGCATCAATAAATAGTTCAGCATTATGGAGCCGATCCACGCACAATTTGCTTCAACAGGATAATGGCTTCTATCAAAATCTCAGTGTCTATAGAAATAAGATGCCAAATCAATTAGAAGACAGGTTGGTAGATATTTTAAAGTTTGCTTTCAATGGTGTATGCCTATTATGTATATTATTCAGAAAATAATATATTCTTGTGAATTTTGATGTTTTTTTTCTTTCAGGGTGAATATGGACATAGAGGAGGGAGAGTCTTCAAGTAGTGGTCCATTATCAACCCTGAATAGTCTTTTTTCATTCACAAGTCCAGCAGTCAAGAAATTACTTGGCTGGAAACAAGGTGATGAAGAAGAAAAATGGGCTGAAAAAGCAGTTGATAGCTTAGTGAAAAAATTGAAAAAACGAAAAGGTGCAATTGAAGAATTAGAACGTGCCTTATCATGTCCTGGAACACCGAGTAAATGTGTTACGATCCCAAGAAGTTTAGATGGAAGACTTCAAGTTTCACATCGTAAGGGATTACCCCACGTTATTTACTGCAGGGTTTGGAGATGGCCAGATCTACAAAGTCACCATGAGTTAAAACCGTTGGAACACTGTCAATTTCCTTTTTCTGCTAAACATAAAGAAGTGTGCATCAATCCGTATCACTATAAAAGGGTGGAAATTCCAGTTTTACCCCCTGTTTTGGTTCCGAGACACAACGATTTTGTACCTGGTCACTCATTGCTTCCTTTTCAACAGCTTGTAGAGCCTAACATGCCCCAAAATGTTAGTTACTCTTCAAACGGTTTCAATTCCAATCAGATGAGTCCAAGTTCTCCGTTATCAAATGTACCTTCTCCAGGAAGTGTTTCATCTAATCCTCAATCTCCATACGCTAATCTAGCAGAAACTCCCCCTCCTGCATACAGCCCTACAGATGAAAATAACGTGAATCCGAACAATAATCAGAATCCTGAGCCGACTTTGGCTAGTGATGTTCAACCGGTGGCTTATCAAGAACAACCGTTTTGGGCCTCAATAGCCTACTATGAATTGAACAGTAGGGTGGGTGAAGTGTTCCATTGTCATTCCACTTCCGTCATAGTCGACGGATTCACAAATCCTAGCAACAATTCAGACAGATTCTGCCTTGGCCAACTGAGCAACGTCAATCGTAATTCTACAATTGAAAATACAAGGCGGCATATTGGAAAAGGGGTACATTTATATTACGTGAATGGTGAAGTTTATGCAGAATGTTTGTGCAATCTAGAAACTGTAATCATCACCATAATTTGCATCCCTCAACTGTTTGCAAAATACCTGCAGGTTGTTCATTAAGAATATTCAATAATGCGGAATTTGCTCAGCTTTTATCACAGTGTGTGAACCATGGGTTTGAAGCAGTGTATGAACTGACCAAAATGTGCACCATCAGAATGAGTTTTGTGAAAGGATGGGGCGCTGAGTATCACCGCCAAGATGTGACGAGTACCCCTTGCTGGATAGAAATACACCTCCATGGTCCTCTGCAATGGTTGGATAAAGTGTTGACACAGATGGGGGCCCCACACAATGCTATTAGTTCAGTTTCATAATGCAGTAAGTGTAACAATACTGAATTAGTTTTTTAAAACGATGGATTGAATCACTGTTTAGTGATTTCTATCCTAGTACCAAATTTTATTTTTTAGACATGTAGTCGTTATTTCTTTGTACATGATAATTTTAAAGTTCTGCATTGATATTGTACTGAATTTACAATTTTAAATATTGCATCTTTTTGTTGTTTAATTTTTAAGATCTATCAAAATTACTGTATTTTTAGTATAATACGGGGTTCAAATTCACTTGTAAATATTCCGATTCTAAATTTACACTCAAGTCTAGATCTGGAAAGTTTATTTTTTAATATTTGGATAGATAAAAAATTAATTGCTCACAATTTTTTTCACCAAGAGTTTGCCACCCCAATGTTTTTTGTTTAATGTGCAATATTTATTTTGAATTGTAAGGATTCTCTATAGTGATAAAACACTTAAAATTTTATTGTCTAAAAATTTTTTTTTTGGGGCGATTTTAAATTACTTTATTCATTTTGATAAGTGAAATATTATTGTTATATATTCTGCAAGCAGTCTAATAGAATTTTTATCAAATCAAATGGCATCTAAGAATATAACATATATCTACATTTAAATTTTCAAAATAAAATTTTCCCCAGTTCATAAAGGATAAGCCCCTTAAACAAGAAAAATCGCAAAATCACTCCTAAAAAGTATTTGAAATAATTGGTTGCAGCTTTTAAACACATAGTATAACCCATGTATCTTCACTCCATTCTTTCTATTTTAAGTTTTTCTAAAGGTGCTTTTATGATCTCTTAATTGAATTATTATTAAATGTTAAATGATATATCGAGAGGCCATATTTTCTCATTGAATTTTCATATGCCGGAAGCCAGAATGTAAATTTGTAAATAGTCTCTATTTTCTTGACTATGGCAAATGAAAATAAGTAAGATTGTATCCATGAGAAATTACAATAAACTAAAACAAATTAAATATCTTGAAGTTTGTTCTCTAATACACATTGTCTTGTAATGATAATGATTTGTCAATGAAGTTATTTGAGTTGAATAGATATTTATAGAAAAATATTCAAATATTTTGGTTAAGAAGTGTAAAGAAAATAGTATGTATCTAGTACCTAAATAATTCATGTTACTCATCTGAAGAGTAAAAAATATTTGGCAGGAATTATTATTCAAATTTTTGAATTCAGAATGGTCATGAAATTCTAAATTCACGATTTATGTTGAATAAACAGTGATATTCAAAAAGTATAGAGGAGTTCCGTCGATCTATAGTGAATTCAGATAGAAAAATCATTACCGTGTAAATATTTTTTTCATTTGTTAATATTTCATTGTTCCACTGATTAATTAGGAAGGTACTTCTGATATTTACTCAATTTGTGTAGCAGATTTAAAACTGATGATCTAATTAGTTTTGCATATACCAGAAGTTTATAGTCACTACTAAATCCTTCTCAAGCTGAAGTAACTTACAATAGCAATAACATATTGTAGTTCGAATTATAAACAGAATAATGTTTCCACCTCTTCTGGAATATAATCAAGAACTTTGGACAAATAAAATTTTTATGGGCGCATTTACAAATCTTGAATTGAAAATACACTCACTGGAAATTTTTCTGTGTCCAAGAACTATCATTATCTTTCATCGATTTCAATTGTTTCTACACCAAATTGTAGATGAATTCTTTTGTATTAAAAGAAATTGTTGATAGTATATTTACACAGGGTGAAATAAAACCAAGTATTTATGGAATAATTTCTCAAGACCCTGTGGAACCCCTCAGGAAATTTGTAGAGTTTACGCTCAGTTTATAACAAAAACCATTTTTTTTGTCATCTTTCAGTTTTTATTTTGATATCTTGATTTCTTCTGAAGATATATATATATTCAAATAAAAGCCCAGAATTTTATGAACTCTATTAAGGGGAGGTATGCTCGAAAACTGCACTCACTAATTCATCATTTACTCTTTTAATTTTCCACGTAAAGTCTCGATTTTTGTTTAAGAATAAAGTTGGAGGACATCGTGATGTGAGTATGAAATTTTCGACAAAAACTTCTAATTTTCTGAAATTACAGCTCACTAGACAAAATTAGAGGATTTTGTGGAAAACTCAGTAGGTATAGGCTCATCAAGATATTCTTCAACATTCAAAACAAAAATCAAGTCTTCACGTGAAAAATTAGAAGAGTAAATGATGAATTACATGTTTTTGTTTCACCCTGCATAAATATACTATCTACAATTTGGCGCAGAAACAAGACTTGAACGAGACAAGGCGTCGAAACTTCTATTTTTGAAGTTTAATATTCCTCTACTAAAGTTTGATTATTGAAATAAGATAATTAATTGTTATTTTTTGAGAAAGAAGTTTGTTTGAGAATTTATTCATTTTTTGTTTGTTCAGATTATATTTATAGTTTAATGTAGAAGAATATAGTTTTTGATTATTTATCATATTTTCGAGTTTTATTCAAGATAATGATTATTTAAACATTAAAAAGTTATATAAAGAAAGACTTGATGCACTCAATTTTTGTGTTATAAGTTGTTTTTTTCTGATATTCATATTCGCAAAACATTCGCAAAAATTTTGCGGATGCGAATGCAAATGCGAATATTCAAAAATATGCGAATATTCGCGAATGCGAATGTGAATGCGAATATTCGTTACAACTCTAGTGTATACAATTGAGGGTGAGAAATATATTAATCTTGTCCTCGGCCAAATTTGGATTATAAGACTTCAATAGCTTAGTAGCAAATTAATCATTTCTTTCCACAATAACTGAAATGAAAGTTATTGAAAGTTGATAAAAGTGATTAAAATCTATCCACCCCACTCCACTAGATACGATATAATTTTTGAAGCTTTCTTTCGTGCCCTAATCAAAACAATGAAAATAAAGTATATTCTTTGATCATATAAATTTTCACTGAAATCATTGTTTTTTCAGAACTTCAGCACTAAGAAGCTCACAGAACTCTCTACAATCTTCTAACAACTCCCAAAGACCAGCATCTGCTTATTACCCTCCCCTAATACAAACACTCAGAGTCGAATGAATCTACATCAATCAATACCAAATCTGAAAAGTCCACTTTCAATGCATAGGCTCTTGCAAAATGAAGACACAAGAGCTGGATCATTTCCAAATGCCAATCACCTTCAGCATTCACAAAGTTCTTATTCTAACAATTCAGAAACCTACTCAGCAGGAATGAACAATTATAATCAAAGGCATGAAGAAGTCAACAATAAATATTTCACCTATGCAGGAAATAACCATCAAAATCAAGCCCACGTTAATTTACATTACATGGAAAATATGAGCAATTTACACGAACCATTAAATAACGGGCCTGGACTGCTTAGAGAAGATATCTTCAGGCGCTCCCAAGGTCATCGTCAGGATGATATAATGAGATATCCCAGCGTATCAAATATTCGTTTATCTGAATCGCAAATGCAGCAAAACAGAATACAGGAAGATTTCAACAGATTAAATGAAGTAAGGGCTTCAAAGAGTGAAGATATGCTCAAACAGCATACCATGAACAACACATACCATGGCGACATTATGAGCTATGCCAACAATAGTGGAATTAAAAGTCACGAAAACAGTATGAAAATGGATTCACCTCAGTTGAGGCAAAGTACTGATATGTTACATCACAGATACAATAATGAACAAATGAGCAATTTAAGAGGTCAAGCAAAATTGGCGGAAATGGGCGAAGAATTCAGGAGGCGGCAGAATAGAGTAATGTCACCATATACACAGTTCTCGCATTATTCAAACCAATATCACAATCAAAGTGGACCATCATACTCAAATTCTCCCAACTATAATGCGAGCATGGTGCACACGAAGCATGCAGAATCTCAGTTTGAATAGCTCGAATTATCCCTTGAGCCCCACTTACAGTAATCATTGTGGCAATGTTCCTTCTTCCTCTACTTCTTATAAATCTCCTCCTGTATCTAAACTTGCTAAGAAGCAAGAGGATGTACCTGAACCTCCCCCGAGAAGTACGAATCCACTTTATTCTGGAAGTGCGCAGGACCCTCAAAAAATGTCATTTTATCCAACCAATCCAACAGGTAAGCGATCATAATAATATACAGGCTGGGCCATTTATAACTTTCCACCCCGAATTTTGAGCTTTGGGATGGAATAACGAAAAAAAACGCTCGAACAGATCAAATTTTGTTGAAAGGGGGACAGATAAGGGGGTTCAAATGAGTTTGATTTCACTACCCTTCTAGCTGCAACCCCTAACAGCTCTAATTTTTGAATAGGCAATTCAATTTCCTGTACAGTGTGAGTGACTCAGTATTCCATCAATAACAACTTTTCACCCCGAATTTTGAGCTTTGGGATGGAATAACAAAAACGCTCGGACATGTCAAATTTTGTCGCGAGAGTGTTGAAATGAGTTTGATATCACTACCCTTCTAGGCGCAACCCATAACAGCTCTCATTTTTGAATAGGAAGAAGGGGTTGATCAGCACCTTGTTGGAAAGGCAATTCAATTTCCTGCATGAGTGTATTTTTTTCGTCGCTTTATTTAGAGAGTGACTCAGTATACCATCAATAACTTTCACACGCCGAATTTGGATCTTTGAGATGGTAAAAACTCGAACAAGTCAAATTTCATTTACAGGAGGGCATGTAAGTGTGTTGACATGAGTTTGATATCACTAATCTCTAGCCGTCTGGTGATAATAGTAATAAATGAAAATTCATGCGTTTAAGAGTAACGCCGGCATAATATAAAAAATGAAAGCGGAGAATAATATTAATTGATTTAAAATCAACCAATACTAAACCCATACTTCGGAACTAATCCCGTCAACGCACAAAGAACATGCACAGTGGTAATATCAAACAGAGCATCCATAGATAGCTATTTCTCCCTATTTGTGGCTCTTCATCATGGAGGAGCTCCGTCTGAAATTTTTTTTTTTTTTTTTTTTTTTTTTTTTTTTAAAGCAGGTGTAAACTCATTTACGAGCGAACCACCGTAAGGATGGAACAGTGTGGGACTCGCACCGAGACCCCCTCGAGGGCCTAGGTGAATACCCACTAAAAACACCTTCTCACCGGTTCGAGACCTAAGGTCTAACAACCAGTTAACTCTCACTAGGGTTATATCATCTAACATGCGGCTACATGCGGGTTAGTGTTTAAAACCAAACTTGGTTGACTCTACTGATGCTTAATAATAAAAAGTTGAAGGTTGAATTTCCAGCACTATGAATTGGGACAATTCACAGTTCTGGGCTTTCGTCCTCCAACTGACAACATACCTGATCTCTCGGTCTTTTGTGGTAGACCCTCATTCTTTTTGCATCTTCTTCTGGGTTGTAGTCAGTCAGTCTTCTCAGTTCCTCATTTGGATGTTCCCTGGCTCTTTCGAATATCTTCTCTGCTTTCTTCTTCATGAAGTCGGTTATTGTCTCCCAGTTTATGTCTCTATGGATTTGTTTGTTTCTAACAAACCATGGTTGATCCATCGCTATTCTAAGCAGTTTGTCTTCAGCTGACTGTATTCTCTTTATATGGCTTTTGGCAGCATATCCCCATGCTGCTGATCCATATGTCAGTTGTGGCCTCGCAATCGTCTTTATCATCGTCAGTTTCACGTTTTTGTTCATATGACTTCTTCTTCCTATCAGTGGATAAAGTCGAGCCATGGCTGACTTTGTTTTACTCACTGCATTGTCGATGTGTTTCTTCCAAGTTAGTCCTCTGTCTAATGTTACTCCCAGGTATTTGGCCTCTTTCTTCCATTCGACTTCATTATCATCGACGTCAAGTTTGGAGTTTATGGTTATACGTCTTCTCGTGAGTAGTATTGCCTGTGTCTTTTGTCCATTTATCTGGATTTTCCATTTGATACACCATTCAGTAATTTCATCTAGTGTTTCTTGAACTCTTCTATGGATTATATCGGGTCGTCTGCCTCTGAACGCTACTCCGGTGTCATCTGCAAATTGACAAAGGAAATTCAGTGGATTTTTTGGTAAATCATAAACATAGATATTGTAAAGAAGCGGCCCTAGGACTGATCCTTGGGGCACGCCTGCTTCTAAATGTCTGATACTAGATTTATACTCATCCATCTTCACATAGAAATTCCTGTCCCTCAGGTAGTTTCTGATAATTTTGCACATCTTCGTCGTATATCCTGCTTGCATCATCTTGTATATAAGTCCTTCCTGCCACACTCGGTCGAAAGCTCTCTCAACGTCTAGTAGGACCAGCCCTGTCGCCTGTTTGTTCTGGAATCCTTGGGTTACGTATTCGGTCAATCTCAGTAGTTGTAGTTCAGCTGAATGTTTTTTCCTGAAACCAAACTGTTCTGGTGGTATTAGTTTTAGCTTACCTGTCTCTTCGTTCAATCTTTTGGCTATAACTCTCTCCACTATCTTTCCTAGCGCTGGTAGTAGGCTTATCGGTCTATAGTTCTGCGGAAATTTTCTCTCTTTTCCAGCTTTATTGAATACGATCATCTCGGCTGTTTTCCAGGTCTTCGGGTAGTATTCTATCCTCATTACTGCATTTGCTATGTTGGTCAGCGCTGCTATTGCTCTTCTAGGCATCTTCTGTAACATAAAATTGGTTATTTTGTCCTTACCTGGCGCTTTTCGTCGTTTCAACTTTCTAATTAATTCCTTGATTTCTGTTGGTGAAGTTGGATCAGGGATCGTTAGTTCTTCAGGAGGCTCCAACATAATTTCTTCATTACTTTCAACTTCTTCTTCTAGATCTTCATTGTCATCATCAATTCTATAGTTAATTCTGCCTTCTCTCTCTATAGTGTCTGCCAAGGCTTCAACTTTCTCTTGCTTGGTGTATGCCATTCCATTCATACCATGAAGTGGAGGAATTGTGGTCTTTTCTCTTCGGAGGTTTTTCTGCATTTTCCACGCCGAGTGATCACCTGTATTCAGTTCTCTAATTTTCTGGTTCCATCTGTCATTTCTCAATTCCCTCAGTGCATTTCTGAGTATTACAGCATGTCTATTTAATCTCTGCCTATCTTCTTCCCTTTTTGACCTTCTATAAGCTTTTCTCAACCTCCTGTTGGTTTTAATCAGTTCCTTGATTTGTATTGGTGTTTCACCATGTGGATGTGTCGTTCTTGGCTTCTGGGTTTTCTTGGTGCTTTCATCATAGGATTCTAATATTGCTGTTTCTAGTTTTTCTACGGCATCGTCTAGTTCTTCTGGTGTATTTATTTCTCGGATTTGTGGCAGTTTTCCATGCAGAATTCTGGAATATTTCTCCCAATCTGTTCTATGTTTGGTAAGCATCTCTTCCCCTCTCGTTCCTTGGCCTAATACTAGTTCGATCGGATTGTGGTCGGACGTTCCATCTTCCAGCGTCTCTATGGTGAATTCTTCGGTGATATCTTTCAATATCACTATATCTAAAACATCAGGTAAGCCAATATTATTAGGTAAAAAAGTTGGTACCTCTGGTCCCACAACGACGGCGTTCAGGTTTTCAGCAAATGTCTTCAGTCTTCTTCCATCCGTATTTTCAGTTCTGCTATTCCATTCTTGCGATTTGCAGTTCAGGTCTCCCAGTACAATTTTAGGTCCTCTTCCTTCTAGTAGAAATTTTATGTCATCTTCCAAAAGGTCTGTTTGCGGTGGTTTGTATGCTGAAGTTATCTGCATACGTCCTCGTCTAGTATGGACAACTACAGTAACGGCCTCTAATGTTCGATCAGTCGTCTTCGCATGAAAATGGTGATTTAGGTCTCTCTTGATAAGTAGGGCTACTCCTCCACCAGACTGTCCTACTCTGTCGTTCCTAAAAGTAACATAATTAGTAAGGTTTATTTGACGATTTATACATACCCTGGTCTCCTGTATTGCTATTATGTCCGGACTTCTCTCGGCGATAATTTCTTCTAAGTCTGCTTTACGGGCATTGAACCCGTTGACGTTCCAGGAGACAATCTTCAAGTTGCTTCTTTCGTCCTTAGTTATGTTTACCATTAACTTTTCCGAAAGAAATCTTCATCTTCTTCATCATTTCTTCCTCGAACTGTTTCATCATTGTGGCAATGATGTTTTTGGCGAAGCTTGCTAAGTCTTCACTATTTTCTTGTTTCTTCTCTTCTCTCTTCTTCTCTTCTTTCTTCTTTTGTGGTGCTTCCTTGACGTGTGTTTTGGTTTCAACTTTCTTGACTGGAGTTGAAACTTTGGCGACTTTCGCAGGTTCTTGTTTCCTGTTCTTCTTTTTCGTGACGAGTTTCCATTCGTCGCATCCTTTGTAGCTAGCGGGGTGCCCTTTTTCTCCACACAGAGCACACGTGGCATTTCTCTCTTCTTCTAGTTTTTCCAGTTCGCAATCACTGGAATTGTGGGGACCGGAGCATTTGACACACCTCCATGGAAATGTGCAGCGGCTTTGCGCATGTCCATAGCGCTGGCATCTGAAGCACTGTCCTGGTGTGCTTGGCTTTCTCTTAGGCTCAACTGAAACAGATAAGTTGTATAGCGTTCTTACCTGAAATATCTCTTTGTTTTGGGTTTTCACCAAAAACAGGGCCATTGGCTTCTTTGTCCAGTGGGACTTCATTTGGATCACTTCGGCATCCGTGATCCCCTGGTCTCTGAGGTCTTCTAGGAGGGTGGGTATATGAGCATCAATCGGTAGGAACCTGACTACCGCGTATATTTTCTTGTCCTCTTCAAGTTGGACAGTATAGTATGACCTCTTTATGATGTCGAAGTATTTGGTCATCCTTCGATGATCTTCGACAGTTGCCGGAACAATCCTCACGCCGTCTCTCACCGTTGTAGCTCGGGAGTAGCATATCTGGTTGGTAGCTAGGCCTTTGGAGATGACGGTCCACTCTGAAGTTCCCTTCAGAGTAACAGCTGGAATTCTCTCTTTGACTGTTGTAGCCACTCCATTCGTAGGTGGCTGGACATCTTGGGTCTTTGGTGTCTGGGCATTGTTGTCGGCTTTCGTTGAAGTCTGGGCCAACCGGTTCGTAGGTGGCCTGTCTTCTCTGCGGGTTGTTGCAGTCGTCTTCATTGCAACGGCACTCGCAAAGCTTCTTCTCTCAGTCTCGCTTTCAGACGAATCTCCAGAGGTGGTCGAACTCTTCTCCAACCTGGCCCTCTTCGTCCTCGTGTTTTTTGTAGACTTCTTTTCTTCTTTTCCTGTAACAGAAGAATTATTTTGATTATTTGCTCTTACCTCTGCTGCAAGTGCATTCAAGCTGGCTTGTAAATCGCTTATCTGCTTCTTCAGATCAGCGATAAGTATTCCCTGTTCTTCTATTTGGCGTTCTTGGATGGCGATCTTCACGTCTTTTTCATGGAGCCCATCCATCTCCATGTCGCTTCCGGAACTCGACATATTTTCTGTGGAACCAACGATCTTACGATCTGGACTCAACACAGAAAATATTTTGCACCAGCGGTCAGCTTCTTAAGCGTAGTGGAAACTACACCTGTTCGCCTCGAAGTGTTCTAAACAGAACATGGACCCTCTAGATCTGCTAAGTGGTGGATCTGCTAGTCTCGTCTCTGCTGCTTCGATGTTGCTCGGTTGACTGCTGCTGCTGGAATGCCGTCTGAAAAGCATTCTAGGTTCCCTTATCTGAAGAAATGTCGCCTAGCTCTGAGAATAACAGAACAAAAACGCCATCTCTTGGGATCCTTACGAACACCTACCTCCGATGCATGAACTCTGAACGAAGTGCGAGATGTTTATCCGTTTTTCATACAAACTGGTGGTAATCCAACTGAGTGGATTTAACCTTCAGTCATTAATCGTCATAAAAACCAGACGTGGTGATAATAGTAATAAATGAAAATTCATGCGTTTAAGAGTAATTCGGGCATAATATGAACAGTGAAAGCGGAGAATAATATTAATTGATTTAAAATCAACCAATATTAAACCCATACTTCGGAACTGATCCCGGCAACACACAAACGATAACGCACACGATTTACTTTGAACACCCTTATTTGTCCTCCTTTCAAGAAATTTGACCTGTCCGAGCGTTTTTTCGTTATTCCATCCCAAAGCTCAAAATTCGCAATGGAAATTCATTGATGGTCCATTCTGTATATACAAATATTCTACTATTAGTTCTATAAAGTATACAGGGTTGGGACAAAGTAAGGAACCAGCTTAATTTGGCAGGCAAGTGCAATGGCACAAAATGCATCTAATGTACAATTATTTGCTGATAATACGCTTCCGGTAGAACCGGAAATTTCTTCAATTTTTTCAATTGTACGGGACCTCCTGTATATCTTGTCGCGTTCGAAATCCCATCCCATCTTTGCAAAATGCAAGGGGACCTCCTGTATATTTTTGCAAAGATGGGATGGGATTTCGAATACGCAAAGATATATTGGAAGTCCCGTACAATTAAAAAAGTTGCAGGTATTTCCGGTCCTACGGAATATGGAAGTTGCTTGGCAACGAATATTAATATCCTTAGAACAGTCTCAATTCTCTATTTAATAGCTTTAAGTCGGAATCGTGGGTTCGAGTCCAACTAAGGTTTCACTGAATTTTTTTATAAATTCATCTAGAATGTTTGGTCATACCAATAATTCAATAATTGTGACTCTAATTGACAGTTGCAGGAACGTCCATTAAAATTTAAAGGTCCATTAAACTCTTAATCCTCCATTATTACAAGGAACTAATGGAGGATTAAGGGTTTAATGGTCCTTTAAATTTTAATGGACGTTCCTGCAACTGAGCATAAGAGAACCCAAAAAATTTTTTTTTATTATTTCAGAGGTCTGAACGAAACATTTAAATGGCTGTAGTAACGTAACAGTTTGATATTTTACGATTCTGTTTTCATATTTGTGAAATATTTCATCTGTTTCGGATGAAATTCTTTTATCACTGTAGACACGTAAAAAAATTGGTATTCAATTTTAGAAAAATGTTTTCACAGAAGTTCATTCAGATAATAAAATTCAATCTGATAACCAAAAACATTGCAGGTTTTCCGCCATTTTATTATTTCGGAGTTCGTCAACTTTTCTGAACAGAGGACCTAAAAATACTGAGATTTGACTAAAACCGTTATTTTGACTGTAATATGTAATAAATGTCCACAATCATTAGAATCTCACTCAAAAATGACGTTTAACGTCAATTTATTCGAACTTGGGACTTACCCATAGATCTATAATTACTATGGATGCAGAATCACGTGACCTAACAGAAGATCGACGACTTGGATACATATGAGAAAGAAAGACATATGCGATCTTATCGAAAAGAAAAGAGATGAAGAAAGTTTGTGGGCAACTTGTCAAAATCATATGGAAGATGTAAACAAATATTTATGTGACCACAGACATTGCTGTGCCCACAAGGAGTTGATGCGTTGAATATAAGATGTCTAAAATAATAATAATATTTTAGACATCTTAGTTGAATATAATTCAACTGACATTGCCCATAGAACAAGTATGACATTGCCCACAATAGCTCCATCACATTCAACCAAGTGACCTCTCTTTCTCATGCGGTGTCCATTCTTATTAGGTCTATGGACTTACCCAAGGTTTGGAGTCGTTGATGAACTCTAACAAGCAACCTCCGAACTATCAGGATGTCAGCAAGAACAATCCTAACTTACAGGTTAGTTTCTTACGTTTTTTTTCATATCAGTAAAGTTTTTTTTACATGCCCCATTAATGAACTCTGAATAAGAGAAAAGGGAAACCAAGATAGGAAACGCCCATACAACTCTAGTACCGTAAAACGGGGATACTTTGTGACAGTTTTTGAGGTTCCACACATTTTCAAACACTTCTTGAGCAGATAAAAGGTGAAAAAAAATACACAGTAGATATCTGTCCTTTCGGTATACAATGGGAATATAATATTGTTAAAAATTATTTTGATATATTTTTTTCCAATTGAAATTGTCACAATTTTACCCCGTGCTTAGGGGTAAAATTGTGACAACGCATTATTCGAACCAGAGCACAATACTACCCCTGCCTTTTGAGTATAAAATTACTAAAAATAAAAAAAAATATGTGCTCATATTTTTTTGGATAAAAAAAAACATGAATTAACTTCAACTTTTATTGAAAACAAAAATTAATATTCTGAACAAGAACGAAAACATGTAATGGGCTCAAATAAGAGTTTATATTAAGATTGACTGGGAGTTAGCATAAAACAACACACTCACAAAATGCACAAACTGTAAAATTTTCCTGGGATTACAAAATTGTTAAGTGATCGGGCAAGCCTTGAAATGAAAATCTTCCTCTTTTTTCCTCTTTTACCTTCAAAATTTGTTTTAGTTCACGCACAAATCCTCAACTTGTGAAAAATGAAATTCTTTATTATTTGTTGCTCTTAAAAAGCTGCAATAAAATTGTGGGTACTTATCCGTTAGTAGTATTTCTATACAGCGTCCAATATAGAAACGGTTACTTTCCGTTTTGAACTCCACCAACAGATATTCGTCGATATATGGAGATAAAATCTCCATCTTCTTTGATCTTGGAGCTCCGTTCATACTATATTCGTTTTCATCCTCGTACATATTATTGTTATTTTCTTCTTCTAAATAAGTCGCTTCGGGTTGTTCATCTGTTGAACAATCTGCATTTGCTAACAGCGCATCACTATATTCCTCGATATCAGTGCTGTCATGCAAAGAAAAGTCCGATGAATCAGAATCATTTTCAGATTCCTTATTTTCTTCTTACCTAGTAGATTCTAGTTATTTATGAGTTCGCTGTCGTCTTCTTCTTGATCGTCTCGAAGATTAACTGGGGTTGAAACATTCTGTTTTTCAATATCATTCCGATTTAAATCTTGGACACCAATACTTTTACCAGGAGGTACATTGATTAATTTTCGTTTTCTTCGCTGAACGCTAGTCGTAATAGCTGTTCTGGTTTGGCTTAAATGATCTAAAAATACATCCGAGGCTTGTTTTTTCATAAGGGACTCTTTATCAATTATTTTTTCTGGTAGTCTACTTGCAGGCTCATTTTTGTTCAGCGGGCATAGGCCGGTTTTTCGAAATCCTGCTTTTAAATTTTCTGCAGCTTTTTTGAAATATCTTGTACCAGCTTTTTCAGCAACGAGGGAAATTCATCTTTTAGTATTGTAGTATAACGACTTGCTTTAACATTTTTATTCCATGAGAATATTTCTCCACGAATTTTTCATGGGTCGAAAGAATGCGACATCGAGTGGCTGCAGCAGGTATGTCGCAATCGGGGGAAGTGCTATAAATTTAATATTATTTAATTCACATTGGCGTACCACTTGTGGATTTATGTGTGAACTCAAATTATCTCCTTTTAAGGCCTAAATGCCGTCTTGTTTTTTTAGTATAGGAAGCATTAGACCTATATTATTATTGTATTTATCGTATGGCCTTGACACATCAGAAATAGAAATTTTAACAAAGAGTATAGAACATTACTAGAATACAAAATACAATACAAAACAGGATATATTATAGTATAAAACAAACTTTAGGAGGTTACAAACGAACATCTAGACTATTTATGTAATCTATCGACTCTGGGGTCGCTATCAGGAAGTCCTCAGGTCTGCCATTGTAAGGCTAGTTCGCGTCCGTAGTAGAACACTACACGTGCACCCTGGGTAACGCTAAATGAACTAGCAAAACTGACAGTCAGATAATCTTAGGATCTCCTGACCATGAGACACATTTTACATTAGACCTATAAACCAGTCTTCAAAGGAATTGGCATCGAACCATCCATATTTAGTTCTGTTGTACCTCGCATCTTCCAGACCATTTTCCAACTAGGTAGACCATAACTTTTCAGCTTTATAGTTGACATAAAGAGCAAGTGTTCCAGCCGCGTTACCGCAAACCCTTATTGAAGTGCATGCCTTTGATGCATTTCGAATTTTCTCGGCATACTTCGCTCCTCTCCTTGTTATAATTTTTGTTGAACCAGGATCGTCCACTAAGTTGGTTTCATCGTAATTCCAAATGTTGCAGCTTGGGATACCCTGGAGCTCGACTTCTAGGTAGTTGAAAAAATCGTTAGAATTTCTTCATCTGTAGCAGCCCGTGAATGAGTAATATTTTTTGCTACCCTTTCGGTTAATTCCTTGTGACGTTTCATGAAGGCCTTACACCAGTCTGGTCCTGGAAAATTGTCACGAAAACAATTAAAGTTCTGGCCACTTTTATCCAAGTTATCCTTCACGATATGTCTAACATCGATATTTGACACGGGAAATCTATAATGTGCCATAGCAATAATATGCCCTACTATGATTTTTCCTATTCTGGGCTTAGTGCTGTTGGTCTTCCATAGTTGCTTTTGTTTCTACATTTGTCATGTACCTTCTTTAAAAGCGTATTTCTATGAATCCCATATTTTTCTTCCGCCTGTCTATAACTTAGTTGCTTCGATTTAATTTTCTTATAGCATTTTGCAACGTTTCTTCAGTGAAATTTCTGTAAGCTCTTGCTCCCAAGCATCTCTTATATGTTCGAGCAAGATTTCGGTAGCAGTCTACATGCAAAAAATCAAAAAAATCATATGTAATTATTTTGGAAAACAGCACATAATACATTGTGACATATTGTGATATAATATGATAACGATAGTTCGTAGTTCATAGAGTTTGACTACTGGCTAAATTATATTCACTGAAATTCAAACACCACTCAAACTCTATGAACTACGAGCTACCGTTGTCTGCCAACGAATATTATTATCATTAGAACAGTGCCGTTTCCCTATTTAATACTACGTCGGTTCGAGTCCCAACTTTGTTTAACTGAAATTTTTTTATAAATTCATCTAGAATGTTTAGACATGCTAATAATTTAATTATTTCTAGAACTCAAAACAATTTTGTTTTCATTATTTCAGAGGTCTGAACAAAACATTTGAATGACTGTTGTAACGAAACCGTTCGTTATTTTACAATTCTGTTTTCATATTCGTGATTGATAATTCAAGAAGTACAATTGTACAAAATTTCATTCATTTCGAATGAAATTTTTGATCGCTGTAGACATGTAAAAAAAAATTGTGTTCGATTTTGGAAAAATTTTTTTCACAGAAATTCTTAGAAAATTTGACAACCGCAAAAAAAAATTTGGAACATTGCAGATCTTCCGCCATTTTGTAATTTAATTTTCGTAGTTTGTCAACTTTTCTGAATAGAGGACCCAAAAATACTGAGATTTTACCAAAAACCGTCACTTTAAGTGTTATACATAACTGACCACACTCATAAGAATCTTGCTCAAAAATGACGTTTGACACCCTGTATCTCGCTTATGCTTCGAAAACGGGATATTGCCGGATATATTGTATAAGGCAAGAATGATTCTCCCGAGGTCCTCTATATACGAATATTTATGTTTGTCTAGTTTATGATGAAATACCCTATATAGTAGTCGTGAATTAAATTTCCTGATAAACTAGGTGCATTGAAATGTAAAATCGCGATAACTGGCGCAAATATCTTGAAAATCATAAAAATATCCGAAGTGAAGTGAATTTTCCATAAACAGCAGATAAAACCACATGATCTTTTCTCAAAAAAAGTTTTATTAATAGCAAACTTTACTGTGACGTGTGAGATGTAGCCAAATACCACAGCGATATCAATACATGTGAATTTAAATCTATTGGTTAGTGTCCTCCTATATATTTTTCTGGTAATATTTTCTCTTCGATTTACATTTGCAAATCGAATTTTGTATTTATTGCATAAAACATGAAACAATATAAATATAACCTATAGAGAGAGAGAATGTTCTTTATTGTCTAAGAGCCGTATTCATAGTTCGCCCTTGAGTTGAGTGACAGTTAATGTCACCTTTATGTCTAGTATTCATAAGGACCATAAAACTCACACTCACCCTCAAGGGCCAACTATGAATACGGCTCTTAGACAATGAGCTATTGACCTACGGCTCGTGTACATTCGATTTACATTTTGTAACTATATAAAAAAAAGAATTAATAATAGTAATCGTAAATTACATAATTATTGTTCATTTATCGTTTAGATTTGTTCTCAGTAATGGTCTTTTAGATGTTGTATAATTGTTCCTCTAGAAATATTCTCTTTATTTCTGCTGGTGTGTCTTGATGGAAAAGTTGTAGTGTGTCTGGTATTATTTGCAGTTTTTTGTAGAAGTTGCAATTCAATCTCTTTAAACTTGTTCTTATTGGTTCTATATTTGTTTTTTGGTAGAGTAGTTCATTTGGTGAATTGTGTAGCCTGTTGTTCGGGTGTCTAATTTGTGTTATACTCCTCAGAGCTGTTCTCTCTGCTACTTCCAAATTACTTATCGCTGGTTTCCTGCAGCTGACATAAATAGGGTGTGCATAATCTTATATTGGCCTATATATTGTCTTATACACTTTTGTTGCATTATTTATGGACAATCCTTGGTTCCGAATTATCAGCTTGGAAAAATGTTTTGCTCTAGATATGGCTGTTTTTTTCATTACCTTGGTGTGTTGATTAAAATTCATTTTGTTGTCAATGTTTACTCCAAGTACTGAATGGTGTGTACTGGTTGTTTTACTTAGTTATTAATTGTGACAGTTGGAGAGGTGGTAGATATTCTGTGATTGAAGATGATAAATTTAGACTTGCTTGGATTGGTTTTCAAGCGCCAGGTACGAAGCTCAGCATTCGGTGTCATTCATTATTTCTTGCAAATTCTCTATACACTTCTTGAGTTTTTTCTCGAGGGCAATTAGTGGCGTGTCATATTGTAATAAATATTTTTTGAGATCTTTTGGTGTAAATATATCGCAGCAATAAATATTGTGACCCTTGTGGTGTGCCCTGTTTTGGTGAAAATGTGACCGACGTTGATGTATTAACTCTCCCTTGTAGTTTTCTTTCTTCTAGAAATTCTTTGATTATTTCGATCAGGAATCTTGGTGTTTTCATCACAAATAATTTATACAGAAATCCCTTGTGCCATATGCTGTCGAAGGCTTTTCTACCTATATCTCTGTAGATACGGTTGCATTCAAGCGCTACTTACCTACAGATAATAAGCAATGTTACGAATTGATATTCATGCAAATTTTTTAAATGAACTCATCAGAATTTGTCGCAAGAAAAACATGAAATAGCTATAGATTTTAATATAGATTTAACTGTATCTCCAATTATCTGGACCGATTCAAAATAGCTTACGTACAAACAAGAAACATACATGTAAAATTATCAGGTAGCAATTATCTCTAGCGTCATATAACAATATAATATAACTTTTGTAATATAACCTACTTTTATTTAATTCAGGGCCTGATATGGAAGTTTTCAATATCAAATGATACTCTAAAGGTTTTCAATCTAAATGAATAGATCTTTAATTTTTCCGAATTTTGATAGCTTTATTGTTGACTTCAGTCACAAGACAATAGACTAGAATAATATTCTGAATAGTATGAAATGCAAATTAACGCGTTAATGGGAACGCAGGTATAATATAAAAAATGAAAGCAGAGAATAAAATCAATTGATTAAAATAAACCAATATTAAACCCATACTTCGTTGACGGGATTAGTTCCGAAGTATGGGTTTAATATTGATTGATTTTAATCAATGAACGTTATTCTCTGCTTTCATTGTTTTCATTATTCAGAATGAAACACTTCCTTCAACTGAATTCAATATTTCACGAGTTAGCTCTTCAAGTATTCAGATAACTGTACATAATAATTGAGTTTTCACATTTTTAAGCACTTATTGGGAGTTTGGCCTCAAATATGGCGACTCTTGAAACGAGTTGTATAATATGGCATGAACTGTTCAATAATGATATTTATTACATATTTACTGTTTTACTTTCAGGCGCAAACATTTTTGAAGAATTTCAATGTGCCGAATGGGTTCGTCCTCCCCAGAATATCTCATGAAACCAGATTGGAGGATTTGGAAAACATCCCCATTGGTATTCTACTTGAAATTTTAAATAGCACGATATTTACAAATCAACCCTTTTGCGGAAGATCAAAGATACTCAATTAGCCGAACGCAGCATGGAGAAAATGGACAGACAACCCTAAAAACTACCGGAAGAGCCATCCTCCTCCTTCGAGAAAGATATACCACCAGACAGATCAGAAAGCGTCACGGTGCAAAAAACACCGCGCCTAAACAACCTTCAGAAAAGAGACCAATCCAAAACGACCTCACCACTCAAATATCGGACATCATCAACTTGCGCAACGTGAAAGAAAAAGATAGAAACGTAACCGTCGTTACGAGCGACGAAGTCTGGTTGATCTGTTGGAACGGCCACGTCTTCTTAGTATTCATTGGTTACATCGTCCTGGCCATCTATTCCTTCTACAAGTTGATACGGTACGAAAACGACCCTAACATGTTCTCTAAGAGTTACTTCTTAACAGTTCATCTGATGTTGACGGTCATGTGTGTATTGAGAATCTTTTATCTTGCCTACGACCTTTACAACGTCAACAATTCCTTTCACGCCCTTCTCTACGACTTCTTGCACAACTTCCATATGAGTCTGATGGCTACCACTTTCGCCATTTCAATCATGTTCTTGTTAAAGAGAACCCTTACACATTTCGAGGTCAAGACCAGACCTGTCTTCTTGGTCGTTTTCGCCGCCCTCCATATAGTTCTTTGTCTTGGGTTGAGTATATTGGAGACCTTCGGGTTTATGGAGAAGGCCAGTTTGATCGTTTGCAAGCATGTCTTCTTCCTGTTAGCTTGGGCTTTAGGAGTAAGCTACTTGTATTTGTACAGGATCATAAAGAACGTGTTGGCCAAGAAGAGTCAGAACTTGTCAGAATTGTGCACCCAAAAAATTTCATACGCTTCGCATATAACCATAGCGGTGGCGCTTTTATTCGTACTTCTAAGTTTCGTGCAGTTGTGCGCCCTTTTCTTCATCGAGGAAGACAGGTTCAATGGGAAAATCAAGCACCATTGGATACTCTAGGACTTCGAGCTCTCCGTCAGGTTCATAGAGATAACCATAATAACCCTATTAGCCATCGTGGTCAGTCTGAAGATGTCGCAAAGGGAGAAGCAGACAGCTGTTGGTTTCCCTTTATTCCCTTGCACCACCAGCGACTCAAGCACCGATAACATTTACCCTAACAACTGCAATACCAACCCTAACGCCATAAATTACAGCAGGAACGAGATGATTCTCGACAACATCCTCACAGAGGCTATGGAAAGAACACCTTCCAGAACGACTCTTTCGACAAGAAGTCGACGTTGGAGAGGTACCACAGCGACAACGAGCGTAGCTCGAATTTCGACAGGTTCAAAAGGCCAAAAAAATGTTTGTACAAGTCTCGCAAGCAATGATTGGCTGCCAACCTACGACACAGATAATTAGTCCAATACAGCCTGGAGGTCAGCCAATGCAATTCACAGCTCCATGGCAGTTCAACGGCTTCCCACAAGTTTGGGCAACCAATGTTCTTCAACCTCAAACTTTGTTAACTCCAAATCCCATATCCGAGGAACCCAACCTGATGGTTCCCCTGGAGGTTGCATATACATTCAGCAGAGTCCTCAAGCAACTATTCAAACTCAACAAAATCCCACCATACAAACGCAGGGTAATGTACAACAGATCACAAAACCTAGAACAGCCAACGAGAATATTCAACCTAAACAACCAACTTCAAGACCTCTTATTCTTTCTTCGAACAATAACATCCGGCCTGCCAGTTCAGCTGTGTCAACTCAAACGATTGGTGTTCAGACTCCTGCTTCTATGGGTGGCAAGCCAGGTCCTAAAATAAGAACGAAGGCCCAAGTAAGAACATTTCTCGCACTTAAAGCGGATGCTGCAAACCAAGCACAGATCAAACCATATAACAATATGCCACAGCACCAAATGGTGGTCATGAACACGTCCACCGGTATGACGGCAACAATGACACATGGAACACAAATGACAGTAGATAAAAAACAGCAAATGGTCAATCAAAATAAGAATCAACAGATGCAGCAATAGCAACAACAACAGCAGACACAACAGACGGTCTTGATGCAGCAACATCCTATTCACCAGCAAGTACAGCAACAAATATTGCTTCAACAGCAACAACAACAGCAGCAGCAACATCCTCATCAGCATATTTAACCGAAGCCAATGATTCAAACAATCCAATGTATACAGCAGCAACAACTTCAAATGGCTGGAGATAGACCTATCATGCCTGTTGCTTCTATTTCTCAGACAAACACTCAACAGGTCCAGCAAACTCTGCAATAGACAATACAACAAGGAACTATTCAGCAGTGTAAGCCAACCCAATCGAATCTGGATGTGACACAGAAGTCCATGCCTATGCAGATGCAGCAGATTCAACAGCAAATCAACCAAATGACTCAACAGGGGGCGATAATCGGACAGATTCAAACCGCTCAACCTACGCAAATTCAACAAGTGTCCAACCAAACCCAGATCCATCAAATACAGCAAAATGGTCAACAAACCATCACCATGCAGACTCAACAAGTACCTATGCCAAGTTCTGTGCCAATGGTGAAACCTGAAATAATGAACGAAGTATCGTCGGCGGATAGTGCTTCTCAAGCGACAAGCGCGACTGCCGAAACGAAGGACTCTTCTGCTGAAGCTACGTCTTCACGGGCAAAAAATCGTGACACCAATGCCAATTCTTTAGAAGTTAAACCCAACGTAGCAGGGGTGGAACCCTAAATTCAGCTGACCATTATTCCTAGTGCTACCCAGAGCCAACATACACCTACGCCCGCAGAAAATGGACTTCCATTAACGACTGCCACTGAAGAAGTAAAAGAGAGGTAGCTGTCCGCCTAAGGCAATGGTTAAACCACAGGTGCTTACTCATGTCATCGAAGATTTTGTTATCTACGAGTCTTCAGAACCATTCCCTGTTACGATAGGGTTGCTAAGCGATGGAAAGGGACCCGGATAAACCACCAAACAAAAAACGTGTATCATCGCAATCACCAGATCACCTCATGTCACTCAAAGGTGACGGTGAGATGGCAAAATGCGAGGTTTGCGATATCGTCGATCTTAAAAATAAGTTCAAGAGAATTATAGGTTTTGTTCTGTTGCTTGTTCGAAATCTAGCGAAAAGAACGACAAGAAGAAGAAATGGGAGAAAGAGGGCAGGGAAATGGATGTGGACAGCTGTCCTTCAGGTGCTGAAAGCACCATGAGCTCTAATGGTGAAGAAGACGATACGCCCAAGGTGAATCCTCTGAAATGGAACGTGCAAGAAGTGTGCGACTTTATCGAAAATCTTCCTGGATGTTCAGATTATGCTGAAGATTCTTGATACAGGAAATCGACGGGCAGGCTCTCATGTTGCTGAAGGAAGACCATCTAATGACAGCTATATCTATGAAACTTGGACCTGCACTGAAAGTTGTGTCCAAAATAGATGATATGGGAATAGATAATGAACCTCCAAAGCAGAATTAAATGAAAGTGATTAAAATAAAGTGAAAATTGATGGTATGAGGAGAAATCTTTCCAGACTGTTACAAGGATGAACAGAATATTTGATTCAAAAAATGAATGTAAGGGATCGATATAAAATAATATATTGTCAATTGTTAAATTTTCTTACCAGTTTTTGTTACCAGTTTTGAAATGGGGCTCAGACAGGTTCGACTCGAGGCACAACATGTCAATATAAACAACTTCCTACAACCTGGGTCTGATAATTTTGAAAGAGGTCCCCAGAATTCTTCAGCGAGAAACGAAAGAAGCTCTGCCAGGAAGATCTACGACTCGGCCAAGTACTACACGAAGCCCAAATACGACCTAGACTACAACAATGAAGACTACCAGCACGATATCTTCGGCAACGCTCAAGACAGGAACATCTACAGCGAGCCAATAGATAACAACAGCCTTAACCATCATCAGTATGAGCAAACAAGGCACGAATTCGAGAGGTCAGATTTCGACAGAAGGTCAAGGAATTCCTCGAATACTTCTGGTAGACGTTCCACCGGTAGGTTGAGAAAAAATCATGCCAGGCCTCACCTAGGGGTGCAGACTTCGCCTAGTCACCAGGTGCCTGATTCGATGCTGGTGGACGAGCAGGGTTTCGTGAGATTCAGGCATATGCAAGAGGAGCACGAGAAACCCAAGAAGAGCAAGAATTCAACGACATGAATCAGTACGGGTAGGCATAACTTTTGCTGCCTCGAAAACGTTCGCTCGGAAACTATTTTCGTTCGAAAGATCCAATTGATTTCGTTTAATACCAGGTTTCGGTTCGATTGAAAAGAATTTCATTCTTAACAAACTTTGATGAGGATTGTTTTCAATTTCATTTCGATTTAAACAATTCAATTCATATAATTTTCAATGGATAATGTAATAATGATTACATTTATAAGAGGTTACTAGCAGTTCTGACAGCTGGACGTGACCGGAGGACCAACATTAACCTATAATGAACTGATTATTGTAATCTGAGTGCGATTTATTGAGGAATTTTCTGGTTTCTCTTTGAACATTTATTCATATTAAATTATACTTATGAATATAATTTCACCTTAATTCTCTTCAAATGACGATCAAATATTCAAAATATCAGTTAATTAGGCCATCCTTTTGTATTATAGTGGGCTGTGACTTCAAGAAAGGAACTAAATATTCTACAAATTTTATTTTCTTCAGGTGAATTAAAATATGGAATTCAAATTACAACAATGAATATCACTGGTATATGATTATATGCAGTTGTTTTGGTATTTTCATTTCAATACAGTAAAATTGTGTGAATGAACTCGACTTTTCATGTTGAAAGTGAGAAAATGTTATACTGTTATTGAATTTGATAAGAAAAACATTTCTTTATGACTCCTTATGAAGAATTTGAGCTATAAAAAATAAAACATGAAAATTTTAATGAGAAGAAATTAGGAATGAGACATCAGATGAAGCATGTACTTGCAAGTACGTACCCAAGTTCATGTTTTATATTGAATAAATTGGATTACATCAATGAAGAATATAACTGACACGAATTTATCCAGTAGTTTTTGTATCTTCATTTCAATAGGTACTCCGGAAATATTCCCTTTTAAAATCTCGTTAAGATGACTTTTGCTCAGTTGCAGGAACGTCCATTAAAATTTAAAGGTCCATTAAATCCTTAATCCTCCATTAGTTCCTTGTAATTATGGAGGATTAAGAGTTTAATGGACCTTTAAATTTTAATGGACGTTCCTGCAACTGACACTTTGAGCCCTAAAATTCAAAACATTACAGTAGGTACATACTTGCAAGTCCTTGCTTTATCCGATGTCTCCATTCCTGATTTCTCCTCATTACATTTTTCATGTTTTATATTTAAGGACTCAAAGTTTTCATAACGAGCCTCAAAAAGGATGATTTTTCTCTCATATCCAATAACAATATAACATTTACTCATTTTCAACATGAATAAGTCAAGTTCATCTAAACAATTATACAGTATTGGAATGAAAATACCAAACTACTGCATAAATTCGTATCAGTGATATTCTTCATTGTTGTAATTTGAATTCCATATTTTAATTCACCTGAGGGAACTAAAATTTTTAGTTTTTTAGTTTTAGTTTTAGTTTAGTTAAGAAATGTGTCTATTTGCCACTGTACATAGTTTTGAATTAAGTAATAACTATAATTTTTTATTATACGAGATATATGAAATCCTAATTTTATATGTTGACTTTGTAAAATACAGGGCTAACGGAAGAAAGGATGAAGTTGTTTATCATGAAATCGAGAGCCTTCGAGATGAAAATACTTAATTATATGTGTACCCCTTCACCGTAGCTAATGAAGTGACAAATTTTGGTCCTCAAATAATGCAAAAAAGTGGAGCACATCATCTTTGAGATAACTTCTTTTGAATGAAAAATATCGAACAACGCTTTTACAATCACTCTATTTTTTTCAGCATTTGAAGTGATTTCTGATCCCCTCGAGCATCACCTACGTGAAAGGTCACCTTGTCCAGATATACCCAAGGATTTGAGAATGGCATTGCAACTAATCGACATACTTTATGGCTTAAATGAACACTGACCAACATTATACACAGGCAACAAACTTCGATATATTATTTATTTATTTAAAAAAGAGGTGAAAGTTACAGTGTTTAAAAAATGTTCCCAAATTGGCGGTCATACATTATCTGGTGCTGTTATTGAACCTCATGCTCTTACGGAGCTAATTCCCGACTGGAAGGAAAAATGGGGAAGAATAAATATTCCACTTTTTAAAGGGACACCCATGTACAATCATGGGAACTATATTGTGAGGTTAGGACATGTAGTGCAATAGTTAGGGGAATAGGCAGAAGCAATGGGTGTTGAAATTTATCCTGGTCATGCAGCCTCTGAAATCTTATATCAATGCAGTGTGAAAGGCATTGCGACAAATGATATTGGAATAGCAAAAGATGGAAGCCCAAAATCTAATTTCGAAATAGGAATGGAACTATATGCAAAATGCACTATTTTCGCTGAGGGTTGTCATGGCCATTTATCGAAACAAATTATCAAGAAATTCAATTTGAGGTCGAATTCTGAGCCTCAAACTTATGTGTTAGGTATCGAAGAAATATTGGAAATAGATATTGCAAAGCATGTACCTGGAACAGTGGAACACACCTTTGGTTGGCCCTTAGATCCACATACCTATGGTGGATCTTTCCTTTATTATTTGAACGATTCATCTCCTCTTGTAGTCGTTGGTTTTGTTATTGGATTGGATTACACTAATCCTTATATAAGTCCATTTAAGGAATTTCGAAGGTCTGTAATAATAATAATGCAATGAGGAGTGGAATGTTAGCTGCAGAAAATGTTTATGAAACTTTACAGAATGACCAAAAAGAGACTGAAAGTTATGAACCTAAAATCTACTAAGATAAAATAAAAAGCAGCCCAATCTGGAAAGAACTCAAAGCAGTAAGAAACATGAGACCAAGTTTTCAAAATAGATTAGGTCTCTACGGAGGGATTGCCTACAGTGGATTTTCTGTTCTTGTTGATGGAAGGGAACCTTGGACTCTATCACAGGGAGCTGCAGATCATACCCGTCTAAAACCTGCAGCCCAGTGCAAGATAATAGAATATCCTAAGCCTGATGGAAAAATAAGCTTCAATCTGTTGTCATCCGTAGCTTCGAGTGGCACTAACCACGAAGGAGATCAACCAGCCCACTTAACTTTAATGGATGATTCAGTACTTGTAAAGACAAATTTAGTGATTTACGATGGACCCGAAGCAAGATTTTGTCCTGCAGGTGTTTACGAATATGTTTCACTGGAATTTGGCGACGGAGAGAGGTTAGAAATTAACATCCAAAATTGCGTTCATTTCATTGTAAAACTTGTGACATCAAATAAAGACCCAACGCAAAATATAAACTGGGTTGTCCCTGAAGGAGGTGGTGGAATGTAAATTGTTGGTCTTACAATATTGATATAGGCTATA
Source organism: Propylea japonica (assembly GCA_013421045.1). Lineage (NCBI taxonomy): Eukaryota > Metazoa > Arthropoda > Insecta > Coleoptera > Coccinellidae > Propylea > Propylea japonica. The sequence continues at coordinate 32,677,105 of CM024242.1, forward strand.
GAGCATGAATGGATGACACATATCTCATATCGATTTCATTACAAAGCCTAAAAATTTTTCCTCGTATCATATTAACTATTGTTTTGCATCTCTATTGACAGACCCTTTCAGTGTTTCCACCGGGACACTTCAAGGATTTGCTGAAAGTGTAGTTAGAAATTGTCCCATCATTTTTAGCCTAGAATCGAGAAAGTTAGCATTCTGGGTATGCTGTCTGGACAGACGCAGGGCGTTGAAGCATGTGCTAAGAATATGTACTTTATATATATATATATATATATATATTGTTGATTGAAGTTTTCTTGGGTTTTTTTAGCACTAAGTCTTACCAGTAAATAGTCATTTACTTTTAATAAAATATATTGACTCCGACATATGTTTCGGCCTTATTATGGCCTTTTTCAAGGATAGTACAACCATCAATAATTCCTGTAAAATTACAAATAATGAACATCACAATGAATCAATTTAAAATTTTCCTACACTTACTATTTTCGTCAAAAATATTACATTTTCAGTTATAAATATAAAACACAATTACACATTCTCACAGATATGACACAAACAAACATTGGTAAAGTTATGAACGTCAAATTAAATTTTCAAACTCAAGACGAATAAATATTACGACATCTGTATGGAATTTATAAGAGTGTAAATTGTTAAATTTTAGATAACTATCTTATTCATGTTTATACTCATTGTTGGTTTTGTAGATGGAGTTACTTAAATGATTTTATTTGAAGTTATTATATTTTCTTTTATTTTATCAAGTTGTAATATATTTGGGCTAAATTCTTGGTGTCCGTTTTGTCATTCATAGCCTCTTTATTCTTCTTTATGTGAATCATCTCCAATATATTTCTTGTTTTACCATTTTTTTCTTTTTCTAAGATGGAAAAATTATCGAAATCCATTTTATGCTTTTCGGTTTGTTCGTGTTTCTTCAATGCAGTGATGTTTTTACAATATTTATGGCCATTTATTCGTTCCTTTATGTATTGTGATGTTTGTCCAATATATACCTTAGGGCAATCTAAACAATTTATTTGGTATACGCAATTCGATATTTTTGTTTTTGGGATTTTTGATTTCAATTTTGAGTTTAAGAAGGTTAAGTTATTTATATTTTTATATGCCAAATTTATTCCATGCTGTTTAAGTGATTTATTCAAGGTTTCTGATAAGCCCTGTATATACGGCACAGATACGTATCTGGGTGGTTCAGCCTCAATTTTTTTATTATTTGTTTGTTTTTCTGAGTTATATAGCATAAAGATTTTGTTTTTGAATATTTTGTTTATCATTTTTAGAGGATAATCGTTTTGAAGAAGTATATTCTTTGCCTTTGTTATTGTTTGTTTCCTGAATTCCGGACTTGTAAGTTTAAGAGCTCGGTCAGCAATTCCTGATATGACACCTTTTTTATGTGTTATTGGGACTGTAGCTTCAAAATTTAAGTAGCGGCCACTCCAAGTAGGTTTTGTATACCATATTGTTTTTATTCCTGTGTTTTTTCTTACAAGTGTTAGATCCAGAAAATTTATTTCATTTTGTTTTTCTAACTCACAGGTGAAATTCAATTTGGGATGGTAGTTATTGAATTTATTTATAATGTCTTGTATTTTATCTTCAGGTGCTGCTGTGAGACAGTCGTCTACAAAACGTTTGAAAAATGGCACTTTGTATGTTAACTCTTCTATGACAGTTTCCTCTAAATCTTCCATTATTAGTTGTGCTATCACAGCTGAAATTGGAACTCCCATACCACATCCATTTATTTGAGTGAAAAATTCGTTTTTGAATTGGAATACGAACATGAAAAGCATAGTTCGATAGCTTTTATAAACTCCGTTTTTGGTAGGTCTGTATGTTCCTTTATTTTTCCCATTTTTTAATAACTATATCTTTTGCTACGTCGAGTGGTAAGTTGTATACAAGCTGACAACATCCAAAGAGAACAATTTTTCATTTTGTTTTAGTGATATTTTATCTATGAATTTCTTGAATTGCCAGGAATCCTTCACGTAATAAGCATTTTTTCCTAGTATTGAAGAAAACTTCAATCAACAATTTATAAATTAAATAGCACAAGAAAACTAAACAACGAAAAATATATATATATATATATATCGCGGGGTTCCTACGTCCTCTGACGCATCCCGCATTTCGACCGCCATGTCTTTCTATCCTTCCATTTTTCCTCTGCTATCGCCCGGTCCCTCATAGTTTCTCTAATACCATCCATCCATGTCCTTCCTGGTCTTCCTCTTTTCCGCCTGCTCTCTGGTTGATACTCCTCTGCCAACTTTGGCCATCTTTCCGGAGTCATTCTTTTTACATGGCCATACCACAATAATTGCCTCGATTCGATTCTATCAGCGCTTGTGAATACTCTCGTTGTTCGCCTTCTAATCACTTCATTGGGTACGTGTTCCATCCTTGATATCCCGCAGGCTCTCCTCAGGAAGTCCATTTCAACCACTTCAACTCTTTTCCTGTCATCCCTCGAGAACTGCCAACACTCACTGCCGTATGTTAAAATTGGTTCCACAATAGTCCTGTAGATTGTCATCTTTGTATCCAATTTGATCTTATTCGACCACAGAAGAGAATATGTACTTATGCTGATTAAATACTTCTTTCTTCCCCTCGCTGGCCATCCAAAAGTTGAATGGAATAGAAACGCTATTCTAGATGATATTAATAAGGTAAGTCTCAATTCTTTTCGTAAGAACAACTTGTGTTTGGGTTGATTGTATTTTATTACCAACATCAGTCCCACTTTCGAAACCATTATTCAATTTTTGTACTTGAAACTATTCAGAGCATATTTCTTATCAAAAATTGTTTCAGGATCTACGTACCACACGCTCATTGTCAAGTTGGACTGTAACTGTCAAGGGAAAAATAGGTTCTGGAGATGGTATTCAGGATGAACTGTTCACACTGTCACGTAGAGAGCTTCAGAAAGCAAACCTCAAAATCTGAGCTTCTTCTGGAGTATCTGAATAAGATTACATTCAAGTAGAGGAAGGACTGTATCCTGCTGTCAAGCAAGTCGATCAACCACCAGCAAATTCAGATTCTGCTTTCTCGAATTCATCATGTGATCAAGTTGAAAACGATACATTGAGACATTCATTAATCAGAAGGCACTGTTTTGATAATGTAACCTGTAAAATTAGATGGACAGATCTTTCGATATGACATCTCCCTAAAGCCCATCAGCACAAGTCAGGTTTTAGATTTGATCCAAACGATACTCTGGAAGAACCGGCATCACCGCATTCTTAAGGTTCCTCAACTCCAGCATATTACAATCTTCCAAGTCCTCTTCTAACAGAAGCACAGCTGATGCCACCTCCAGTAGTGCACAGAGAGCTTAAATCGAAAATTGAATTATAGAATTCGTTGTCCATATCCTCCATGAATGAACCTTCTTCACCAAGAAGCGCTCCAACGGTAGATAGAAAATTGAAGCACATGAGGCGAAATGCAAATATGGATGATGAAGTTAGAATAAGAGCAGTTCCTAGCCCTTCTCCCTTGAGTGGGTGCCATTCAGATGAGAACCTACCGTCACCACTGGAAGATGATTATATAGTTTCCAGAATGCAATATCTTGATCTTGATTTAGAATGTAAAATACCAATTTCATCAAAGATAACCATCACAAAAAACGAATCGAGCACTGCATATAAAGAAGTGGATTTTAAGAAACTTTTCATAAAAAGTGAATGAAAATTTTTAATGTTTATACCTTGAGATATTTATCTCATTTTAAGCGAGGATGGAAAAACAGCAATAATGGAAAATATCGATGAAGATGGAGAAACGATAGATTCATATTTTCTCAATATCATGCTACCTGGAGATGCCCGCATTGGTAAGTTTTATTTTGTGTAACATCATTTTATGAGTCTTGTCTATTAGTACCGATAGTGTGAGGTTCACCTATTACGAATTGAAAAGATATTATTTACTGTTCACCTCTAAAATGGTGGCACATCAATAGGTATCTAATGTTATTCATGTTATTTTTGAATAAATCTCTGGAAAAACACAAGATGAAATAACTCAAGATCGAATTCAACAAAGAAATGCGTAAGCAAAAAATAGCATTTGTTCAGTCGCAGTCGAATTTATTCAATGAAACTCTAATTTTCGAAATGACAGTCTATTAATTAATTCTTTACAGAATTTTCATCGACTTACTTGATTCTCAATTATAATAATATAACATTTCAATATTAACTAACTTGATGCTAAATTATCTATTCAAAATTTCTCCCATCCACACAAAAATAACATCAATACCTATATATGGCTATCTATTTCAGACTGAGAGGCGGGCCTCTACAGAGAATTGTAGAGGTGCTAAAGGAACAACAGGTACCCAACCTTCTTTCTTACAGTTATTTAATGGAGACTCTAAAAAGGTCGAAGAACTAGATAAATTGGTTACCAAGTTATCTGGACAGAATATGCCTACAGCAGAAAAGTTGATATAGAAGTAGTGAATGTTTTATCGTCACTTAAATCTTCAGCTCATAAGATGTGCAGTGATATAAGAATATTAGCAAACATGAAAGAGATAGAAGAACCTTTTGATAAGAGTCAGATTGGTAGTTCTGCTATGCCTTATAAGAGAAACCCCATTTTTTCTGAAAGATGCTGTGCCTTAGCAAGACATCTTATAACTTTGTCAACAAATGCTCTTCATACACATGCAGTATAATGGTTGGAAAAAACGCTGGATGACTCGGCTAACAGAAGGATCACACTTTCTGAAGCATTTTAAGCAGCCGATGCAGTTCTTATGGTTCTTGCCAATATAACTGAGGGTTTAGTTGTATATCCTAAAGTAATTGAAAGAAAAAATCTCCCAAGAATCACCTTTAATGTCGACAGAAAACATAATCATGAAAATGGTTAAAAGAGATGCAGATAGGGAAGTGTGTCATGAGAAGATTAGAGTTCTCCAATGCCAGAATCTTCCATGTATAAAACAAAAGCCACCTGCTTACGAACAGCCCCGCAAAATATGGACATCCATCAACAGAATACGTACCGGACACGGAAGGTGCGCAGACTCGCTCTACAGGTGGAACAAAACACCAACTGCAAGATGTGACCGCGGGGCGGCCAGACAAACTGTTCACCACATCATCACCGAATGCCAGAACAGGGCCTACACAGGTGACTTCAATGATTTCCTGATGGCGACCAACGGAGCGATTGATTACATTCGCCAACTAGATCTTAGCCTATGACTCGTTCCTTGTTTATTATAAATGTATTATTATGCCATACGATAAATATCTTCTTTCCCAAGAAGCAGGAACACGGGTGAAACAATATGACAAGGACAATGATTTCCTCGACACAGTTAAAAGTGATCTTTATTTCACACCAATCTTGAATGATTCAGAGATGGTATTCAGGATGAACTGTTCACACTGTCAAGTAGAGAGCTTCAGAAAGCAAACCTCAAAATCTGGGCTTCTTCTGGCGTATCTGAATCAGGTTACATTCAAGTAAAGGAAGGACTGTATCCTGCTGTCAATCAAGTCGATCAACCACCAGCAAACTCAGATTCTGCTTTCTCGAATTTATCATTGGAGGGCAAATTCAAAACCATTGATCTTTTCCTAGGAAAGGAGCTTTTGGAAGGAAATTTCTTGGATCTACCTCTAGGTCTCCCTATCTTCAAGTGGTTACTGAACCAAGAGAATCAGTTTACTCTTGATGATATAAAATATATAAATCCATCAATTCATAAGGTTCTCAATAATATCAAGCGTGTAATAGAACAACGGGACATATTGAGACGAGATCCCGCTTTAAGCGAGGATGCAAAAACAGCAATAATGGAAAATATCGATGAAGATGAAGAAACGATAGATTCATATTTTCTCAATTTCATGCTTCCTGGAGATGCCTGCATTGGTAAGTTTTATATTGTGTAACATGAGTTTATAAGTCTTGTCTATTAGTATCGATAGTGTGAGTATTACGTATTACAAATTGAAAAGATATTACTTACTGTTCACTTCTAAAATTATGGTACATCAATATCTAATGTTATGTTCAAGTTATTTCTTAATGAATCCTCGAAAAAACACAAGAGGATATATATATAACTCGAGATCGGATTCAACCAAGAAGTGCGTAAGCGAAAATTGCATTTTTTTGATGTTTCATAGTTGATTTCTGTTCACTTTTCAATATGACTCGATCATCGGAGTAGTTGTTTTGCTCAGAATATCAATTTTTAAATTTGTTTCAGTTACGTTTTAGATTTGCAACCAATACCTCAAGATATAAAATTATTCTCTTACTAATTTTAAATATTTTCTAATCACTTCTGATTCTTCTCCACAGAACTGATTCCAAATTGAGAACATGCCTGTCACATTGGAAAATGCTAACGTTTACCTTGAGAAATTAGAAGAAATTTTTCCTAGAGATGGCGTGAAAAAACAGAAGAATTCGATGAAGATGGGACTAAACAGTGTAATCAACCTCGACAGCTTTCAGATCTTCCGACTTGAGGTACTTATGACAATGATTTGTGGCGTGGAAGATGAGAAATAATGGAGTATCAAAAACATGAAGAGGTAAATTACGATAACAGGTTTCAAGAACGCAGAGATGGATGTTATTCGTGATCTTTCCAAATTGTATCTGAGAAGAATTTTAATTACTGAAGTTCAACTCTGTGCTGTGATATTCATCCATCTTTTGTAATAATATAAGTTCAGACATGGAGGATTTAGCAGGTCAATTGTATGAAATTAACGCAATTAAATTTGGTGATATTCAGACAAAAGTAGGGCTTCACACTCCCACTATTTTGATTTAAGGGTTATATTTAGTTACCCTGATTTAATGGAAACTTTAGTGGATCTTATGTTGAAAAAATTGAACATTTCCAAATTGGCTTTAGTTTGTGGTGTCCCTATACGGTACTGCCTATAACTACGACCTTATCCCTCAGGACTAAAATTCCTATGGTTATTAGGAGAAAGGAAGCAAAATCTGGTACCAAGAAGTTGATTGAAGGTGTTTTCTCAGAGGGTGAAAACTACCTCATTATAGACGATGCTGTAACTTCTGGTAGTAGTATTTTAGAAACTGTAAAAGACCTAAGAGATTCCAAAATTCAATGCTAAGTGGCTATTGTGCTTCTTAATACAGAACAAGGAGGTGAATCCTATCTAGCTAATAATGGAATTACCATGCATTGTCTTTTAACAATGAGTGATTTAGTAGATATTTTATACAAGAGGGGCCTAATTGATGATATACTAATAAAAAAAAACAATTTATGTGTAGCTGCAGACCTGACTGATGCAACTGCTATCTTGAACTTGGCTGAAGAAATTGGACCTTTCATATGTTGTCTAAAGACTCACATTGATATTATAAAGGATTTCCATCCTAATTTCATAAAAAAACTTGAAAACAATAGCAGATAACCATAACTTTTTGTTAATGGAGGACCGAAAATTTGCGGAAATCGATAAAACTGTGCAATTACAGTTTTCTCGAAGCATATTTGAATTTCCAAAAAGGGCCTCTCTTGTGGCACCCCATTCTCTGTTTGGAGAAAAGCTCTTGGATGCTATAAATCAAGAATTACCTACAGAAACTGGAGTATTTTTACTGTCAATGGCTGTTTATTTGATTATAGATACAGACAGGAAACTGTGAATCTGGCGCTTAAACATAAAAGATTGATTGCAGGAATAGTATGTCAAAATCCTCTTTTCAGAGAACATCCAGGCTTTTTACAACTCACCCCTGGTGTCCAACTAAATGCGTCTGGTGACGAGCTAGGGCAACAGTAAATTCTCCTGAAAATGTGATTATATCCAAAGGAGGTGATATAGCAGAGGTAGAAAGAGGAATTACAAAATGTTCTAATCCAAGAGAAGAGACCAAAAAGTATAGAGTTTTACAGACTCTGGACTGCATATTCTAATAGAATCTATCAGAGTATGTTGAAAATTTATGAATTCTTGCAACAAAAATGAATATATTCTTCGAATTCGTCGAAGGTTTACAACTTGACTCGGTATAATTCCTTAAGTAAAGGCAGTTAAATAGAACGAAAAAATCGGATGGAAACTATCTGACTCTCATCTGTTCAATCTGATCAATTACAACAATGAAAATATCCTAACATATCTACAAGTAGTAACATGACTATCAGTGGAGGTGGCTCGCACGTTGATGATGTCGACTTATATTCCTATTTTGGCAGAATTCATCAGGGGACAAATATATCGGTGCCAATAAACTCATACTTGATGGCAGCATCACCAACCTTGGTTCCGATAAGATGTTATTGAACGGATGCCTCGCTGAAGATGATTATGAACTAAAAACTAAACCACCCATAGATAATTTCGACAACATTATGCTAACCTCCCAAAACAGCAGCTTGGCTGAGTTGAAACCTCTCCCCCCCTTCACTGGTTATACCTCAAATTTGAGTATTAATGGTATTCAGGAACATCACTGTCACCTAATATCTCAACGTGTTTCCTGAAGGGAATAACAACAGTTATAGTAACTACAATGAACAAATGTTGTTTTAAGTTCGACATATAATATTAGCGATTCCTGTGATGAAACGTTCTCCAGCGAAGAAGCCGGAAATGTCAACTATATAAACCCTGATTTGGCGTCTAGTCGTAACTACGTAGCATAAAGTCCTACTGAACACATCAAATCCTTAACGCAAGTCAAAACAGAAATGCATTCGTATGACATGTCGAATATTGGTGTGGATATATTCGGCCTTATAGACACTTCTATGCTAGATATGACATAATCCATTGTTTAAGTCTTTAAACAATGTCCAAACCCTGAAAGTGAAAGGACATCCAGAAGAAGCTGGACGGAAATAGACCATTTGATCGATGCAGCATGTGATGGACAAACCGGAAGTTTGATTGGTCAAGATGGATGATTTCAACGGGAGTAGTCTCACTATGGAGTATAGCATGAAGCAGCATCATCAGAATAATTCCACCCTTCAGAGTCTCTGGACTACAGAATAAGCTACAGAATGGTAGCTGTTCAATGTTCTATCGACTACTGACAATCTCATGCTAACAGTCAGTGGCCGATTCATCAACCAGTATACCCCTGTTCACAGCATGAACGATCATAGGATGAGGTTACCTAACATGCTTCAAAACTACCCACATACTACCACCACAACTCCAACTGTTATAAAAAAAAGCCAAGAGCAAAGCTATGAAGAGGCAATCGCCTAGTTCAGCAGTATACCAGAGAGATCCAACCTCAGCTATGATGGGCAAAGAGAAGCCTGCTTACGTTGTACAATATGCAGTAGAGGATTCCTTAACAAATCTTATATCAAGGTACATTTTTTGAGAACCCATACGAGCGAGAAACCATTTTGATGCGAAACTTGTTTGAAAGCCTTCCGACAGAAAGCAAATTTATTGAAAAATCAACAAATTCATGAAAAAAATGGTTTGAGATTGACCTCTGACTATTCATAAAGAAGCTTTCGAGACTTTGAAATTCTTCAACTGAATTTTATGTTCTGGTTAGCATGACCTGACTGAAAAGTTATTTTCATAGTATAATATCGATATTCGATTATATCCACTTTAGTTTTCCTTGAGTTTTCTTCTCTACCCGATGGATGCAGTTCGTAATATTTTTCAAATTGTGGTCATCTCTGAGTCCAGAGAAGAGACGACTCTTCTTGCAGTTCGTACGGGTCTTCTCGATTCCCAGTTGGAGGTATTTACTTATAAACTATTCTATTCTTCTTCTTCTACTATTCCCCTTTCACTTATTTCATTTATTATGATTTCTAGCTATATTATGTCCAAATAGCACAATTTAATACCCCTCTTTCTGGTTTCGAAAATCTAAGTCCAAAACTGACCATATCGAAAGTCTGAACCTGCCCATATGCACCAAATTGCTTTAACACGTTGTATTGGCCACCATTCACCAATGCGAACTGAAAAGTTTCATTCTTTAGCAATAACGGATGGTCTAGTCTAGAGTATTTCGGAATCCAGTGAGACCAGTAAGATGTCGGATCATATAAACTATTGTTTTGTAACTCTATTGACAGCCATTTCAGTGTTTTTCACCGGGACACTTCAAGGATTTGTTGGAAGTTTAAGAAATTGTCCCATCATCTTCAGCCTAGAATCGAAAAAGTTAGCATTCGGGGTACGCTGTCTGGACAGACGGAGGGCGTTGAACCGATGAAAGACTTTTCCCTCGGTGGTCATCCAAAAGTTGAAGTGAACAGAAACGCTATTCTGGATGATAATAATAATAATAATATAAGCCATTTATTTCCTACAGGAAAAATCCCAATTACAGGAAATTATTTATTATTGAATCAAAACTACAAACAAAAGCCCGAAACAAACAAATTTAATCACTTGATTTTAAAAAGTAAAAACTTAGTGCAGAAAAAAAATGTTCGATTCATATGCACTTCACACACCACAGTGCGATGAGAGTAGGTCCACAATACACACACGGATCAAAGTTCACATCACAAACAGTAGATAAAGGATTGAAGGTACGGCACATAAATTCCACTGGAGACTGCAACAACAGGTTGGTTCTAGGTGTACGTAAATAAAAAAGTTCCTGAGATCGCGAGCCTGGTCTCCTCACTGTAAGTTTAGCATTGCCAGAATTGAGGGACTATCAATTATGCATTTAAAATATTGTATAAGAACTTCACAGCCAATATCTTGCGTCCAACATCCAAAGAGGACAAACCAAATCTCTCCAAAATCAATTCATAATCAGAGCCTCTCGCGGGGTACACGCTATCTTCTCTCCAAGCCAGATATTTTAAAAAACGTTTCTGTACTGATTCAATACGGCTTTATGGCAGTTGTAGAGAGGATTCCAAATCACAGAGCCATACTCCAACCTACTTCGTATAAATGCCTTGAAAAGGCATAAATATGTTGCTGAATCAGTGAAGCATCCACAACTTCGAATTATGAAACCATAAGTCCTCGAAACCGAAAGCACCAACTGATCGATGTGGGGAACGAATGTGAGAGCACTGTCGAAAACATACCCAAATCCCTCACCTCAGCCACCCTTGGCAATAGCTTGCTGTCCACTGATAGGATCATATAGGCTGCTTACTTCTCGTGAAAGACATGGTGTTACATTTGTCTATATTAAGGCTGAGTCTGTTAACGACACACCACTCACACAGTTGCTCAATATCGTTCTGAAGTCTACCGCAGTCATCCAAGCTAATTATCTTACGGAAAATCTTTAGGTCATCAGCAAAGACCAGCTTTCTCACTTTCCATCACGTCAATTATATCATTATGAAGAGTATAAATAACAGTGGCCGAGATTGAACCTTGAGGAATACAGATGTTGATGTATACTCTTCTGAACGGGAGCCCTCCACGTAAACATACTGGCGACGGGTTGAATAGGTAGGACTCAATTACTGCCACCAATGAATCCGAAAAGCCATATTTCGATCTGAGCTTTCAATGAGGACCTTTGGCTTATCTTATCAAAAGCCTTCTGAAAATCAGCAACATCACATCTACTTGATGACCTCCATCCAGATTACGAATTAAAAACTCAGAAAAACACTAGGTTGCCTAATACAAGATCTTCCGGTCATGAACCCGTGCTGCTCAATATATTATATGTTTCACAACGGATAGATTTCGTTGTACCAAATAATTTCGAAAACCTTAGAGAAGTTGCACAACAGAGATATTGGCCTATAATTTTCAAGCAGTGACCGATCTCCTTTCTTCAATACAGGAATAACCTTGGCAAGCTTCCAAGCGTCAGGGTACACCCCAGTTCTCAATATTAGACTGTAAATATGTTGCAAGGGAATCAGCAAAGCACCAATGCATCCTTTACCAATAACTCGGCACGCCATCTGGCCCAGCCGTCGCTTTACTTCCCAGCTTCTTCACAGCTCTCAAAATCTGGTCCTCCGTGATTGAATCGACCGAAACATTCGATTGAAACGTCTCCTGGAAGTGGACGTCGCTCGCGGCGTCAACATCATCAAACACGCTGCTGAAGTATGAACCAAATGGCACCGACTATGTTCCTTGTTCCCTCCACAATTTGGGGAACCATGTGTCATTCTCCCTGGTATCCGAGAATTACTCTCTTATCATTAAAAATTGCCAAAATCTATCAGGCTGAGATTTCATGTATGTTTCCGACGCCGAATAAAGTTTTTATATTCACTGTGTAGCAGGACCTTTAATTTTCCGGATACTGCAGATCGTTGGAAGTTGCAATCGCTCTTATGTTTTTTAAATCTCGAATATGCTCTTTCTTTCAGAAATATGCACTGGATTACTTCCGTACTGTACCAGGAGGAAATCTTCGCTTACGATTTTTCTTTCAGCGGAACAGTCTGTCTGAAAATTCTCTCAAGTACAGAGTAGAATTCATCACACGCATCATTAGAACTAGTATCTCAGTGATGAAGGACCAATCTAC
>CM024242.1:33289738-33513869 GCA_013421045.1 Propylea japonica
TGAGAGTCTTTTCGCTCCTGTTGCCACAAATATCAACTTTTTCCAACTTTTTTTTTGCTGTGTAACCTTGAATAATGCTTGTCTAAACTGTAATCAAAATTTGGTGGTTGTCAGAAAAATATATGAAAAAAATCTAAGTTGCATGATTTTAAAATAATGGACATTTAAAAAAACACGCAAAATTCCACAACCTGTGAGAGTCTTTTCCCTCTTGTTGCCACAAATATCAACTTTTTCCAACTTTTTTTTTGCTGTGTAACCTTGAATAATGCTTGTCTAAACTGTAATCAAAATTTGATACCAGCTGCGTATATTCATAAAAATTCATAAAAATAGTACTTGCTTCTCAGAAAAAAAATTCAAAATAAACAATTGCCTATTTTCAACTGACTGTATTGAAAAATAATGTACTACGCAAGTTTGGCATGTTTTGTCAAAGTTGGCGCATTTGGTAAGGATTCCAAAATGGAATAATACTTGTTAAATTGTAGCTGCCGTAGTTCAAATTTATTTTCGATTGCCTTTGAATACACCTTTTCTTAAACTGCTTCCCAGTAAAAAAGTCCAATGGATTCAAGTCCAGTGAACGGACCGGCCACGAGATTTTGGAATCCTTACTAAATGCGCCAACTTTTGACAAAACATGCCAAACTTGCGTAGTACATTTTTTTTTCAATACAGTCAGTTGAAACTAGGCAATTGTTTATTTTGAATTTTTTTCTGAGAAGCGAGCCCTATTTTTATGAAACCTAGAGCAGCTGGTATCCAAATTTTGATTACAGTTTAGACACAGCAAAAAAAAAGTTGGAAAAAGTTGATATTTGTGGCAACATGAGCAAAAAGACTGTCACAGGGTGTGGAATTTTGCGTGTTTTTTTAAATGCCTATTATTTTAAAATCATGCAACTTAGATTTTTTTTATATTTTTCTGACAACCAGCATTACTTGCCTTTTCAGCCGGTTCCGGGTTGAGCCGAGTTTTGGGACACCCTGTATATCTGCTGGTTATCGAAATTCAAATATTTACCATTTCAAGGAATCAATAGAAATTTGCAAACCATAGTATTCATGTAGAGGGACGAGGGATCTTTCATTTGAGGTAAAATCTCACCTCCTATTCCCTAATAAGAATTTAGGGGTGATAGCCCCCAGACCTAGGGTTGGGGAGATTTCGGTTTACAATTCTGCTCAAAATATGTCCCTATCGGAATAAAAAGTGACCTGTTCCGGCATTTTCCCTCAAAACATCTTTGTTGCGACATAATTAGCCTGTATTATTTTGTCTATTTTTCATATATCATTTAATCTTCTGGATTGGTAAAAAAGAAAACTGATGAAACTCAGTGTATCAGAATGAAGGAAAGTTATTTGAGATGTAAACAAGCAAGAAAACTAAACCATCAGTGAAGTTTTTGTGATTTTTGTTGAATTTAGTCACATGAAAAGCCTATTTAATTCAATATTTCCATTTATTCAACACCAAAAAATATTTAAAGGGACTAAGTCTTTGTGAGTTTTATCAAAATTAAAGAACCAGCCAATAATGATCCAAAAGCAACAGTACACATAAGATATTTATTCCAGTTTCTAGGTGGTTCGTTAATTAATATTCTACACTTCCTACACTCTTCTTCAAGTGATACTAAACACTGTTCCAAGCATTCAAGTGCTGGTGTTAATTGTATATCATTAACAACAACATCTTTTCTCATCACAGCGCAAGATAAACTGGCTAAATGTTTCTGTAATTGGCTGGATATTAGGTACGATACCAACTTGATGTACTCTTCGTCAATTTCTGTACTCTGAATGTCTTCAGATGGAATATCGAGACCAGCTATTTTATCCAGAAACGAATCCTGCTTGGATTTATCTGTTATACCCAGTACATTCAGATCGTCTCGATTCAATAGTTTTAAACTGAAAGAATCTATTCCATGTTTCTCGATTATATCAATTTTGTCTTCCACTTCTGCTATCCTGAGACAGGTAGATAATAGGTCCATTCTATTTGTTGCAGCCATATTAAGCAGGTGATTATACCATTTCAACTCTCAGGAAATCGGGAATACTGTTATCTAAAAATAATTTTGCCGGCCGTCTGTTTTGTTTTTTTCATTTTTCTCTAACCCTACTTTTGAACAGTAAGTTCACTGTCTTCACTTATGGTTCACTTGATGACAGGACAACAGGACTACCACGATTTGCATCTACGATTTTTCTACGTTTTTTGAGCGCTCGTTCTACTTAAACGAGTTTTGCCCAAATGTCTGTAATTTTCGAATTTTGAGCCGAAAATGGTTTCAAACGGATTTCACTCCCTGATGACGAACCCGTGTCAAATTGAATTCTGTCCGTGGGGACGTCCGGCCGGTCGTAATCACAATCACTTCGGTTCCCAAATGCCTCGGATAAATTCGAACGAAACCAATCGAAACGAAATTTTGCGGCTACATGCAAGATGCTCAGAATAAGCCTATTGCAAAATTTTGTGGTCATAGTGTTTTCTTTTCAATAATAAAGTTTTAATTATTCCATTTTTTGAATAATTTCTAGAATATAATTCCGATCGTGCTGAGATTTTGCATTCACTCAGCATGAATCTCAATTCCTATACAAAATTTTGAGGTACCACTGAACGAGCGCTCAAAAGCACCTATTCAGGGCTTTTCTTAATTTTTTTTTGAATTAATTCACAGTGATTCTGTTTCTTTATTATATGTTTGTATTCTGAAAAGGGTTATTACGAAATACGAATGTTTGATTACTACTGGTAAGTAAACAGTTTGAATAAAAATCAAATAATATTTATATCGACTGAATATTTCCTGATTAGTATTCATTTCGAGTTTTAATTTCCCGTTATTTTCAGAACTACGGTTACAGTTGAGTTGAAATTTATTGATGTGATTAATAGTTGATTACAAGATTTTTCCGACGATCTCAACATGAATTGTGTATAAATTCTTGATTGAAATACATTCTTATTTTGCACAAGACATAATATAGTCCGTTCACGAAAGTTTGAGCCGTAACTTGGCTATGACAATTTGGCATATTCCACTGTGTATATAAAAATTTTAGGTTATGTTGTTTATTTTCTTGTCAGATTGATAGGCAATGTTGTCAATATTGCATATAGTTCTCTGATAACTCAGAAGCTCGTCGGACGAGGCCGGGTTGATTCGGCAACGGTGACTTTTTTTTACGTTATGACAGCAATTACTTCAAACTTCAGAAAAATAAACAAATGCCTACTATGCGCTTTCGTGAACGGACTATACATTTGACATAATGGCTGATACAACTCTGATGGAATTTCTATGTAATAGTCCGTTTACGAGAGTTTGAGCCGTCATCGGTTGGCCATGGAAATTTGGCATATTCCACTGTGTATATTAAAATTATAGGTTATGTTGTTTATTTTCTTGTCAGATTGATACGCAATGTTGTCAATATTGCATAGAGTTCTCTGATAACTCGCAAGCTTGTCGGACGAGGCCGGGTACATTTGGCAACGTTGACTTTATTTTACGTTATGACAGCAAATACTGCCAACTTCAGATGAATAAACAAACGCCTACTATGCGCTCAAACTTTCGCGAACGGACTATATCTATGTTCCAGTAGAGTTTTGACGTTTCTTGTAGTGCTTCTGAATCTTATAATATACAGGGTGGCCATTTGAAAACGAAACAGACGAGATTACAGACGAAATAAATTTTTTCGATAGAAATGCTCGGACAGGTCGATTTCTGTTTCGAGGGGGACAACTTAATATGTAGGTTACGGACGCATAGCGCTTCAACCCTTGCTACTACAACCCTCACCCCCAATTTTTGAATAGGGAAGATGGGGTGAGTGATACCTCATTTGAAAGGTATTTTTATACTGATTTCAGCACAGTAATTGTTTTTTCATTTTATGCATTAGTTCTCGAAATATTCTCAACTAAGTATTTGAAAATGAAGTGGTGTTTTCATGGCACTTGTAGTGTTTTTTTTGTGAAAAATCGACATTTTGAGCTTCAAAACAACCATGTTTATCTAAATGTCGTTGATTGAAGAATTCTGCGGTTCTATTCGCACATTGATTGTTTGCAAAAAAAAGTGAAATTATTTCCACCCTTTCTGCAATTGAATAAACCATGTCGAACAATGAATTAGAACACATACAAGTACAAGTCTCGATTCAAAACTAAGAATAATTCACATGTCAAGAACCAGTAAGCCAACTTAATGATCTGTTCGTAATAAATAAAAAATTATCGATTCTCATTTTTTTTGAAAAAGATATGAATTCAATAATCAACAAAATGAAAACATTATTGAAGCCAACTGAGAAAACACTTCATAATTGAGTCGGGAATCGTTTCACGAATTGGGACAGGAATATTTCTGTGGCATCATTAATGATTTGATTTTCTTGCCTGGTAATCTGATTAGAGATATGTACGTATTTGGACTTTTTGGAGATTTCTATCGATCAAGTGTTACCGCATGTTATTGGAAATACTGCAAATTATATCGAAGATAATTTAGATTGAGTTTCAGGAAGATTGAGCTCCTTCGCAATACGCTTTGTTTGTTCGGTATCTTGATTAAAGATTTCTTTGTCAGTGGATTGGAGGAAGGAAGCCACAGTCATGGTTGTTTTGAAGCTCAAAATGTCGATTTTTCACAAAAAAACACTACAAGTGCCATGAAAACACCACTTCATTTTCAAATACTTAGTTAAGAATATTTCGAGAACTAATGCATAAAATGAAAAAACAATTACTGTGCTGAAATCAGTATAAAAATACCTTTCAAATGAGGTATCACTCACCCCATCTTCCCTATTCAAAAATTGGGGGTGAGGGTTGTAGTAGCAAGGGTTGAAGCGCTATGCGTCCGTAACCTACATCTTAAGTTGTCCCCCTCGAAACAGAAATCGACCTGTCCGAGCATTTCTATCGAAAAAATTTATTTCGTCTGTAATCTCGTCTGTTTCGTTTTCAAATGGCCACCCTGTATAGTTTTATATTCTAAGTTCTGAATACTTTGTGTATGGTGTATATAGCATGAATTAAGCATAAAAATGGGTCATTAATGTTCAATCTGGTACACATTAAGATCACCTTTTATTTCGAGGACGGCGAAAAAAAAAATTAAGAAAAGCCCTGTGCAAGTGCACAGCAACATAACGTCGCCTTAATATGCAAATCACATAAGTCCAAAACCCAAAGTTTAGAGGAGAGGAAAAAAAGCTGTGAATCTGTGGATGTGCGTAAGTGATTTTCTTTGAATTCTTAGATAACGTCGTTCCGGACTTCGTCAGCTATAAGATTTTTGGTGTTGTATGCATTTCTGCACAGGTGCGCACGAAGCTCCTTGACATAACTCAAATTTTCAAATTCGCCCATAAGTGGACTTATGTGATTTGCATATTAAGCCGACGATACAGCATATTAATCTTCATTCACAAAATAAATTTCACTCGAATCCGATATCCTGTTATGAAAATATGTATAAAGTTTCTTCTTTGCAATATTTCCATTGAATTTTCTATGGTTCTGTTTACACTATGGCCATTTTGATGAGCATCTTGCAGGTGACCGCTAAATTTCACCTCGATTAGTTTCGTTTTGTCTGGAGAATGAGATATTCCGGAACAATAATTTTGAATGACCATATTTTAAGGAACACCCTGTACGATTTGGCTGGTTGAAGAACTCACTACTACTACTCATTTGAGGTCATTGTCGGCTCCAAATTCGAAAATTACAGACATTCTAGTAAAAAGATATAGCAAAAAAATTGTGTATTATGTGGAAAATCTTTTACAGAAGAGACATCAATACCTTTAGGAATAAGAAAACGGGAACATAAGAACAACATCAAAAATAGAGACATTACAAGATCACAAATCGCTGATCATGTATGTTCAAATAGCGGAGATCATATGATGAACTGGAACAACACAAAGATCCTAATGACGGAACCTAATAATTATAAAAAGAAAATTACACATGAATTTTGTTAGATGAAGTCGATAATTTGGCCAAAATTGCTCTGTTGGAATAGATAGTATTTGGATTGATTCATTGAAGAAAAAAACGACATCAGGAAATTTCAAAATTAAATGAATCAACATCTCTATAAGTGTTGAAAACTTTTAATGTCAATTATTAGACTGATGCAAATGAAAAACACACAATTATGAAGATTTTAAAAGTTTGTCTGTAGAAGGTGTCTGATATAGACACCGAAACGTTTCATTACTCATTTCATGTATTTCCTTTTTAGTTTTACTGTTAGGCAAAAGTTTTTTCAAAACCAATTTGCTCCTGACAAATAAGTGCAAAGATTTTCGCAGGAGCACTTCATCTTAATTGAAATTTTCTAATTATTTATGTTCCAGAGCCTGGGAGTGAAAACCTTTAAAGTTTTTTTAGAAATGCAAAATCCTCCCAGATTATATTTCAAAAAATAAATAAAGCACTCGTTTAAGTGGAACGAGCGCTCAAAAGCTCTTTTTTGAAATACCTTAAGTAGCGCTTTGCGAGAGCAGTATCTGGATAGGTGATCGTTGTGGAGATTCTCGTTTTGAATAACCATGCAAAAGTTCTACCATTGTTAAAACAATGGTTCTAGGTTTCCTAACAATGTTGCTTATATTTTTTTCATTCGATCAAATGATGCCCTCCTTTTGAAATTTATCATTACTAATCTGATCTTTGCTCATTACCAATTTGTTTATATGAATTATTTTACGGATCATGACTTCTGTCTTACTATTCAACCTCGTATTACATTGATAACGCGAAAATACAAAATCTGAATAAAAATAAACATGAACGCATTATATTTGTGTATGAAACAGTTGTTTGATGATTTGGTTTAAGACGCATTGTTTTTGAAAAAAATACATAATACGAGTTTCTCAAGGCATAAATAAACGAAAATGTAAGTTTTCATCTACAAATTACACTTATATCACCATTGCAATTTTGAATGATTGGGAATGAGGCATAGATTTCTCGACTTTTTCGATTTCATGAAAGTGCAAAACTCAAAAGAATGTGATCAGAACAAACCGAAATCTGACACAGACGTTTTCCTCAAATACACTGCGCAAGAAAATTAACGCACATTATGGAAATCTCAAATGTATTCTACAACTGAAGATGTTCTCAATCATAATTATTTTTATCAGAATTATGCATGAATATGTTATCCAATATCAACGTTTTCCTTCAATACAGATGTTTTTTCCCAGCAGGAATGAAAAATATGAGATTATCAGATTTTGAATGTGTTGGCTCCATTCTGAAATCAGTTGTTCTCAATAAATTCTAGTGAACAATAGTTTTTCTTTCGTTTGATTTTCAAAACTCGATAGCTATGCAACGCGAAACACGCAATTTGACCCAAGAGTATTGTGCCCAAGCCTTAGACCTTAGTCTAAGGCCCAAGCGGTAGTTTTGCGAGAAGAAGGGTGGGACATACACAAGAATTGCAGAAAGATTTGTAGTTTCCCATACAAGTGTGTCCAGAATGTTGCAGCGATTCAAGCAAACAGTTATGAATGTCCGAAGACCAGGACAGGGTAGACCACGGGGGTACCTAACAACTGCCATTCAAGAACGTTACTTGAGAGTTTCTCCGTTGAGACAACGGTTTGCAACCGCTCGCCTCCTTCAAAATCAGCTTCAGCAAACTCATGGGGTGCAAATTAGCACTCAGGCAATAAGAAATTGCCTCAGATAATATGGTTTAAGGCTCAGAGTAAGAAATAATTATTTCTTACTCTGAGGTTTAACTCGTGTCGCGGCAAGAGGCCCAGCTCTTACTCCGGCCCATCGAAGGGTGCGTTTGGATTTTACGAGAAAGAATATTCATTGAGAAGATCCTGATTGGGAAAGTGTTCTCTTCACAGATGAGTCTAGATTCTGTCTCTACCATTGTGATCGACGTTACCCTGTATACAGACGTTTACATGAAAGATATGCTCAGTGCAATTGCCGGAATAGGGGAAAGTGAGGTAATACGATCCCTAAGGGTCAAATGATCCCCCGCCGTAAATCAAAACAGCTTGTTCCATCTATCCAAATACACATGAAACATGTTCCCCTGCGCCCCTGCGAGTTACCTGTAAAATGTCAATGCGGTGCGAGTGCTTGGCGTGATTTTATTAAAAAATAATCAAAAAGTGTGGCTCTGATCTAAGGTAAGCATGTTTTTGGACATTCGTTTTTTTTATATGCAAGTGTTTACTGAAATGTTGTTTCATTTGCGGGTATTAGTAGCAGTTAGCTGATATTTAAGCCATGTTCGATCATTGCACGCGGTATGTGAAGGTTTTGTTTTGATCGATATTTTGTAATTTGGTATTTGGGGTGAAATGATTCCTTGTGTGTTTAAAATGATCCCTGGAATCATTTTACCCCATTAATAGTTTTTGTTCACAGATCATGCCGAGAATTTATAAACGTAAAACTAATCGCCAAAAGAGGTCTGAAGAACATATGCAGAAGGCATTAGAGATGGTATGGCTCACAAAACCGCGAAAAGAGAATTTGAGGTCCCTGTGCTGGTATTAGAAAGAAGAGTCAAAGGTAAAAATGAAATAGCTGTAGGCTCAGCTAAAAAGTTAGGTAGCAAACAAACAGTGTTCAACCTGGAACAAGAACGTCAAGAACTGGAACTTGTTGACATGGAGTCCAGAATAATATACGGGCTGACCACTCAGGAATTCTTAACCTCAGCTCACCAAAAATGGCAGAAAGAAATAATTTACCGCATCAATTTTACGAAGCTAAAGCAAAAGCTGGCCTTGAATGGTTTCGTGGACTTAGACGTAGATATCCAGACATTACAATGAGTGAGCGAGGTTTTAATAAGAATGGATGAATTTCTCTCGACTTTGAGAAACGCCCAAGAAAAATATTATTTTTCAACCCATCGAATATTTTTGTTTTGTGTGACTTGCTTACATACTTAAATTGTTATGAACAATACATATTATCATTCAAATAAACAGCAGAGTTTATTATTTCATTTTTATTTGATATTTATTAACTCATAGTACAAAATGATCCCTGGGATCATTTTGCCCCTACCCCAGGGATCATTTTATCCACAGGGGTGTATAAAATGATCCTTTACTAAACTTTTACAAAAATATGTAATACAAAAAAACTACATAGATGAAATGAAAAATAAGTAGGCAGATACAAAGTTAAGTATTTTCACTACCTTCAACAATCGAAATCTTGCGGTTTGCCTTCAACTTTAGCCACAATTGAAATTTTCCCTTAAGGGGATCATTATACCTCACCTTCCCCTACTACTGGTTTCGGGGGAGGAACGATTATGGTATGGGTGGAATATCTTTGATTGCTCGCACAGACATAGTGGTCGTTGATAATGGAGCTATGAATGCTGATAGGTATATGGAACATTCTTGAAGAGCATGTAGTGCCATTTGCCCCATACTTTCTTGAAAATTTCATTTTTATGGACGATAATGCCAGACCCCATCGTGCGCGCATCGTTCAGAAGTACCTTGAAGAGGTTGAAGTCTCTCGAATGGGATGACCAGCAAAAAGTCCAGATCTCAATCCGATTGAGCAGGTTTGGGACGACCTCAATAGAAGGCTGAGAAATTCAGAAAATCAGCTAGCTACTCTTAATGACTTAGGAATCCAACTCAGAGGAATCTGTGAAAGATTAGATCAGATCATTTCAAGATCACTCATTTTGAGTATGAACCGTCGTTGTCGAGCTCTAATTAACGCAAGGGGTGGAAATACCAAGTATTAAACCACTCATCAGCATTCCAGTATTTTGAAAATTGTTCATTTCTCTTCTTTCACATAAGATTATGTGAAATCCTGAATTTTTCTTCTATTTAATGTGTTTTGTTTCGTTCAAAACCTTTCCGAGAGAACATAAAAAATAAGTTATAAAGTCAATGTAGAGTTAACTTTCATTAAAATTGAGATTTTCAGAATGTGCGCTAATTTTTTTGAGCAGTGTATTTCATACACTGTGCGAAATTTGAGGCCAATGGAATCTCTCTCAAAATTATGATGAAAAAGATATTTTACATTTGTGGTGATTATATGGTTCCGTTCAAGTTTTGCACGATCAGAAATATATTGTTTTACATCGCACAGACAAAATATATTTTCAGTAATCTCTTTATGGTACGATACTCACGAAATTTTTCAGAAAAATACCTATTCCGAATGAATCAAATGCTCGGTTCTGAAAATATCACAAAAATGATGGAAAAATCAAATGTCCTTAATTCCGAAACCTCTTGACTGAGTGTATTAATTCTATAATCTAGACCGATTTGACCCGTTAACGAATTAAACTGCGGCATTCAAAACCTGCACTTAACCTCTACAATACTTTCTTATTTCAAATGGAACTACCTACCTATATTTTTATTCGAAAACTATCCAAAATAAATAATTAGTGTAAAAGGAGACTACCATTCAATTTATTTATAATCGAATGCTGTGAAATAAATATGGAGTATAGCTTTTTGAAAATCTTGAAATATTTCAATTTTAATTTCCACATTTTGGGAGAAAAATCTACGAAGAACCTTACGATATATCAGAATACTGAATGTACCTTGATGAATGCATGGAATCTTTACTATGGGACTGCTTAGTTTGGTTCTGTAGCATACAAAATAATCGAGATAGGGTGAATGTGTATAAGAGTACGCATTTAGTGATTTAAGTTCAATATCTTTTCGATTTTCAATGCAGGGACTCTTTTTTATGTCTTCTTTGAACATTGAAGATTATATTTCAATGCACAATCTTATGCACACCTGTGCATAAGAGTACGCACGCTCATACTTAAGAGTACGCATATTATTATAATTCAATATAACACTCATTTCTGGATGAAAAACGATTAGAAGCTAACCAAAACATTTCCATTTATTCAACTTTTTCTTTTAAAACATAACATCTTATATCTACGTACTAAGTGGACTGTGGAAGTTATTATGACAACTCAATAATTACATAAAAGGAAACTCTCCTTCACCTTATATGACTCAACGAAGTATTAGCGGAAAATCTGATGAAAAAAATACTATTCTTCGTTGGAGCATATGACTTTTCCTATAACATAATTTATTCACGACTATTTTATAATCTAAACATATGTCTATTTATTCGGTCATAATAATACCCATTAATCACTAGTGGATTATGTGTCATTATTCACTGCTGTCAGATGCTTCTTGGATTGAGCTATGATATTACATTGTTAAAACTGATATTTCTACACACTGGGAACACAATATAATATTATAGTCTTCTACTGCGTACTCTTATACAGATAATTTTGCGTAGGTACTCTTATCCACATCCATGAATTTCGATACTTTCGGCTTCAATTATGACAAAAATATATTTTGCTACTGTTTTCATATGAATTGAAATGAAGTGAAACATATTGTGACATAATTTAATATTTACAAGGCCAAAGCGCTAGTTTTTACTTGTAGAAACACTAAACTTTGAACGGTGAAAATTACACTGCGCGGCAACGAAAACTTCTAACCTATTTTTTCTTTCAATCGACGATCGGAATTGCAGATTTCAATCTTGTCAGTATCATTATAATATTATATAGCATTCGGATTAAAATAGGCTTTTCAGAATCAAAAACAGGTGGCGGTCTATTGAAAAAACAGTGGTGTGTACTCTTATGCACATGAGTACTCTTATACACATTTACCCTATTGCATTTTCAAATTATCAAGGCAGATGTCAAAAATTTCCGGAATTCCTGCATAACTTGGCAACAGTGCATGTCAGAGAAATTTTGTTAGTAGGTTATACTGTGAATTCGATATTGAATCGATACCTAAATAAAAATATAGGTAGTTTTATTTGAATTAAGAACGTAGATATGCGTTTGAGATAGACGTGGCAACACTGTCGACTTGAAAATATTTTAGGCGAAGAGTTCCTTCATCCCCAAGGCTCCTCCTAAAATTTCCGAGAGAAATATTCACTAGTTCTCCAAGAAAGTATAATAGGCCAACTTAAAAGGAAAACCTATGTTGTTCGGTACCTATGGGAAAATTACAATTAAAATAAAAACATATTGCTTTGTAGCGTTTTTATTTTGATATCATGTAAATTATAAACACAGGTCTATTTACAAGGGGATACAGGATACTTATTTTCAGATTGTTATTCACTTGCAATTTGTTCGTCGTATGTTTAAAAGAAAATATAAATGTTTTCGTTACCGTCTAATGAAATCTAATTGAACTCATTTGATGATGCGTTACATTCGGAAAGTTTGTAATTTTTGGACAAGGCCGGAAAATGCTCCTTTTCCGAAGAGAAAGCGTCCGGGAAGTGAGTACATCCCAGACATTTCATAAAGAATATTTACAAAAATCTTGTAGATGAAGGATGTACAAAATGACACAATGGGGCAGAATGACAAAGCGCTTGTTTTTCCTCAAATCGACTTTCAATTGCGATCAAAAACGAATAGACTGTTGCAAAAGGTGTCTAAGATTTTGTATTTCTGAAAAACTTCATAGGTTTTCACTGCCAGTCTCTGAAACAGAAATAATTAAAAAAAAATTAATTCAGATGAAGTGCTCCTTCGAGAATCTTTGCACTTATTTGTCAGGAGCAAATTAGTCTTGAAAAAATTGTTGCCTAACAGTAAAATTGAAAAAGATGTTTTTTTAATTGCGTTTTGCTTCGCCCGTGACATACCATAGATATACAGGGTTTTCCTTTCAAGTTGGCCTATTAGACGTTTTAGGAGAACTAGTGAATATTTCGTTCTGAAATTTTAGGTGCAGCCTTGAGGGTAAAGGAACTCTTCGCCTAAAATATTTTCAAGTCGACAGTGTTGCCACGTCTATCTCAAACACATATCTACTTTCTTATTTCAAATGGAACTACCTATATTTTCATTTATGTATCGATTCAAATCCAAATTCGCAGTATAACCCACTAAAAAAATTTTCTCTTCTATGCACTGTTGCCAAGTTATTCACAAATTCCTGAAACTTTTGACATTTGCATTGCCAGTTTGGAAATGCAATATCTCGGTTATTTTTTATGCGAACGGAACCAAACTCAGCAGTCTCATAGTAAAGACTCCATGCATTCATGTGGTATATTCAGTATTTTGATACTTCGTAATTTTTTTCGAAGATATTGCTCCGAAAATGTGAAACTCAAAATTGATATATTTCGAGATTTTCAAATGACAACCCCATATTTATTTTACAGCATTCGATTCGAAATAAAAAATGAATGACAGTCTTTTTTACACTAATTATTTATTTTGGATAGTTTTCGATGAAAAATACTGAAATTTTTCAGTATTTATAGTTCATGATCTATGGTCCTGTTTAAGATGAAATAGTTCTATGATTATGGCGTGAATTGTTGAAGTAGATTCTATGGTTGAAATCATAAAAAGTATTCGATGATCACGGATTTCATAGAAAAAAGTTTACCCATATTATTCAAACACGATTCGGGCAGTTTCACAATTCACGGGAAATACCAAAAAATTATTGAAAGGACCTGTAGGACCTTTAACAATCGTTATTCACATTTAGCACGAATGACTGGAAAGAAATTCCGCAAATTGTTTAAGCTTTCTGTAATCCTGGCCCTATGTTCATGACCTCAACAATAGGATTCATTACGATAATTCACTTTATAATCACACAGCAGGTCCATTGAACATGACTATAAATACTGAAAAATTTCAGTATTTTTGATCTCATTTGAAAACTGTCCAAAATAAATAATTATTGAACATAAGGCCAGGATTACAGAAAGCCTAAACAATTTGCGGAATTTCTTTCAAGTCATTCTTGCTAAATGTGAATAACGATTGTTAAAGGTCCTACAGGTCCTTTCAATAATTTTTTGGTATTTCCCGTGAATTGTGAAACTGCCCGAATCGTGTTTGAATAATATGGGTAAACTTTTTTCTATGACATCCGTGATCATCGAATACCTTTTATGATTTCAACCATAGAATCTACTTCAACAATTCACGCCATAATCATAGAACCATTTTATCTTAAACAGGACCATAGATCATGAACTATAAATACTGAAAAATTTCAGTATTTTTCATCTCATTCGAAAACTATCCAAAATAAATAATTAGTATAAAAGGAGACTGCCATTCATTTTTTATTTCGAATCGAATGCTGTAAAATAAATATGGGGTTGCCATTTGAAAATCTCGAAATATTTCAATTTTGAGTTTCACATTTTCGGAGCAATATCTTCGAAAAAAATTACGAAGTATCAAAATACTGAATATACCACATGAATGCATGGAGTCTTTACTATGAGACTGCTTAGTTTGGTTCCGTTCGCATAAAAAATAACCGAGATATTAATAAATGTCAAAAGTTTCAGGAATTTGTGAATAACTTGGCAACAGTGCATAGCAGAGAAATTTTTTTAGTGGGTTATACTGCGAATTTGGTATTGAATCGATACATAAATGAAAATATAGGTAGTTCCATTTGAAATAAGAAAGTAGATATGTGTTTGAGATAGACGTGGCAACACTGTCGACTTGAAAATATTTTAGGCGAAGAGTTCCTTTACTCTCAAGGCTGCACCTAAAATTTCAGAACGAAAAGTAGTCCAAAAACTGAAATATATACAGGGTGACCAACATATTGATGGCAACTTCTTTTTTTCAAATGGAACATCCTGTATATTTTTCCATATTTAGTTAGCTCTTTTTCTCCCAATTTCGAATATGTAACATATGTTGGTCTATCTTTCTTATTCTGAGCACCACAGAGTTTCAAATTTCAATAACCATAGGCATAGCGTTTTGGAACTTCGTGAATATTTAAGTGGCCAATTTGATCTTTGGATTGGTAATGGCGCACCCATTTTATGGCCACCAAATAGTCCCGATTTAACACCGTTGGACACGTTTTTATTGAAGGAAAATTTTTACTTCAGCAATAATGACAATCAATGAAAGCGGAGAATAATATTAATGATATAAAATAAATCAGCAATATCAGGTAATTCGGAACTAATCCCGTCAACGCACTTAGAATAATGATAATATTGTAATGATTAGAAACAAATTTTGAAGACTTGAATCAGAGCCATAATATAATGCTATCAAAAATAGTCTAAACAACTTGAGACAACTATATGAACTATGTGAATGAAGGTGGTCATTTTGAGCAATTTCTTTAGTTGATGTTATTCTTACCATACTACCATAGTTTATCATTTTTCATTGGTTGAGTAATTGTTAAGTATTCATTCTAAAAGAATACTTTTAAGTAGATTGTTTGGATATAAAGAATTTCGTAGGTATTTCACATATTTTTTTATTCGGTGTCATAATTTCAAAACTTTGAAACTTGAAGAGACACATCCACATACGCATTTATATTCGAGATCAGGAGGAAATAGCCTATCAACAAAAGGAAGAATATACAGGACAGGGTGTCCCATTTGAAAAAATATAGTTGCATTCAATGTTGTTCACCTGTATATCTTCCCATTGACGTTATTATAACTCCAAAAATGAGCATTTTCAGTAAACGTATTCTGCCACTTGTAAAATTATTACAGATCTTGGCAGGTGGTTCTTAAAATTTGAAACTCTGTGGTTCTCAGAATGAAAGAGATAGACCAACATATGTTCCATATTCGAAATCAGGGGAAAAAGAGCAAGCCAAACTCCTTCAGTAAGAAAGTTAAAGAAGGGGGGTCAAATTATACTAGTGAAAAACCCGGTACCTACAGTTCAAAACACTCAACTCCAAATTTCGAAGAGGCTTGGAAAAAAATAAATGAAAATGAATATTTCAGTAAAGAAAAAAATAAAAGTAACAAAAATGATTCCAACAAAATTGGAGTCAGATGAAGAAAAAGAACTCTTATCGAGAGAACGAGAGGGAAGAATATTTTCCGTGCATATTTTGTACAAAACCATACAAATTATTCAAAAAGGGTGATATTCGGCTAGAATGCTGTTTACATGGGTAGAAACTACATGATTTGGAAGCCGGTATAAATAAAAATGTGTAATGCGTCATTTTATACCCTCTAGGTGGGGTAATAGTATATTATTCGATGAGCGGTAATGCAGGTCAAAACACACGCAGATGAATTTTGCACCACGAGCCGTCAGCCGAGTGGTGTAATTCATCAAGTGTGTTTTTAGCATTACCGCGAATTGAATACTAGATATACTTTATCCACGACTTATTCAGTAAAATTCGAATTAATCTGCATTTAAAAAATTTTGAACAGTTGTCAGAAGCGTTGACAATATTTCGTCCAACCGCCAAACCTCTGTAATCTGTGGTCGGGAATCAAATCAGAGTCTCTAACTAGTCAAATCAAGTATTTTGGCAACTTCAAAAATTTACGGTTTCCAAAAATAAATCTGGAATGAATCGCTAGAACGTTATCTTGATGGCTGAAATAGATTTCCGGATCGATCCTACTTTTTATTCATTTTTTTTGTGAACAATTTCATTTTCCTGTATTTTTATTAGCGGGAGTTATGGGCGGGTGTTATTATAACACTCGCTTTTCGGTTCATAGACATGTCTATGGTTGTGTTCTAGCTACTATTACACATAGAAATTAGTTTATAGGAGTGGATAAAATGAATTTATGCTCTCCATTATCGTTATCATCAACTAGAAAACAATAGTTTGCTCTAAGTCGATAATGTCTTGTTTATATTATATGTAGCTGAAATAATGGGCTATGTTTTCGTTCGACAGTTTTTGGAAAAATACGATTTTTTCATTGAAATTTTCAAAGTTTTTCAAAATGTATGTCATTTTGTAGACCCTTCCCCTACCATATTACATTTCATCTTGCCTTATTAATCAGCCAAACCAAAAAATATGATTCATTCATCCTGTTATCATTAGTCAAATCTTTCCAGGACAAATTTGATCTCCCTACTCCTTCTCACAATCATCTCACTGGCTTACACAGCAGAGTTCAACAAAACCCTTCCAACATTAGGCATCAACTACAAGAAGTTCAAGGATGAAGAAATACTAGACGTCGACCAGTATGGACCTGACATCTACTTAGAAAACTGCTCTGGCGTAATCCACGAAGAAACTTTTCTGGACGTCCCTCGTATCATCAGGTTCATGATGTACAGCAACCGATTCACCTCTTTTGATTGGACCTCGTTGTTCAGAATGTCCTATCTAGAGTCCATAGACATAAATGACGTAAAGGGGTTGCCAGTTCTCACCAATAGCATCATGCTGGGATTCAAAACTTGAAATCGATGTCTTTGTATAACACTGATGTCACATTCCAGCATGACACTTTTCAGAGACTGAAACAGCTGGAGTACCTGTCGATATCCAAGGTGGATGTTACTATTTTAGGTGAGGTATGATTTATGAGGGTTATTTCAATACGATTTGAATGCGCGCCATCTTTGACAGTTCATTTCCCAGTAAACATAGACTTCCCAGCGATATCGCCGAGAGGTTACAATTCGACCTCTATGCGAACTCCTATTGCGAAATCCTATAGAGGTCACAAATACAACAAAAATAAGATATTCGCATTGTGACTCCCCGGCGAGATCGCCGAGAGGTTACAATCGGACATCTATGCGAACTCCTGTTGCGACTTCCCATATATGTCACAAATATAACCAAAATGAGATATTCGCATTGCAAAGCAATTTAGTAAAATTCCCCTGATATAATTAAGAAATAAATACCAATTTAAATGCTTTCTTTCTGCATAATTCAAACTAACCAATGAAAACAATTTTGGGAATGATATATTCCAATGCTTCGAAATAAAAAAAAATTGAAAATTATAATAATATAGAGATCTATCTGAACTTTTTTTGGAAACTAGATCAAAATTTCTAACGAAAAACAATTAAACTTCGAAATTAGAGATCAATGAAAATTTCGTAAAAAAACAGATTAATTTAGGCCAGTTTAGAAAAACACAAACTATTTACTTGAAATTATAGCGAAGTTCGGAGAAAACAATATCTAATTGAACGAATGTTTTAATAAATTTCATGGATACTGTGAATTATCAAAATAATAAGATTTCTCATTTTGTTCACAATGGGAGTTCCCTGAGATATTCTCAAAAAGCTCGCAATGGGAGGTTTATAGGATATTCTCAAGAAGCTCACAATACGGAGGTTGTTGGGAAGTTCTCAGACTTGTCACAAAAGGATGTTTATGCGAATATCCCGTTGACCTCCATAATGTGAGCAGTTTAAAAATTTCCACAAGGGATATCTTTGAGAGCTCTCTGGGAATATCCCTGAGGCGGAAATTTGGAGGAGATATAGAGCTCTCAGTGACCTCGCAGGGACATTACATAAGTGCTCATAATCTCCCGAATAGATAAGGCTGGGACATCTTACCCAGTTCCAAATACCATTTGGACCTTACAGTTTTAATGTAGCTGATAGGATGTTTTCACCACACCGCATACAGTTTGCCTTTCAGTTCCAGGGATCTGATGAAGTCCAATATCTGTGAAGGTTTCAACGAGGCTAGTTCCTCACTCTCACAAGTTTCTCGCCCAAGGCATTCTGTGACTAGGTGAATGGGGATTTCTTCCTCCCCCCCACAGAACCTACACTCCTCAGTGTCCGATAATCCCAACCTCAACAGATGCTTCCTGAGGCGACAGTGTCCTGTAAGAAAGCCAGTGAGGAGGTGTAATTGCTTCTTACCAAGATCCAGATATCTTTTGGATCCCGCTGTCTCAAAGTTCCGAAGTAACTCATTGAAATGATCCATCCCTGGAAGATTCCGCCAGTGTTTTTCCCTCTCGGCTTTCTCCTTCTCCAGAAACTCCTTCTTATAGGTACGTTAATATATACCACAGAATGGTTCTGGGCCAATGAGTGACATTCGAGCGTCCTCTTTGGCAAGTGTATTGGCCTCTTCGTTTCCTTTGATTCCCGAGTCGCCGGGAACCCAGATTAAAAAGACGTTATTTTTCTTGCCTACCTCATTGAGTTTGTTCCGGCACTCCCAGATCATTTTAGAGTCAATGACGTGGGAGCTCAGTGCTTTAATAGCAGCTTGACTACCTGAGTGTATTGCTGTATCGCACTTCTGATAGTTTCTTTCTAGATTTATATTCAGACATCTTTCAATAGCTAAGATTTCCGCTTGAAAGACGCTCATACAGGAGCCTAGCGACAGTGCACACTTGGTACTTGACCCGTATATCCGAGCGCCTGCTCTTGTAGAGGTTTTGGAATCATCTGTACACCATTTTACGGTATTTTGAGGTTATAGTCGGTGTATTCCCGTTTCCAATCCCCTCTTTTACTTAGCAATGTCCTGAAGTTTTTCTCAGTGCTTACTTTCTTGAGCATTACATCACTAGAGAGGTTCGCAGATGAGATGTAGTTATTCAGAGAAGACTATACTGTCTGGTTCTTTATAATCTCATGACCTGTACCTTCCTTAGATATTCTGAGGATAACCTCATGGACTACCATATCAATCACTAGATGTAGAGGTGCGAGATACGTGATGACCTCAAGTGCCCTAGTTGGGCACGTTCTCATAGCTCAAGTGATGCACACATAGGCAAGCCTCTGTACTTTATCGAGCCTTTTCCTCGTACTTACCTGCCTTGGCTAACCAGGCTACTGCCCCATATGTAATTATACAGGGTGACTGGTGACGTAAGGGACAACAGCTAACTGGAGATAGAGGACCTCAAACTGAATGAGGATTGGGGGTTTAAATGTCCTATAAGGCTATTAGTTTCAGAGATACAGGGTGTTTTTTGCAAAAGTGCTAAAACTATAAACTCCCATATCTTCGTCGATATGGCAAATTTTTCGCTGATATTTGGCAAGCTTGTTACTAAACATATTCTCCATCAGATCGAGAAGAAAAATTCCCAAAAATTGCAGGTCCGTATTCAAAAATTTCAATTTCCGTGTCAGGCTAGAAATATCACTCGGTATATGAGATAAAAAAATTTAATTGGGAAATTGGAATCTTCAAGAAACACTGAGTAAAAATCTGTTTTTAGTTTGAATGGCACAAATTTTTCATAGTTTTTATGATATGTTGAAAGTCGAATATTACAATTTATTCATATTGAATTCAAGAAAACATACTATTCCTGATAGAAAAAACACTGAATTTGAGATGCTTAAATAATCCTGACGCATTTTGAATATTCCTTTACATCTTGGACTCCTTTTTTATCAATATTATAAGAAAAATTAAAAAAACAATAGAAATACAAAGAGAGGAACAGTAGCACATATGATTCATAAAAAAATCAAATGAACAAATGCTCGATATGCTAGAGCCATTCCCCTCACACACTTAATGACTCTTTTGAACAATTGAAGTACTTTTCATATCCACAAGATGAAAAATTATACTCTTGATAGAACAGAAACACTCGAGAAAAGTTTGACTTTCTTTTCAGAACCCCTGAACAATAATCAATCTGGTACTTATGTTTTCAACAAAATTTATTCTTCAATGAAATAATGTACGAATTTTGAGGAATTACTTTCCTCTAATATGTACTCAGGTGAAGCAACTTCATCTTTTTTTGAGAAGCATATGAATTTCTTTAATGCAAACAGAATATTAGGGAAACAAGTGATTTTTTAGAATAAGAGGTTTATTATTCATTATAAATAAAATACATCCTACTACACAGAGTAGGCTTATTTCAAAGAATGACGTTTATATTCATACATTCATTGATTGTGTATTATTGGGAATTGTGTCGTTTGTTTATCTACTGAAAAATGCCTTCAATATTCACGAATGAAGAATATGTAGATGATACTTGTTTTTGAATTGCGCAAAATAAACGGATATAATATTTGGTCTCAGAATAATCCTCATCTCAAAAGAGAAAGAAATCATTAGAGTTCAAGAGAGCCAATAAATGCGTCGAAGCAAATTGCTCTGATTTCGAGCATTTGCTCAGTTGTTTTCTCATGAATCATTGCATTATTTAATAGAAGAATAAATTTTGTTGAAAGAATAAGTATCAGATGGATTATTGTTCAGGCGTTCTGAGAAGAAAGTCTAACTTTTCTCGAGCTGAAATCTAGTGTTACTGTTCTATCAAGAGTAATTTTTCATCTTGCGGATATGAAACGTACTTCAATTGTTCAAAAGAGCAAATAAGTGTGTGAGGGGAATGGCTCTCGCATATTAAGCATTTGTTTATTTGATTTTTTTATTAACCATAGGTGCTACTGTTAATCTTTTTGTGTTTTTATTGTTTTTTGAGTTTTTCTTATGATATTGATAGAAAATTTAATGAAAAAGGATTTCAAGATGTGAAGGAATATTCAAAATGCGTCAGGATTATTTGAGCATCTCAAATTCAGTGTTTTTTTCTTTCAGGAATAGTGTGTTGCTTGAATTCAATATGAAAAAATTGTAATATTCGACTTTCAACATATCATAAAAACTTTAAAAAATTTGTGCCATCAAAACTAAAAACAGATTTTTACTCAGTGTTTTTTGCAGATTCCAATTTCCCAATTTAATTTTTTTTATTTCATATACCGAGTGATATTTCTCACCTGACACGGAAATTGAAATTTTTCAATACGGACCTGCAATTTTTGGGAATTTTTTCTTGTCGATCTGATGGAGAATATGTATATAAACAAGCTTGCCAAATATCAGCGAAAAATTTGCCATATTGACGAAGATATGGGAGTTTATAGTTTAAGCACTTTTGCAAAAAACACCCTGTATCTCTGAAACTAATAGCCTTATAGGACATTTAAACCCCCAATCCTCATTTAGTTTGAGGTCCTCTATCACCAGTTAGCCGTTGTCCCATACGTCACCAGTCACCCTGTAGATCTCACAATCATGACGTACATCCATCGCAGTATTTTTGGGTTACAACCCCAATTTTTCAGGCATAGATGTCTGCACGCTATAAGAACCCTTTTAGCTCTGTCAGTAGCAGTAACAACATGCTTATTCCACAGAAGATTACTATCCAGTGTTATTCCTAGGTATTTAAGTTCTAACTTTCCCTCCAAGATCTTTCCGTTTAAATATAATGTTTTCATATCGGGAAGGTTTATTTTCCGAGTTAACGGAATTACTACAGTCTTGTTTTGGTTGATGTTCAGCCCCACAGACAAGCACCACTGCTCAATAATTCTAAGGCCTTTCTGCAGTAAGTCGCAAAGAGTGCCTTCGAATTTGCCTCTAATCATTAGGACTAAATCATCAGCTTCCCGTTAAGGGATATTCTTATTGCTTCCAGCAAGCTTCTCTTCCTCTCATGTAGATGTAAAAAGAGGCAGATCAGGTATGACCACATAGCCCCAGTAATATCAGTAGAGGCCAACCTTTGTAGTTTTCACAACCTACTGCATGTGGCAACCTCTTCGGTTTTTATCCACCATGCTAGAGATGCATAGGTGATAATAGGTCGTACCTCCGATGTATACAACCATAATTACTTTGATTGTAACAAGTGATATCTACTTCCAACGGACTACTAAATTTATTTTCCTTACAGGCAACGACGTCTTCACAGGCTCTAGGCTGAAAGAATTGTACTGGACCCAATCAGGCATCTCCAAGGTCGACAAGAACTGTTTTTCATCCCTCAAGTCCATCCAGATAATAAACTTGAGCGGTAACAAAATCGAGTATCTCCAGCCTGAAACTTTCAGCGGATTGAAAAACCTGGAGAGGCTCTATTTGAACCGAAACAAATTGGCAACCCTGAATTTCAGACATTTCACGAATCTGCCCAGTTTGACGTATCTGGACTTGTCGAAGAACCTGATACCTATTGTCAGTGTTGAAGAGGCGTGGAGGAATGTACCGAGTCTTACCAAAGTTATTCTAGACAAGAGGAGTGTCCCTACTGGATTGGCCAAAAACACGTTTGATAGTTTGGAAGTGATACTAGTGTGAAAAGTTGTTTATACCGTTATGAATTAATTAGTTTTTGACAAAAATAAAAACGAAACTAAAAGTTGATTTCATTATATACATTCATCATTCAAAATTTTGGATAAAATTTGATTACTTCGAGTTTTGAAGATGTTTTTACGAATGTTTTTATGTTCACGAGCGAAAATTATGAGACTCATCGACTTGAGTCTATTAGCGTAGAAAGGGTGTGATTTTTCACACCCCCTAGCGATCCCCCTACACCCCATCTCCCTACTAAGAGGAACATTAACTAATCCCGGATAGCAAGTATCAGGGGGGTTGAGCTCTGAGGTCTACGGTGTTCTTCTTCTCCTGGGTCTTGGGTTGTTCGTCCTTCGTTGCTTGGTTCTGGATTTCTCGATTGATGTCCTGGTAGTTGGTCTTGCAATATTTCCCTCCATGGTTGTTCCTGGTGTCCATCGTGACCTAAACTTCCTTGCCGTTCTAGCATTACCGAGAAGTACAGCTTTTCGCATTACTCTGAAAAGGTTTTCATCCAAATCAAGCTCCTTTAGGTTGGACTTGAGGCTCTTAGGGATAATTTCTGTGGTTAATATGATAATGGGAATGGTTCTGGTACTAGACATTTTCCACTGCCTTTTAATCTGAAGTTCTAGCTCTCGATATTTAGATATTTTTGCAGCGTATTTTTGACGTAGATTGTTATTATTCGGGACGGCTTTGTCAATAAGTATTGCTCTCTTTTCTTTTTTCTTCACTAGAATAATGTCTGGCCTGTTTGTATCAACTGTTGAATTTGTAAATACTGTGCGATCCCATTATAGCCTGTAATGGTTGTTCTCCAGAATTACTTCAGGCTGATACTCATAATATGGAATTGTTTCTGACTGCAGAATCTTCAGTTGGATGTCGAGTTCCTGATGAACTATTTTACAAACTGCAGCATGTCTACTCTTATATTCGTTTCCAGCGAACATTTGGCAATATTATTATTACCTTCAGGGAACTGCGACCATGTAGGTCTTCTGTTCTCTACCATATGGTCATTCTTGGAATTCCAAGGAGGTCGTCAATGGCGTTGATAAAACTTCTTGGCCTTCTAAAGAAGGCCGTGGAGTGGAGTGACCCTAATGAACTGGCCAAAAACACGTTCGATAGTTTGGAAGTGATACTGGTGTGAAAAGTTGCGTATATATTTTTATACCGATAAATTTTCATGCATTTTTGACAATAATAAAGCCCAAAACAAAAGTTGATTTCATTCTATTCATTCATCATTTTAAATCTGGAACATAACTCAATGACTTCGAGTTTTAAACTTAGACAAAGGGTCCAAGATTTTAAAGATGTTTTTTCCGAAAATTATTGTTTTTACAGGCGGTCGTTAGAATATTATGATTCCAATTCAATATTTCTATGCATCCAGTGAAATGTCTGTGTCGTTACTTTTTTTCCGCCGACCTCGAAATAAAAGGTGCTTTTAATGTGTACGAAATTGAGCATTAATGACCCATTTTAATGATCAATTTTTTTAGCCATTTTTAAGTGCAATCCTCATGGCAACCGTACACAAAGTATTCAGAAGCACTACGAGAAATGTCAAAACTCTACTGGAACATAGAAACATAGAAATTCCTTTACGTCAAATGCGTGTCTT
Organism: Propylea japonica; assembly: GCA_013421045.1. NCBI lineage: Eukaryota > Metazoa > Arthropoda > Insecta > Coleoptera > Coccinellidae > Propylea > Propylea japonica. The sequence continues at coordinate 33,314,361 of CM024242.1, forward strand.
GTGCGAATTGAGAATGTATTTTAATCAAGAACTTATACACTATTCATGTTGAGATCGTCGGAAAAATCTTGTAATAAACTTGGTTATTAATCTAGCGACTAATGGTCTCGAACTATTAACGCGTTCGCTCCGCTCACGCATTAAAATATCTTGACCATTAGTCGCTGTCTTTAATAACCTAGTTTATTAAATAACTATTAATGGTGAAAAAAATGATCCTTTACGCATCCATAGAGACAAAGAAAAGTCAATTTTTTTTGACAGTTGTACAAAAATAACGAAAATGAGTCTTTGAGTAAGTTCAGCCTTCAAGCGTTTTTTGGGTAACCTGATGTAATTTCAGGAAGCCGAATAATTTTTTTTTATTGAAACAACATTCAGGACGATCATATAAAAAAATTAAGAAAAATTCCGAGCTCGTTCTTTGGTGGAGCAATAAGTCTATTACCTTAAAATATGTTATATGGGATTCAAGATTGATACCAAATATATAAATGCAGAATCTCAGCACAATCTGAATTATATTCTGAAAATTATTCACAAAATGAAAAAATAAATATTTACACAAATTAAGTTCAATGGTTCTGATGATGCGACCCCCTTAAACTTTTGCATCACCATTCAGTAGAGTAGTTTTTCATTTCAAAATTAATTTCACTCGAATCGGATATTCTGTTATGGAAATATAAAGATTCTTTTTCCAATATTCCAATTGAATTTTTTATGGTTCTGTTAACACTATGGCCACAAATTTTGCATGAAAATTTAGTATATCAATCTTTATTCACCGAAAAAATTTCACTCGAATCAGTTATCCTGTTAAGGAAATATAAAAATTTTTCTTTTCAATATTCCAAATGACTTTTCATAGTTTTGTTAAAACTATGGCCATGAAATTTTGGACGAACATTCAGGTTATCGATCTCTATTCACAAAAAAAATTTACTCGAATCGGATATCTTTTTTATGGAAATATGAAGTTTTTTTTTTCAATATTCCAATCGAATTTTCTATCGTTCTGTTCACACTATAGCCACAAAATTTTGCATTAGGCTTGTTATCAGAATCTTGCATTTGGCCGTAACATTTCTTTCCGATCGGTTTCGTAATTTTTGAGATATTGAGAAACAAAAATTTTGAATGGCCATATTTTATTAAACACTGTACGATTAGGCTGGTTAAAGAACTTAACCGAGCTATTTGGGAGATGAACTCATCCTGAAATTTTCAAATCCAATTTGACCACGAATTCCTCATCAGGCAGTCTTACCCTATCGTTTGAGACCATTTTCGGCTCAAAATTCGAAAATTACAGACATTTGGCTACGACGATATAGCACTCGTTTAAGTAGAACGGGCGCTCTAGAAATTAAGAAAAGACCTGAGCAAGAGCTTTTGAACGCTCGTTCCTTGGTGGAGCAGTAAGACTATTACCTCAAAATTTTATATAGGTCTAGAGATTGATACCAAATATAATAATGCAAAACCTCAGCACAATCGGAATTAAATTATGGAAATTATTAATATGTAAAAAATAGATAATTACAAAAATTTTATTCTATGGTTGTGATGATGGAATCCTCTCAAAATTTTGCATGAACATTCAGTACCTATTAATTCACAAGAAAAATTTGACTTGAATCGGATATCCTGTAATGGAAATATGGAGATACTTTTTATCAATATTCCAATAGAATTCTGCACGAACATTTAGTGTGTCAATCATTATTTATAGAATAAATTTCATCCGAATCAGATATATTTTATGGAAATACTAGCTGCCCGGTACGTGCTTCGCTACGTATAAGGCATAGTAATAAACTTAGAAATATAACAAAAAAATAAAATTTCTTACTTAGTCTAATTTCGAATGTATGGAACTGCTCATCAAAACTCACTACAAAAACATAATGTAAATGTATATTATATTTATCAGAAATAAACACAAAGATACACTATTAAATGTTATTTCTCAACTATGACAAAGAGTAAAAACTATATTATATACATTCGAGGTAAAACATTCTAAAGACGATGTCCGATTCCCAATTGCCAATGCCTTCTAAATGATGAAGACTGCAAGGAGTAAAAACTAAAAAATTAAAAAGAATTGGGTACTCTCACTATGGTAGGTGTTAGTCTAAAACAATTGGATAAACAATATTTTTTGTTTTTCCATTTTCAGCATGAATAAATAAACAATTGGGAGTACCGACTCTGGAACAGGCAACATAAAGTTGGCCATGTGAAAAACATGATTCCTTCAAATTCACACCACAAACGTGAAGTGTTCGCCCTAGGGCCTTGTTTATGGACATCGCAAATGATAAACGCACGGGATATTGTAACCGTTTGAATTCAAATGGCATATCCGTTGGAATCATAGGGATACGCGGTATCAAACACACTTCTCCTTTTGATTTACCAGTAATATTTTGCCATCATCAATTTCTAACAATTGTTTTGAAAACTCATAGGCAGTTGCATCATTATTTAGTTGAAAACGCATATCAATATTCAGTGTCAATTTTCGTACATATCTCCAAAGAACTGATGACTTCAAACAGGCATTTATTTCATCAACAGTAGTTGATCGAGGAATGACAGGCAATGTTTGACGAAAGTCTCCTGACAGCAATACAGAGCACCACCTAAAAGCTGTTGATTACCCTGTAAATCTTGCATTGTTCGATTAAATGCTTCTAGTAATTTATTTTTATTCGCAATTGTGCACTCATCCCATAAAATAATTGACATTAATCGAAGAACTTTTGCTATAGCAGAATTTCTCGAAATATTGCAATTTGGAGTTTCAATCAGCTGTACATTCAATGGCAATTTCAATGCAGAGTGTGCGGTCCGACCACCTTCTTATAATGTAGCAGCAATTCCCGAAGATGCAAGTGCCAATGCAGTTTTCTGTTTCGATCGAATAGTCGCTAAAATATATGATACAACGAAAGTTTTGCCTGTACCACCAGGTGCATCCAAGAAATGTAATCCACCTGCATTATTGGAAACGGCTTGAATGATTGTGTCATATACATGTTTTTCTTGAATATTCAGTTTGGTTATATTCGATTGTATAAATGAACGTTAATCATTAGAATTGTACTACTGCTCACGTTGCAATTCACGATCAAACAAATCATGTATCTCACGATTTGGTGGGGTCATACCATAGACCTAATAAGAATGGACACCGCATGAGAGAGAGAGGTCACTTGGTCGAATGTGATGGAGCTATTGTGGGCAATGTCATACTTGTTCTATGGACAATGTCAGTTGAATTATATTCAACGCATCAAATTCTTGTGTGCAAAGCAAAGTCTGTGGTCACATAAATATTTGTTTACATTTTCCATATGATTTTGACAAGTTGCCCACAAACTTGCTTCATCTCTTTTCTTTTCGATAATATCGCATATGTCTTTCTCTCTCTAATGTATCCAAGTGTTCGATCTTCTGTTAAGTCACGTGATTCTACATCCATAGTAATTATAGATCTATGGGTCATACCCAATTGTTCTAATGCTTTATTTCCAATAGTAGAACACATATCTTATCAAAGCTTCGTTGTACATTTCCAAGGTTATCAACAAATCGGGATTTCTTGCATGATGACGAATACGATTTAAAATATCTTCTGCCATATAATGCTTATTTTTGTTTTTATTCCATAATTTTTGGATTTGATCACAGAACATAAAAATATTTGATTTGATGGCGAATATGTTGATAATATAATTCTATGCCATCTGTACTCGAATTTTTATTGAAACATAGACGTTCCTTTGAAAGAAGTGATGAAGAACGAACTCTGTATATTAGTGTTCTGTGAACTCTGAAATTACGGTCAAATAATAAATATTTCAGATTTCTTTGATTAGTTATTACAATAATGTACCATTTTGATGATGATACACTGAAGTGTAATGTCGGTAATTTTAATATTTCAATTCGTTGAAAATTGAAATCTTTAATAGTTTTTACAGGTTCGCCATCTATGACAATTTAATCAAAGATTATATGGAGTATGAAAAAATAGGAAACTGCCTTGCATTCGTAGTACTCGAAAACGACTACAGATGGCACTGAAAATGAAAAACCTGTAATGTTGATTTTACACTTTTCCAAGATTTCCTTTGAATTTTCTATACGTAAAATTCTTCCCTAGACTTCCATGAATAATTTAAGACCAAAATTAGCCAAATCGGTGAAGGCGTTGTTGAGTTATTAAATCACAACGAAAATTGGCACTTATATTTATATATTAGATAAAGTTTCTTATATTGAATATTCCATTTCAAATTTATCATGGTTGTGTTCACACTACGGACACCAAATTTTGCATGAAACTTATCATGGGCATCTTGCCATATGGCCGCAAGCAACATTTCATTTCGATAGATTTTGTTTTGTCTGAGATATTGAGGAACAAACATTTTGAATGGCCATATTTCATGGAACGATTCGGCTGGTTAACGAACTTATCCGTGCCATTTTGCCTGAAAATTTCAAGTCTCTAGGACAATCCATTCGAAAGTTATTGTGCTAACGGCCGAATGAATTTATCCGAGGCATTTCGGAACCGAAGTCATCGTGATTACGGCCGGCCGGACGGCCCCACGGACAGAATTGAATTCGACCACAATGTACTCATCAGGGACTAGAACTGTATCGTTTGAGACCATTTCCGGCTCAAAATTAGAAAATTACAGACAGAAATGATATAGCACTCGTTTAAGGGACCCCGCAGACTGCAGACTTTTAATCGGCCGATAGTTTAGTCAGGTTGGGCTGAAAATGCGCATACCGAGCCAACTTAACAAGTTTGCTCGGTGTGCGCACTTTCAGCCCAACCTAACTATACTATCGGCCGATAAAAAGTCTGCAGTCTGCGGTGTCTCTAAGGAGAACGAGCGCTCAAAAAATGAAACTGAAAAATACTTACTGCATATAAATTTCTTAAACCCAGCTATCAAAATACATAAAATCGCAGGCTATACTTACATGGGATATTTTCGGATAACCACAGGTCTGAGGAACAAATTCAATTGATGTCATTCTCCCGGACACCCTGTACACTATTTACCTTTTTTGTAGTTCATACTATGCATTTTTCGTCAGAGGCACCTTCTTCGAATTATGACAATCTAAAGGTAGGAAAATTTCCATGTTATACTATCATTTCCTGAAAAGAAGGTTCAAGTAGTAACCTTAGAGGTGAGTTATTCATGTGGTCCATTATGAAAGTTACTTTTTCTGGTTATAAAATGTCTCTGAATTATACGGAAGCAAGATGCAATGCATTGAATTAGAGTTGAATGACCAATTAATTACTTTTTTTGTGTTGATGAATTTCATTTCTGTAAACATAAGTTGATTCACCTTTGTTGATGAGATTGGTGTTTCTCTGAATATGCTAATTTGAATTCATTATTTTCAGGAAGAGACTCACAGATTCAATTCATTTAATTATACCTACAGGGGGGCCTCAAAATGTAGACGTGTACAGATCAGAAAAAGTGATCCCTGAACTACAAATTTTCAACTCTATGGAATAGAAAAAAATGAATGGCATTTTGCGTATATCTTTTTTCGAGGAACTCATTATGCGGTCGACCGCATTGCTATATCTTCTTTTGTTTTCGAGTTATTAACCAAATTAGGCATTTGGGCAATTAATTATGGTTCTCCGTTCCGGTTTGTGCTATAAAACTGAAACAAAAACATTATACAGACACTTTTTGATAGAAATCCAATTGCTCGTTCTAACTTTTCTGAGAGATCCTTCCTGATTAATAACATGAAATATTGTTTTTTCTTATAAAAAAATAATTTATTTTTACTTAAAAATACACTGCACAAAAAACTCAACGCACATCATGGAAATCTCAAATTTATTCTACAACTGAAGGTGTTCTCAATTATTTTTATCAGAATTATGCATGCATATGTTATCCACTTTCAACGTTTTTCTTCAATACAGATGTTTTTTTCCCAGAAGGAATAAAGAAAGATGAGATTATCAGATTTTGAATGTATAGGCTCCATTCTGAAATCAGTTGTTCTCGATCCATTCTAGTGATCAATAGTTTTTCTTTCGTTTGATTTTCTACACTCGATCGCTATGCAATGCGAAACACGCAATTTGACCCAAGAGGAATGTGCCCAAGCGGTAGTTTTGCGAGAAGAAGGGCGGCATACACAAGAATTGCAGAAAGGTTTGGAGTTTCCCATACAAGGGTGTCCAGAATGTTGCAGCGATCCAGGGAGACAGGTATGAATGTCCAAAGACCAGGACAGGGTAGACCACGGGTAACAACTGTCATTCAAAAAAGTTACTTGAGAGTTTCTTCGTTGAGACAACGGTTTGCAACCGCTCGCCTCCTTCAAAATCAGATTGAGCAAACTCATGGGGTGCAAATTAGCACTCAGACAATAACAAATTGACTCAGAGAATATGATTTAAGGCCTCTTGTCGCGGCAAGAGGCCCAGATCTTACCCCAGCCCATCGAAAGGGCGCGTTTGTATTTTGCGAGAGAGCATATCCATTACAAAGAGGCTAATTGGGAAAGAGTTCTCTTCAAAGATGAGTCTAGATTCTGCCTCTACCATTGTGATCAACGTTTTCTTGTATACAGACGTCCACATGAAAGATATGCTCAATGCAATTTCTTGAATACTAATACTGGTCTCGAGGAAGGATCGATTATGGTATGGGGTGGAATATCTTTGACTGCTCGCACAGACCTAGCGGTCGTTTATAATGGAGCTATGAATGCTGATAGGTATATAAGGAACATTCTTGAAGAGCAAGTAGTGTCATTTGCCTCATACATTGGTGAAAATTTCATTTTCATGGACGATAATGCCAGACCCCATCGAGAGAACATAAAAAATAAATTATAAAGTCAATGTAGAGTTAACTTTCATTAAAATTGAGATTTTGAGAATGTGCGTTAATTTTTTTGAGCAGTGTATTTTCTGCTTTCATGATTTCTAGACAATTTTTCGATCATTAAAGCGGCGTTCCCACAAGGCGTTATTCACGACAGTGAACTTTCGTGAAATACACTTCTGTGTGAACGCATAGTCGTTAAACTTGCTCTCGTGAGGAATGCGTTCACACAGAAGTGTATTTCACGAAAGCGTGGTTCACTGTCGTGAATAACGCCTTGTGGGAACGCCGCATAAATGAACATAAATCGGACTTATACTCCGTTCACGAAAGGTTGAGCCGTCGGTTGGCCATGGAAATTTGGCATATTCCACTGTGTATATTAAAATTTATTTTCTTATCAGATTGATACGCAATGTTGTCAATATGGCATAGAGTCCTCTGATAACTCGCAAGCTCGTCGGACGAGGCCTAGTCATAGACATAGAAAAGAATGGACAGGGCGTCACGTGACTTTTACTCTACGTTTCGTGATCCCAACATAAGAGAGAGAGATACTGTGAAGGATGGAGTAATATTAGTGTGGTGCATAGACTAAACTAAACTAATATTACTCCATCCTTCACAGTATCTCTCTCTCATAATGTTGAAAAACTGACAGAACATAAAAATATCTAATGCGATTCAATGTTTTTATTATATGTTCTGTGCTTCGCACTAATATTACTCTATCCTATTCTGAAGTCAATGTTCTCTCTCACACGTCCTGTCCATTCTTTTATAAGTCTATGGGCCTAGTACATTCGGCAACGTCGACTTCATTTTATTTTATGACAGTAAATACTGCCAACTTCAAATAAATAAAGAAACGCCTACTATGTGCTCAACCTTTCGTGAACGGACTATATTTGAGAAATATACTCAAATTTACTTACATCCTTCTCGTATTTCACCTAGAGTGATTGAAGTTTCCCTTGAAAACATTCTTCATCGTTCATTGAACGAATCGGTTTCTTCACAAGATAATTCTGATGAATCGTCGATTCCAAAATATCCTGATTTGAGCCCAAGGAAGCACCTCCCTCTAGCTACAGCATCATGCTTGTTATACTGATAGATGTGAAATTGTTAAGTGTTGTGAATTTTGAACAAAATAACCTCTCTGACGACTCTGGCTCTATCGAACTCGAAAAGGAAAACGTAGAACGGCTACGCCTGGCCCAAGCAACGTTGCATTAAAAGCGACGAATTATTCCCAATACTGCCAACCTAAGATAATGAAACCAAGGCCTAATCTGCGCTCAATAATATGCGAACGGAGTATATGTTTTCCCAATTAAAAAACAGAGTAGGGGGGTGCAGGGCGTAGGGGGTGAGAAATATCTACAAGAATTATTGTAGAGTTACGTTGCTTTTTTGGCACGATAGCGCTGATGTATAATTGGAAAATGACATTATTTCAACCTCTAATTAGCAGTTTGCTTTTATTCTAGCCTCTTGACTAATTGGACTGCGTGAAATGTAAGTTTTATGCTTAAATGATGTTTGGATAGTAACTAATATGTTCTGTTCTGTTCTACTATTATGAATAATTATTGAGAATACTTGTAGAGTTTACGATTCAACAAATTTTAATGACACGCTTGCATTTCAATCAGTCGAAATTTGTTTTTCGTTGTTCATTATCGCTATGATTTGGATTTCCACATAAATTTCAGTGACAATTATGACGATAAGTATTCCACATTTTCCACATTCGACATAATTCCATTATCCTTCAACGATTTTTCCTGAAAAATACTTATTAAAACTCAATTATTATCACGCGAAACAAAAGAAATCAATTCTACCAATTAGTATGTAAATCTATAATTTTATAATTAGCCAACATTCATCAGTTCATTCTACACTTTCAGGTGAAATATTTAGAAATTAATGCTGTCATGAAAAACATCCGAACCATTAAGAACTAGTTCATGTGACGAATTTTTTATCATGATGAGAAATACGAGGGTGTATCAAATATAAACCAGACGATCAGGGTAATAGACAATACAGGACCAACTGACGAGGACAACACCCTACATCAGAACATCAGTTGAAGGGAGGGACAGAAGGTTGATGCCGGCAGGCGGGAAACCAAAATGCTCAAAGTGCAATATCAGAGTAGGGGGACACCAACTCCAACTATTACACTTTGTTTAGTGAGCACTACTGGATCTCCAAGGTGATTGGAATTCTACAGTTCGCGCCTTATGAACCGAGCGATATTTCCTCCTCTTGGATTTGTTGGGTGATAGGAGGAGAATTTCCGCACCCGCATTGGGTCCCGCCGCTATATCACATTGTGAGGACTTGCGAGACTGCAGCTAACCTTCGTTCCGAAGTTTCACCTGGCTTATTTCACGACTACAACAACTGGTATAAATCCCCGGAGGGTCTTGATACGCGAGTTGATAACTCCTCATGCAAGTCGTTCACCAGTGTACCCTGGTCCGTTAGGACCTTTTCTGTCTGGGAAGGCTGGGGCTACATGCAGTACAAAAGTCCTCAGGTTCGAGGGGCCAGTTAAGCCATAGTTACTGGTCACACGAAGTGCTAACCTTGCTCACTGGGTCTACCCCGAGCCCGTTCCTGGGTACGGGAGGCCAGTTAAGCCATTAGTTACTTCATGTGTTCTGGTCATTCTTAGTTTTCGTTGGAATAACTCCTCACCACTTGAGCCCGTACACCACGACGAGGTGATGACCTCGTACGGGAACCTAACCTTACCTAACCTAACCTTTCTGTCTGCCTCCTCATTTCTCGTGAATTATATTTTGTAGGTGATTTTTCCTATGCTACAGAAGGGTTCTGCTCCTAAAAAAGTAGTTGTTGACCTCTTTCAGGCGAGATCGTCAGTCTCCCTTTATTTCTGAGTGTTCTGGAATCCAAATTAGAGAGACTATGTAGTTTTACGTTTCCTAGTTAATTTAGTTTGTTCAGGCTTTCCTACATCATCTTTGAACTGATGGTGTTGCTGCTCAGCCACCTCAGCTCCTTAATGACAGCTTGATTACCCGTCTATATACTTATTCTGAAAATCTCAATTTCAATGAAAGTTTGACTTATTTATTTATTGACTTATTTTTTATGTTCTCTTGGGAAGGTTTTGAACGAAACAAGACACATTAAATGGAAGAAAAATTCAGGATTTCACCGAATCTAATGTGAAAGAAGAGAAATGAACAATTTTCAAAATACTGGAATACTGATGAGTGATTTAATATTTGGTATTTCCACCCCTTGCGTTAATTACAGCTCGGCAACGACGGTTCATACTCAACATGAGTGATCTTAAAATTTTCTGATCTAATCCTTCCCAGATTTCTCTGAGTTGGATTCCTAGTCATTAAGAATAGCTGGATGATTTTCTGATTTTCTCAGCCTTCTATTGAGGTTGTCCCAACCTGCTCAATCAGATTGAGATCTGGACTTCTTGCTGGCCATTCCATTCGAGAGACTTCAACCTCTTCAAGGTACTCCTGAACGATGCGCGCACGAGGAGGTCTGGCATTATCGTCCATAAAAATGAAATTTTCACCAATATATGGGCAAATGGCACTACATATTCTTCAAGAATGTTCCTTATATACCTATCAGCATTCATAGCTCCATTATTAACGAAGACTAGGTCCGTGCGAGCAGTCAAAGCTATTCCACCCCATACCATAATCGATCCTCCCCCGAAACCAGTAGTATTCAGGAAATTGCACTGAGCATAACTTTCATAAGGACGTCTGTATACAAGGGAACGTCGGCGTCGATCACAGTGGTAGAGGCAGAATCTAGACTCATCTGTGAAGAGAACTCTTCCCAATCAGCCTCTTCGATGGGCTGGGGTAAGAGCTGGGCCTCTTGCCGACGAGGCCTTAAATCATATTCTCTGAGGCGATTTCTTATTGTCTGAGTGCTAATTTGCATCCCATGGGTTTGCTGAAGCTGATTTTGAAGGAGGCGAGTGGTTGCAAACCGTTGTCTCAACGAAGAAACTCTCAAGTAACGTTCTTGGATGGCAGTTGTTACCCGTGGCCTACCCTGTCCTGGTCTTCGGACATTCATACCTGTTTCCCTGAATCGCTGCAACATTCTTGACACACTTGTATGGGAAACTCCAAACCTTTCTCCAGTTCTTGTGTATGTCCACCCTTCTTCTCGCAAAACTACCGCTTGGGCACATTCCTCTTGGGTCAAATTGCGTGTTTCGCGTTGCATAGCTATCGAGTGTAGAAACTCAAACGAAAGAAAAACTATTGATCACTAGAATTGATCGAGAACAACTGATTTCAGAATGAAGCCATTACATTCAAAATCTGATAATCTCATCTTTTTTTTATTCCTGCTGGGAAATTACATCTGTATTGAAGAAAAACGTTGAAAGTGGATAACATATGCATGCACAATTCTGATAAAAATAATTATGATTGAGAACACCCTCAGTTGCAGAATAAATTTCAGTTTTCCATAATGTGCGTTAATTTGTTTTGCCCAGTGTAGTTATACAGTGGAACCTGGATGTAAAAAATAGGAAGAGAACAAAAAGAAAATTCATTTTATCAAGTAATTCGTTAAATTGAAGTTTATTATATTGAGCTGAGATTGGTCTGAAATTCGTTATATTGAAGCTCTACTATAGTTTAAGTCAAAATAAAGAATTCATTTTGGTTTAGCGAACAACTTCTACTAACAAATGAGAACACGTTTGCAGCCAATGTTGTTGGGGGAATCGCAAACGTATTAGCTATGTCTGATTTTTCCATCGTAAGAAAATTGTTAACATAATCAATGATGTTTCGTTTTTCTATGACTGATTAAGGACACACTGATCCATTGCAACTAGACGAGCAGTACTGTTCACCTTATTTGCCATCAAACAGCTTTGACTGTTTTGCGAAAAAACGTGTCACATCACATACTATATGAGATCATATTGGTGGGTAAAGGTATATTTTACATTGACTCTTATGGACAATTCAATGGGATTAGGAAAAAATAAGTTAAATCGAGGAAATCGTTCCATTGAGTCCCGTTATATTAAGGTTGCACTGTAAAACGAATTCCAGGAATATCTGTCCAGATCTCTGATATGATACTGTAACTAATGATCATCATATTATCATCATCGATTTAACTTATTTATTATATTATTATTATTATATATCGAGCCTATCAGCGTAAAAAAGGTGCGATTTCTCACACCCCCTAGCGATCGGTTGATGTCGTGGTAGTTGGTTTTGCAATGTTTCCCTCCATGGTTGTTTCTGGTGTCCATCGTGACCTACAAACTTCCTTACCGTTCTAGCAGTACCGAGAAGTACTGCTTTTTTCATTACTTTGTAGAGGTTTTCATCCAAATCTGGCTCCTTGAGGTAGGACTTGAGGCTCTTTAGAATAATTCCTGTGGTTGACATGAGAATGGGAATGGTTCTGGTACTGAACATTTCCCACTGCCTTTTGATCTGAAGTTCAAGCTCTCGATATTTCGATATTTTTTCTGCGTATTTTTGAAGTAGATTGTTGTTATTCGGGATGGCTACATCTATATAAGTATTGCTCTCTTTTCTTTTTTCTTCGCTAAAATAATGTCTGGCATGTTTTTATCAAATGTTAAATTTGTAAGTACTGTGCGATCCCAGTAAAGCCTGTAATTGTGGTTTTCCAGTATTACTTCAGGTTGATACTTATAATACATAATACTGATTACAATAATAGGTAATAACTTAGAATGAGGATCAAGTTTCAGAGCGACCCATTATTATTCGATCTTGGAGAAATTGAGTAAAGAGCATAGAAATGAAAAGACTACTGGAAAGAGATTGAGCTCATTATACGATGCTATTTTTTATGTGCTCATTAACAGTTGAAACCATAGAAAATATTGGGACTCAGATGAAAATAGGTTTTTGACCATTTTCTATACGCATAGTGTTACAAACCATAATATGTTATATATTTTGAGATCAGAAAAATTTAAGCTTTCAGAAAATGGCACAATAATCTAGTATTCCCATTTAAAAAAACATAACTTTGAGTCATAGCTTCTTAATTAGAAATGGTACGAAAAAGACGCCACTGTATTCTACTAAGAAAGTGCCTGTATACTGTTTCAATTTCAGAGCTCTATCATCACTTTATGAATTTTTTTCAATATCGACACTTTTCAAATTTTCGCTTATAACTCGAAAACAAAAGAAGGTTGTCAAAAATGAATAATACTCTTGTTAGTTTCTCAGAAAACGAGATCGAGAAGTGGATATCAGGTTTTATCTATCTCCTCTGGTTTAAAAGTTGTAGTGCTAAAACATAGAAATATGGCCACCCTGTACACATTGCAAGAACGTGTTAAGCTGGTTAGCCAGTATCACCAAATACAAATTTTTTAAGATGACCAAAATATTCAAGGTGGCTCATTTGACCTTAAAAATTGATTTTCGGCGAAAACGGTTCATCAAATTATGTTTTTCATACACCATTGTAAAGAGGTATCACTCAACCCCCTCTTTCCTTTTAATTTTGAGGGGTTGAAGCTGCCCCTCTCAGGGGGTTGCTCATTCAAGCCTCAAATATACGTCGAATGATGTCTCCCAAACAAAATTTTTCGACGTGTTTCAATCAATTTTTTCAATCCATATGGATTAAGAAATATACGGGAGAGCTCGTCTGAGATTGAACATCCTGTATTTTTGAGCCGATACGAATCTTTAGTTACTGTGAACAACTACAAAAAAGGGCTGCCAAGTGCCAGATTCCTAGACTAGTTTTGTCAACCTCAAAATGTAAAAGGTATCCCTCGTATAAATAATGAGTGTACCTAATCTCGACTTTTTGAAACGTGATAAATTTTCCTCTATCATCATTTCACAATTGATTTTTACTAACCCTAATTCTGATGTTAAATTAATTAATTCACTTCCAAATCGTTTTTTATTGTCTTTCAGTCTGCGCTGTGCTTTCCAGTGAAAAAGAATATACCAAAACATATTTTAAGTTAACATCAACAATTTGATCATTGTTTAAAATTATTATTTTTTTATTAGAAATAAATGCACTGTGAGTTTGGGTTATTAAAAGTATTATTTGCATGCGATGAGAATTTAGTGGTAGGGCATAATACTATAAAGCAGTGTTCATGTCCACTCTAACTAAGTACCTGTGATAGGTCAATGAAAGTGCCATTTTATGTGATTCAGGAAAACAATTTGTGTTCCGTGGAAATGTGAGTGATTCATTACATAAACAGTCTGTTGTTTTACCAATGATTTGAAAAGTGGTTGAATATCATTTCGAACATACAATGCGTCCCAAACCAGGGGCCTATTGTTCCAAAATATTCTGCAACTTTTCACTTTGCACTTTGCATTCTGACAAATTTCAAAAGTGAAAATTAATTACATATGTTGCATTTCATTTATTCCAACATTTAATTTCTGCGAAGTGCTTCTCACTTTGCACTTGACTTTTCACATTGTACTTTTCAATTAGGAATGCGTTTCGTGCAACATAATTCATTTGAAAAGTGAAAAGTGCGAAGTGAAAAGTTGCAAAGTATTTGGTGCAATGGGTTCCAGATTCGAGTTTTTCTCTAATACAGTTTTTATTTTCTAAAGGTCTCGAGGTAGAGCTAAACTAAGTTTTACTAAGTTTCAAATCAGTTTCAAATCGATTCAGTACACATCGGTTAACAGTACTTACTAAAAATGTATCCCTAGAAATATTTCATTTCTAAATACGTTATTGTTTTCGATATCAAGTAACCTAACTAGTCAATAACTCTTATACGAAGAATTATTGAGGAAAATCCTAGCACCCGACGATTTTTGAGCGTTCATTCATTCATTCAGTCGATTTTTGAGAGCTCGTTCTATTAAAACGAATACTATTTCGTTTTGCCCAAATGTCTATGATTTTCGAATTTTGAGCCGAAAATGGTCTCGAACGATAGGGTTCAACTTCCTGATGAAGAATTCATGGTCAAATTCAATTCTGTCCGTGGAGCCGGCCGTCCGTTAGAACGATAACTTTCTAAGGAATTGTTCTAGAGACTTTTTGTTTTTGTTGACTTTTTTGTGTTCTCAATATCAATATCTCAGACAAAACGAAACCTATCGAAATGAAATGTTGTGGTCATATGTAAGATGCTCCTTATAAGCTTCATGCAAAATTTGCTAGCAACAGTGCGAACAGAACCATAGAAAATTTAATTGGAATATTGAGAAGGAGAAACTTCATATTTCCATAAAAAAATATCCGATTCGGATGAAATTAATTTTATAAATAAATATTGATACACTGAATGTTCACGCATAATTTTGTGGCCATAGTGTGTACATAACCATAGAAAATTCAATTGGAATATGGAAAAGAGTATTCTCTATATTTCTAGAACAGGATATCCGATATAAGTGAAATTTATTTTGTGAATCAAGACTTATATACTGAATGTTCACGCAAGATTTCGAAAGGATCGCATCATCAGAACCATAGAATTGAATTTTTAAATTACATATTCATTTTTTACATATTATATTTTTCGAAAAATTTCTAGAATATAATTCCGATTAAGCTAAGATTATGCGTTTATATATTTGGTATCAATCTCAAGTCTCATATAAAATGCTGAGGTAATAGTCTTATAGCTCCACTAATGAACGAGCGCTCAGAGGCTCCTGCTCAAGACTTTTCTTAAAATTTTATTAGAAATTATTGCTCTGTGAGTTTGGGTTATTAAAAGTATTATTGTTTGCGATCAGAATTTAGTGGTAGGGCATAATACTATAAAGCATTGTTCATGTCCACTCTAACTAATTACCTGTGTTAGGTTAAAGAAAGCAAGTGCCTTTTATTGTGATTCTATCAGGAAAACAATTTGTGCTACAAACTCCTGTGGAAATGTGAGTAATTAATTGCATATACAGTCTGGTTTTTACCGATACATATTTGAAAAGTGGTTGAAAATCATTCCGAACATGCTTCCCAAACCAGATTCGAGTTTTTCTCAAAAAATTTCATTTCCTTTCTAAAGTCTTGAGGTAGAGCTAACACTTAGTTTCACTAAGTTTCAAATCAGAAATAATCTATTTAGTTTATCAGTTAACAGTACTACTAAACATTTTTCTTAATATAACTGTACTTACTAAACATTTTTTTAATATTTTTTCATTTCGTAATATGTACTTTATTGTCTTCAATATACAGTGTGCCGAAAAAGTGACGTAACTTGTTAATAATTCTCATTCGAAGAACTATTAGGGAAAATCCTTGCAACTGTCGAATATCAATTCCAAAAGTAAATTTTATCCTATGCCTTTAGATCGCTCGTTCTCCTTGAACGAGTGCTATATCGTTTTGCCCAAACGTCTGTAGTTTCCGAATTTTGGGTCGAAAATGGTCTCGAACGATAGGGTCAGACTCCGTGATGACGAATTCGTGGTCAAATTCAATTCTGTCTGTGGGGCCGTCTGTTCATTAGCACGACAACTTTCGAAGGAATTGTCCTAGAGACAGCATTTGCAGTCTGTTTTTCACCGATACTCATTTAAAAAATGGTGGAATCTCATTCCAAACATACAATGTGCCCCAATCCAGATCCGAGTTTTTTTCAAATACAATTTATATTTTCTAAAGGTCTTGAGATCTAAAACTAAGTTTTACTAAGTTTCAAATCAGCAATAATCGATTCAGTACATCGGTTAACAGTCTGTACTTAGGTACTAAAAATGTATTCCCAAAAAAATTTCATTTCTAAATACGTTATTGTTTTCGAAATATAGTAACGTAACTCGTCACTAACTCTTATACGAAGAATTATTGAGGAAAATCCTAGCACTCGACGATTTTTGAGCGTTCATTCTATTTAAACGAGTGCTATTTCGTTTTGCCAAATGTCTGCCATTTTCGAATTTCGAGCCGAAAATGGTCTCAAACAATAAGATTCGACTTTCCGATGACGAATTCGTGATCAAATTCAATTCTATCCGTGCGACCGTCCGTCCGGCCGTTAGCACAATAACTTTCGAAGGTATTGTCCTGAAGACTTGAAATTTTCAAGGTGTGTTCGGTTCCCAAATGGCTCAGTTAAATTCGTTAACCAGCCAAATTGTGTAGGGTGTTCCCTTAATATGGCCATTCAAAATTTTTGTTCCTCAATATCTCAGACAAAACAGAACCAATCGAAATGAAATGTTTCGGCCACATGCACGATGCTCATAATAAGCCTCATGCAAAATTTTGTGGCCATAGTGTATACAGAACCATAGAAAATTTAATTGGAATTTTGAAAGCACTAAGCTTCATATTTCCATAAGAAGATATCCGATTCCGGTGAAATTTATTTTGTGAATGGAGATTGGTATACTGAATGTTAATGCAGATTTTTATGGCCATACTGTTGAGAAAACCATAGAAAATTCAATTGGGATAAGGAAAAAACAGTCTTTATATTTCCATAACAGGATTTCTGATATGAGTGAAATTTATTTTGTGAATCAAAACTGATATACGGAATGTTTATTCAAAATTTCAAGAGGTTCGCATCATCAGATCCATAGAATTTAATTTTTTTAAACCACATATTTATTTTTACATATTTTATTTTTCTTATAATTTCAAGAATATAATTCAGATTATGCTAAGATTCTGTATTTATATATTTGCTATCAATCTCAAGTCTCATATAAAATGTTGAGGTAATGAACTAGCGCTCAGAAGCTCCTGCTCAGGACTTTTCTTAAAATTTTAGTAGAAATCATTGCTCTGTGAGTTTGGGTTATTAAAAGTCGAGTTAAAAGTATTATTGCATGCGATCAGAATTTAGTGGTAGGGCATAATACTACATATAAAGCCGTGTTCATGTCCACTCTAACTAATTACCTGTGTTAGGTTAAAGAAAGCAAGTGCCTTTTATTGTGATTCTATCAGGAAAACAATTTGTGTTACAAACTCCTGTGGAAATGTGAGTGATTCGTTGCCTATACAGTCTGTTTTTTACCGATACTCATTTGACAAGTGGTTGAAAATCATTTCGAACATGCTCTTCAAACCAGATTCGAATTTTTCTCATATACAATTTCTTTTTCTTTCTAAAGTCTTGAGGTAGCGCTTACAAATTCAAATCAGAAATAATCTATTTAGTACATCAGTTAACAGTAATTACAAAAAATTTTTCTTAATAGTTTTTCATTTCGTAATATGTACTTTATTGTCTTCAATATACAGCGTGCCGAAAAAGTGACGTAACTTGTTAAAAATTCTCATTCGAAGAACTATTAGGGAAAATCCTCGCACCTGTCGATTATTATCAATTCAAGTAAATTTTATCATGGGTATGCTTTTAGAGCGCTCGTTGTCCTTAAACGAGTGCTCCATCGTTTTGCCCAAATGTCTGTAGTGTCCGAATTTTGAGCCGAAAATGGCCTCAAACGATAAGATTCGACTTCCTGGTGACGAATTCGTGGTCAAATACAATTATATCCATGGGGCCGTCCGTCCGGCCGTTTGCACAATAATTTTCAGGGTGAGTACGGTTCTCAAATGCCTCGGTTGAGTTCGTTAACCAGACAAATCGTGCAAAGTGTTCCATAAATATGACCATTCAAAATTTTGTTTCTCAATATCTCAGACATAACAGAACCAATCGAGATTAACTGTTTCAGCTACATGCAAGATACTCATAATAAGCCTCATGCAAAATTTTGTGGCCATAGTTTATACAGAACCATAGATAATTCAATTGGAATATTGAAAATAAGAATCTTCATATTTCCATAAGAAGACATCCGATTCCGGTGAAATTCATTTTGTGAATGGAGATTGATATACTGAATGTTCATGCAGAATGTTGTGGCCACACTGTTGGGAAAATCATAGAAAATGCATTTGGAATAAGGAAAAAACAGTCTCTATAATTCCATAACAGGATATCCGATATGAGTGAAATTTATTTTGTGAATCAAGACTGATATACTGAATGTTCATTCAAAATTTCAACAGGATCGCATCATCAGATCCATAGAATTTAATTTTTGAAATCACATATTTTATTGTTCGAATAATTTCAAGAATATAATTCAGAATGTGCTGAGATTCTGCATTCATATAATTGGTTTCAATCTCAAGTCTCATATAAAATGTTGAGGTAATGAACTAGCGCTCAGAAGCTCCTGCTCAGGACTTTTATTGAAATTTGATTAAAAATCATTGTTCTGTTTGGGTTATTACAAGTATTATTGCATGTGATCAGTATTTATTGGTAGGGCATAATACTATAAAGCAGTGTTCATATCCACTCTAAGTACCTGTGTTAAGTTAAAGAAAGCAAGTGCCTTTTATTGTGATTCTATTAGGAAAACAATTTGTGTTACAAACTCCTGTGGAAATGTGAGTGATTCATTGCATATACAGTCTGGTTTCAATCGATACTCATCAGAAAAGTGGTTGAAATTCATTTCGAACATGCTCCTTAAACCAGATTCAAGTTTTTTTCAAATACAATCTGTATTTTCTAAATGTCTTGAGGTAGAGCTAAAACTTAGATTCACTTAGTTTCAAATCAGTAATAATAATTCTATTTAGAACATCAGTTAGCAGAAGTTACTAAAAATTTTTCATTTCGTAATACGTTATTGTTTTCGATATACAGCTTGCCAAAAAAGTGACGTAACTTGTCAATAATTCTTAAACGAATAATTAGTAAAGCCGGTCCCAGACAATGCGTGTATTTGACGAATGTTCGGCATTGGCGGTGCTTCGCGTAGTGTGTGGGAGCTCAACTTCGGCCCGAACACTATGGCCCACACACTATGCGAAGCACCGCCAATGCCGAACATTCGTCAAATACACGCATTGTCTGGGACCGGCTTAAGGAAAATCCTCGCACCTGTCGATTATCAATTCGAAAAGTAAATTTTATCCTATGCTTTTAGAGCGTTAAACGAGTGCGATATCGTTTTGCCCAAATGTCTACAATTTTCGAATTTTGAGCGAAAATGTATCAAACGATTGTGTTTGGCCATCCGTTGGTATAACTTTCCACGGGATTGTCCTAGAGACTTTAAATTTTCATGGTTAGTTCGGTTCTCAAATGCCTAGGTTAATTTCGTTAACCAGTCAAATCCAGTTTGTTCCATAAATAAGGCCATTACAAATTTTTGTTCCTCAATATCTCAGACAAAACGAAACCAATGTAAATGATATTTTGCGGCCGAATACAAAATGCTCATAATAAGCCTCATACAACATTTTTTGGCCATAGTGTTAACAGAACCATAGATATTTCAATTGGAATATTGAAAATAAAAAACCTCATATCTCCGTACAAAGATATCCGATTTTAGTGAAATTTATTTTGTGAATGAAGACAGATATAATGAATTTTCATGCGAAATTTTGTGGCTATAGTTCTAACAGAACCATAGAAAATTCAATTGGAATATTGAGAGATGATTCAATGATATGATATTTTTATAACAGAATATCCGATTCGAGTGAAATTTATTTTGAGAATGAAAACTACTATACTGAATGTTCATGCAAAATTTCAAGAGGGATCGCACCATTAAAACCATAGAATTTAATTTTTCAATTATTAATTTTTTACATATTTCATTATAATAATTTCATATAATTATCAGAATATAATTCTGATTCTGCTGAGATTCTGCATTTATATATTTGGTATCAATCTTAAATCTCATATAAAATTTTAAGGTGATAGTCTTATTGCTCCACCAAAGAACGAGCGGTCTAAAGCTCCTGCTTAGGTTTTTTCTAGAATTTTTTGAATTTCATATTTCTCACCCCTACACCTCGCACTCCTCTACTTTTTTGTTTCAAATGAGAATATGGGTAATTTGATCACCTATTCATAGATGTGGCTGAAAGTAGAATCAGTTGTGCCGTTTTTTGAAAAAATAATTGGGAATTTACAATTTGTGATTGGAAAGTACCTCAATTAGACCATAATTATTTTATTTCGCGCTAATTTTCATTAAGGAAAACCTTGAATTCATGAATTTGAAATTTCGAAATCTCCTTATGCTTGCTTGAATTTTAAATATCTCAGCTCCTACGCCCCGCACCCTTCACCTTTTTTTCGAATAATATGGATTGTGACATATCACACACAAAAGAACTGAGTAGGCAATCAAATTACAATCCATATACAGGGTGTTACACAATAATATGTCACAACTTAAAGGGATGAATATACGTATAATTTCAAGAAAAAAAGAAAAAAGTCTATATAAACATGAGTCCGCAAAATCTTCGTCACAGAGCGACAGGGTGTTGAAATTTCCAAAAAAAATTGTTTTTTCTTCATAACTCCTGCAGTCCAAATTTGGAATGCGAGCCATTTTCAACAGTCTCCATCATTGCACGTTGTAAATCTGTTCCGGAGCCATGTCTCTTTTTTCCCTCTCAAATTTTTTTGCGGTACGCCACTGATCAGCGTAAAATCAATTTTTGATATTTTCGCTTAATTTAGAACTTTTTTGACCCTTGTAATTTTTCCGTATATCTAACTGTTCTGGAGTAAAAAATGATTGAATGATTGATTGATCAAAATGAAAGCAAATTTTGGGCATACCTATCAAGTATTTCAATTATTTTTTGTTTTATTTAGCGAATAACATACAAGCGTTCAATAATATTCACTCGAAAACGGATAGAGATACGAAAAAATTACATAGGTCAAAAGAAGTGTTTTAATTGAACTGTAGGAGTTATGAAGCAAAAACCAATTTTTTTTTGGAAATTTCAACAACATGTACCAAGCTCCGTAACGAAGCTTCTACGGACCCATGTTCATATAAAGTTTTTTCTTAAAAAAACATGTAAATTAACCCCCTCACATTGTGACATACTATTATGTAACACCCGGTATTACTATTTGAAGAAAAAAGCTGGGGGGTGTGTGGCGTAGGAAGTGAGATATTTCAAATTCAGAAAGTATAGGGAGACCTGCTTTTGAGATTACAAATCCACGGATTCATGGATTTCTTTCAATAATAAAAAGCAAAAGATATGTTCGGATTGCAGTACTCTCCAATCACAAATGATGAATATTCTCCTAATTTTTTAATGAAACAAATAAAAAAAAGGCCCTGAGTATGTGCTTTCGAGCGCTCGTTCATTGCGGAGCAAGGGCTATTACGTCAAAATTTTGCATGAAACTCAGAATTATTCGAAAAAGTTCATAATTTAGAAAAAAAAATAATCATGATCATGCGATCCTCTCGAAATTTTGCCTGAACATTCAGTATATATGCAGACTGTCTGTAAAAAAATGCGAAAGACTTAGGGAGATGATTCTACGATGTAAATAAGCAGGGGTAGTTCATATAATTTTTTTTCATTGCGATTGGATTCGTTTTGTTCGAGATATTGAGGAACAAAAATTTCAATGTCCATACTTTATGAAACACCCTGTACGATTTCGTTGTTTAACGAACTTAACCGCGGCATTTGGGAACCGAACTCACCATGAACAGGGGGCGACCCTACGGACAGAATTGACCTCGGATTCGTCATCAGGGAAATATTATTTCCACGACAAACATAAAGTAGAGGGGTGCGGGACGTAGGTGGTGAGAAATATCAAATTCGAAAATTTAAGAAAAGCCCTGAGCAGAAGATACTGGTCTTTGGTGGATCAATAAGACTATCACCTCAAAATTTTATATGGAATTTGAGATTGATACTAAGGGTGTTTCCTAAACATGCGGCAAAAATTCAGGGGGTTGTTCCTTGGACTATTTTAAGCATGTTTTGTCCTTTGATGATTTTTGAAAAACCTCTTTGTTTCGAAGATACAGGGCGAACAACATTTTTCATATTTTTAAAATTAATAATGGTTTAAATAAAAATGCGTACCGCACTGTGTTTACTAAGTAGGTACAATTTATTTTTAAATTTGTTTAACAACATTCCAATTACTAAAAACGGCCAGTTTTTTGACTTAAAATTGATAAGTTCAGATGGTAAAGGAATACAGATTAAACAGGGTTTTCATTTGAATTAGTTTTTTTGGCTAGAGGTGGTCATTTTCAACAGTTTTTGTAGGTTAAGTTAAACTTTAATGTAATTTTTCATAATAAAATGTTATTATCTAAAATTTTGTTTCCCCTGTATCTTCGAAACAAAGAGGTTTTTCAAAAATCATCAAAGGACAAAATATTCTTAGAATAGTCCAAGGAACAATCCCCTGAATATTTGCCGCATGTTTAGGAAACACCCTGTATACTATACTATTATAAATATATCAATGCATAATTTCAGTACAATCGAAATTATATAGTGGAAATTATTCGAAAAAAAAGAGATATGCGAAGAATAAATAATTAAAAAATATTAAATTCTATGGTTCTGATGATTTGATCCTCTTGAAATTTCGCGTGAACATTCAGTGTATCAGTCTTGATTCAAAAGATTTCACACGAATCGGTTATGGAAATAAAGAGATTCTTCTTTTCAATATCCCAATTGAATTTTTTATGGTTTTGTTAACACTATGGCCACAAAATTTTGCATGAGAATTCCGTATAACAGTCTTCAATCACAAACAAAATTTCACTTGAATCGGATAAGCTGTTATGGAAATGAAAAGATTTTTTTTTCAATATTCCAATTGAATTTTTTATGGTTCTGTTAACATCATGGCCACAAAATGCATGAACATTCAGTGTATCAATATTTATTTATAAAATGAATTTCATTCAAATAGGCGATTTTTTATGGAAATATGAAGTTTCTTCTTTTCAATATTCTAATTGAAGCTTTTATGGTTCTGTTTACAGTATGACAAAATTTTGCATGAAGCTTATTATGACCATCTTATATATGTTTGCAACATTTCATTTCGATGGGTTTCGTTTTGTCTGAGATATTGAGGAAAAAAATTTGAATGGCCATATATTATGGAACACTCTGTACGATTTGGCTGGTTAACGAACTTAACCGAGGCATTTGGGAACCAAACAATCACTGAAAAGTCTCTAGGACAATCCCTTCGAGAGTTACATGAACGGTGTGTCAGGTGAATCTAATCGTTCTGGAAGTTTACAAATTGTTCTAGTGGAAATTTTTTTGTTGGAATACGCGATGTTCGGAAATTCACCGCTTTCGGCCAAACAAACAAACTTTTTCGCGCTCTTATAACTTTTTTTCGCGGTAACTTTCCTCAGAATGCTTTCGTACAAATAATACTTATAACTTTAGTCTATATCCTACTATACAGGGTGTCTACCTTTAATGTGTACAAATTTCGAGAGGTGATTATACAAGTTATTTACAACAAAAAATGTCATATAGACATGGTCGAAATGTTGACGGTAATTCTTCAGTTTAACATTTTTCGATTTCACGAAAAACTTCAAGTTTTTTTCTCTAAAATAAACATCATTCAGTTTTCCTTGTAGTCCCATCAAATTTGAGCATATATTCGGAAAGGGCAATAAATTTGCTGCAACATGAAATAGTTTGTATGCAGAAGACACTCTTATTGCAGGAGAAGAATATCACGATTCTGAAGTTAACAAAATCAGTCCAATTTTTTCAATGGTTTTTTCGATGAAATATTAATAATTATGCACACCTCTTCAGTAAAAAATATCTCATCTAGTGTACTTTCGAATGACATATCAACTTTTGAGCTAGCTGCTCATTTCCGCTCTCATATCATGGCTAACCTGATAACAACGAAGAAGTCTAAAAATTGCTAACCTAACTAGACATTTTATCTGTTAGACAGGTGCATTTCAGCGAATATGTCTGTCAAATTTCTTTGGATTATTCCAATTAATTCTTCAGCATTAAAGTGGTCGGTAAGTATAATTGGTCCGAAAAGTTCTCCTTTCATGACTGCCAACCTCACCTTGATACTTAACTCAGTCCTTAATATTCTATGGTCCCCACTCCCTGAATTATTCTGGTACCAACTACAAAATGTTAGTCTAGTCTCAGATAATAGATGAATTGATGAATTCCATAAAATTACACTAAGATTCATTCAAGAAGAGCTTCAACATTGAGCAAATTTAGGTTCCGAATTTTTGGACTTTTTGTTGTTGTGTTGTTATCATGTTAGCCATCAAGGGCGTAGCCAGGGGGGGTTTTGGGGGTTCAAACGTCCCCCCCCCCGAAATGTTTCAGAGTTGTTTTTTGTTGCAAAAATAATCTTTCATTTTGCACTTAAACCAACTTATCTCCGAAAATCTAGTTAAAATTATCAATTCATATAAGCAATATGGATGATATTAAAGTTTTCAGCTACAATTCCAGTATCTACTGCTACTCCAGAAAGAAGTTTTTCCAGCTTGAGGAGAATTAAAAATTACCTGCGCAATTCTTCTAGCGAAACTAGATTGAATGGGTTGGCACTTATGAATATTCATTATAGTGTGAAAATTGATGAAAATGAAGTGCTTGACCAATTCGCTAGAAAAAAAAAGGACTTTAAGTGAAGGAATTCACCATAAAAAATATTGTTTGTGTTTCCTCACTGTTTAATTTTTAATACTTATTCATATGTTGTTGGCACCATTTTGGAGAAAACATTTAAAAACTCTATTTAGTTTCAATGAAAGCACACATCCACACTAATTTCATATTGATTCATCTTGTAAGTATTGTTTGGGAAATAAAAATTGTTTTTAAGTTTTTGTTTGAGTGAATAAAAATTTAATTCTGAAGCATATTTGAAAAATGGGTTTACCTAACCTAACCAGGAATATCTATGTTGAATATTGTTTCCGAAGTAGGAAAAGGATTATTGAATTCTTAAAAACAACAAATACTTGCTACAGAAAGCGACCCTCACAATTCCCGGCACCTACGAAGTCAATTGCCAAAATGTCAAAACCCCCCCCGAAATTAATTCCTGGCTACGCCCTTGTTAGCCATGGTATTATAGCGGAGAATGAGCAGCTAGCAAAAAAGGTAATATTTCATTCGAAAGTACATTAAATGAGGTACTATTTACTAAAGAGAAAGCATGTGCATAATTATTAATATTTCATCGAAAAAACCATTGGATAAATAAGACCGATCTTGTCAACTTCAGAATCGTGATATTCTTCTCCTTACCACGCCTACAATAAAAGTGTTTTCTGCACACAGACTATCTCATCTTGTAGCAAATTTATTGCCCTTTCCGAATATATGATCAAATTTGATGAGACTACAAGGAAAACTGAATAATGTTTATTTTAGAGAAAAAACTTGAAATATTTCGTGAAATCAAGAAATTTTAAATTGAAGAATAGCCGTCAACATTTCGACAATGTGTTATATGACATTTTTTGTTGCGAATCACTTGTATAATCACCTCTCGAAGTTTGTCCACTTTAAAAGTAGACACCTTGTATACTTAGTGTGATATTTGTGATATTCTATGTTATTGCAGGCATGCGCTATCAAATAATTGATATGAATGATGATAAGAATAAATATGGTAACAGAAGCATCGTTGTAATTTTGAAAAACGAATAAAGAATTGTTATTGAACGAATATTAGAAAATCGTGACTTTAATCTATCCCCGGACACCTCATAAATGGCGACGAGGATGGGATATTGTCACACAGCGGTTTTTTGAAAACAATGGATTATCGTTATGAAATTCATGTCGTTCGTGATGAAAACACTCGAGCACATGGCAACGGTAGGAGAGAAAAGCAGAGATATCAGCCCAAGACCAAGAAGCAAAGTTTCTTGGATATATGAATTAACTAAGCAAGAGCTTATAGAACAATTAAAATTATTGAACGTGGAAGTGTCATCGAAAGAGACGGTTGAAAATCTAAGAAAACTGCTCGTGAGAAAATGGCGAAACTTGCACGGTGAAGAATCGGAAAGTGTAATCGGGAGTGACAGTGAAGGTACTGTAGTGAAATTAGTGCAAAGAGAAATAATCAAAACAATGACGGACAACAAGATTAGTTTCTAAGTTCGAACCCTATCGTTTGAGACCACTCAACACTTCGGCTCAAAATTTGAAAATTACAGACATTTAGGCAAAACGATATAGCACTCGTTTAAGTAGAACGAGCCTCAAAACTTATTGAACATGATATGTATGCATTCGTGAGACTGTGAAAGGGTCAGTTTTTTTCGATTTTCTCAGTTTCCATTACGTGTTTTTATCAACTAAAATGAAGTTAACCTCTTCGGTAGAATTATGGAAACAAGAACCAAAGATGTTTTATTTTATATTGCTGGATCGGCATTTCTATTGGTACTCTACATGGCGATCAAGTGGTACCTGGATTATTGGAATAGAACTAAGAAAATATTTCAGAAGGTCAGCAACTACAGAACTCCATCCTATGTACCAGTGTTCGGACATGCTTTGAGGTTTTTGGGAACTCCAACACGTGAGTAAATTTATAATCATGATAATAGTAGGAGAGCCCACGTAGCTTATTCGGGATTTACTCGAGCGTCATAGAAACCTATTGGGTTGCAAACTCAGAGTAAGAAATAAACATTTATGTTGTTTTTATGTTTGTTTATTTCTTACTCTGAGGTTGCAAAGCTTAGATGATAAGAAGAAACAAATGTCATATAATACAGGGTGTTTTATCATAAACTGGACAAACATATATATTTGTGTAGAAGACATCGGGAGAATCATTTTTGCCTTTTACAATATATCCCGTTTTCGAAGCATTAGCGAGAAACAGGGTGTTAAACGTCATTTTTGAGCCAGATTCTTATGAGTGTGGTCAAATATGTTGTAACACTCAAATTTGAACGTTTGTATATTCGCGCGAAGGTGCGCAAAGATCGTTAATATTCGAGCACAGGTCGCGAATGGTCGGACCGGAATAAATCCTTTTCTCGGCTCATTATTATTTTGGATGCTCCGTCTTCACGAGATAAATAAATAAAAGCGAAAGAAAATGTCTGCAACCACAAGTGTGGGATCTGTTGTATATTTGTTTCGAGTAGGAGAAGTATTGAGAATGTGTTGTGATCACCATTCAATAATAATAAGCGCTACGAGTGCGATTCTTTGGAAGCACCAGTCCGATTGTCCGAATGACCGATTGCCAATTTTGGGCCGATTTTGCAGACCCTTCGACCGCCCAGGTACCCCGTTACCGTTACCGTTACAATGTATAATACTTGAAGTAACGGTTTTTGGTCAAATCATTTTTGGGTCCTCTATTCAGAAAAGATGACGAACTCCGAAAAAAGTTTCACAAAACGGCAGAAAACCTGCAATGTTCCAAATTTTTTTTCGGTTGTCAAATTGATTTCGATTTTCTGTGAAAATTCTTTACCCCAATGAAATCAATCAATTCAAAGTCATCTGATTGAACACAACCAATCAGCGCCTGATTACATTGAAAACAGCCCATGGGCGAGATTTTCACTCTCGTTACCATGGATACATTTTGATGCATTTCGATTTTGACGTTTCTATATTTGATATTTCAAAATGCCTCTAATTAGTTCCAACACTGACGAAAATATTAATGAAATCATACAATCAAGCATACCGATAAATACCGTTCGCAGTAAAAAAATTGGTTAGCATTTATGGAGTTTTGTGATGAAAGAAAGTATACAGGGTGTCCCAAAACACGACGTCAACCCGGAACCGGCTGGAAGTAAAATAATGCTGGTTGTCAGAAAAAAAAATCTAAGTTGCATAATTTTAAAATATTAGGCATTTAAAAAACACAGAAAATTCCACACCCTGTGACAGTCTTTTCACTCCTGTTGCCACAAATATCAATTTTTTTCCAACTTTTTTTTTGCTGTGTAACCCTGAATAATGTTGGTCTTAACTGTAATCAAAATTTTGATACCAGCTGC
The DNA here is from genome assembly GCA_013421045.1 of Propylea japonica. Classification (NCBI taxonomy): domain Eukaryota; kingdom Metazoa; phylum Arthropoda; class Insecta; order Coleoptera; family Coccinellidae; genus Propylea; species Propylea japonica. Next base: position 33,343,123 of record CM024242.1, read on the forward strand.
TCTAGGTTTCATAAAAATTGGGCAAACTTCTCAGGAATAAAATCAAAACAAACAATGGCCTGGGTTCAACTGACTGTATTGAAAAAAATGTACTACGCAGGTTTGGCATGTTTTGTCAAAAGTTGGCGCATTTAGTAAGGATTCCAAAATGGTATAATACTTGGTAAATTGTAGCTGCCGTAGTTCAAATTCGCTTTCGATTGCCTTTGAACGGGTGAACGGGCCGGCCCCGAGATTGGCCTAGAACTAGACTAGAATTTTCGGAGAAATTTCTCCGGAAAAATTTTTTCTGGGAGAATTATTTTTTTTCTAGAAAAATTTTTCCCGGAAGATGGATCGGACGTTCTGGTCCAATCTCGTGGCCGGCCCGTACACCGGACTTGAATCTATTTGACTTTTTCGACTAGGAAGTAGTTGAAGAAAAAGTGTATTCAAAGGCAATCGAAAGAGAATTTGAACTGCGGTAGCTACAAATTACCAAGTATTATACTATTTTGGAATCCTTACTAAATGCGCCAACTTTTGACAAAACATGCCAAACTTGCGTAATACATTTTTTTTTCAATACAGTCAGTTGAACCCAGGCAATGGTTTATTTCGAATTTATTTTCTGAGAAGTCAGCCCAATTTTATGAAACCTAGAGCAGCTGGTATCAAAATTTTGATTACAGTTAAGACAAGGATTATTCAGGGTTAAACAGCAAAAAAAAATAGGAAAAAGTTTATATTTGTGGCAACAGGAGTGAAAAGACTGTCACAGGGTGTGGAATTTTTTGTGTTTTGTAGAATGTCTATTATTTTAAAATCATCCAACTAAGATTTTTTTATTTCTTTCTGACAATCAGCATTACTTGCCCTTTCACCTGGTTCCGGGTTGACGTCGAGTTTTGGGAAACAGGACACCAGAAGAATTGGCATTTATTTTGAAAGAATGGGCTGTAAATATGAGAAAAAGATGGTACAGAGTTTAAAGAAGCAACAGTTGAAACTATGTGAAACCTGACAAGCAAGTTGATGCAAGAAATATATTATACAAGAAAATGAAAATTATCATCGACCCATTCAAAAATGTCGTATTTCAACAAGCGCGAGCTGCCCGCGATTCCATACGAAGAAAACTGCAAACAGATCCTTCTAAAAGAAAACAAAGTTCGACAGCATTAAGTTCCGAAGATATATTTAACGAAAATGATAAATTTATGGGATGAAAATACCCCTGAAGGGCTAAAACGGAAATTTTATCACATAGTCGCGTTAGAATAAGCTTGGCGAAGTGGGGAAGCTGCTGCTTGCTTGACTGAATATTTTCGTATGGAATCAAACAACGATGGTTCTGCAACTAATAGAGTTGAATATAACCCTGTATTCAGCAAGACTTGCCTAGGTGGTTCGAGAAAGTGAACTGAAAGCAAAATTTTAATAGGAAACAACGACAGTAACATTTGTCCAATCAGATTATTCATAAAATTGATGTCAAAAAGGGGCCCAAATATTAAAACGAATAGAGCTGGCCGTCCTGAATGTTGCTTGAATAAAAAAATATTCAGCTTCCTGAAATCACTACAAGCTACCCACAAAATGCTTGAAAGCTAGAACTTCAATTTTCGGTAGGATGTACTCAAACATTCAGCTAAGTTTGAAAACTTTGCGGAGTTCTAAGCTACGAAAGTTATAGGAAAAAATACTTGGTCGCCTTGGAAGGCGGATAGTCTGAAAACTCCCCACTTCTCCTCCCATTGGTTTTGAACCATGACCCATGGAGAAATGAAATTATGATTTTCTCCACAGATATTCACAATACTATAGTGAAGAATTGCTTCAAATATGGTCCAAGTTTCGTCGTATGGCTTTGCGGAGTCCTAAGCTACCAAAGTTATAGGGAAAAATACTTGGTCGCCTTGGAAGGCGGATAGCTTGAAAACTTCCCACTTCTCCTCCCATTGTTTTTGAACCATGACCCATGGAAAAATGAAATTATGATTTTCTCCACAGATATTCACAACACTATAGTGGAGAATTGCTTCAAATATGGTCCAAGTTTCGTCGTATGGCTTTGCGGAGTCCTAAGCTACCAAAGTTATAGGGAAAAATACTTGGTCGCCTTGGAAGGCGCATAGCTTAAAAACTTCCCACTTCTCCTCCCATTGTTTTTGAACCATGACCCATGGAGAAATGAAATTATGATTTTCTCTACAGATATTCACAACACTATAGTGGAGAATTGCTTCAAATATGGCCCAAGTTTCGTCGTATGGCTTTGCGGAGTCCTAAGCTACCAAAGTTATAGGGAAAAATACTTGGTCGCCTTGGAAGGCGGATAGCTTGAAAACTTCCCACTTCTCCTCCCATTGTTTTTGAACCATGACCCATGGAGAAATGAAATTATGATTTTCTCCACAGATATTCACAACACTATAGTGGAGAATTGCTTCCAATATGGTCCAAATTTCGTCGTATGGCTTTGCGGTGTACTAAGCTACGAAAGTTATAGGAAAAAATACTTGGTCGCCTTGGAAGGCGGATAGTTTGAAAACTTCCCACTTCTCCTCCCATTGGTTTTGAACCATGACCCATGAAGAAATGAAATTATGATTTTCTCCACAGATATTCACAACACTGTAGTGGAGAATTGATTCAAATATGGTCCAAATTTCGTCGTATGGCTTTGCGGAGTCCTAAGCTACGAAAGTTATAGGGAAAAATACTTGGTCGCCTTGGAAGGCGGATAGTTTGAAAACTTCCCACTTCTCCTCCCATTGGTTTTGAACCATGACCCATGAAGAAATGAAATTATGATTTTCTCCACAGATATTCACAACACTGTAGTGGAGAATTGATTCAAATATGGTCCAAATTTCGTCGTATGGCTTTGCGGAGTCCTAAGCTACGAAAGTTATAGGGAAAAATACTTGGTCGCTTTGAAAGGCGGATAGTTTGAAAACTTCTCTCTTCTCCTCCCATTGGTTTTGAACCATGACCCATGGAAAAATGAAATTATGATTTTCTCCACAGATATTCACAACACTATAGTGGAGAATTGCTTCGAATATGGTCCAAATTTCGTCGTATGGATTGTGGACCAGATAATAGTTATGGTTGGAAAGCCAGAAGATATAGAAAAGGTGCTACAGAGTCAACTATGTCTGGAAAAAGGCGATCTATATCGTTTCACTAGGATTCTAGTGGGAACGGGAATATTTTCAGCTCCAGGTAAGCTTTTTTAAGTATTTTTGAACGCTCGTTCTACTCAAACGACTGCTATATCGTTTTTCCCAAATGTCTGTAATTTTAGGGTTTTGAGCCAAAAATGATCTCATACGATAGGGTTAGACTCCCTGATGACGAATTTGAGGTCAAATTCAATTCTGTTCGTGGGGTTGTCCGGCCGTGAGCACGATAACTTTGGAAGAAATATTCCTAAAGACTCGAAATTTTCAGGGAAGGTTCGGTTCCCAAATGCCGCGGTTAAGTTCATTAACCATTTAAATCGTACAGGGTGTCCCATAAAATAATGGCCATAAAAATTTTTTTCCTCAATATCTCAGACAAAACAATTCCGATCGAAATTAAATTTTACGGCCACATAAAACATACCCATAATAAGCCTCATGTAACATTTGGTGGCCTAGTAATAACAGAACCATAGAAAACTCAATTGGAATATTGAAAAGGAGCAACTTCATATTTACATAACCAGATACCCGATTCGAGTGAAATTTATTTTTTGAATGAAGATTGATATACTGAATGTTCATGCAAAATTTCAAAATTATCATCAGAACCATAGAATTTATTTTTTCATATTTTATTTTTTGAATAATTTGCGAAATATATTTCTGATCATGCTGAGATTATGCATTCATATACTCAGTATGAAGTCCTATGAAAAGTTTTGAGGTAATAGCTTTATTACTCCACCAATCAACAAGCGCTCAAAAGCACCAACTTATGACTTTTTCTAATTAGGCCTCATTATGATTTTTCGAGTTTGAAATCTCTCAGCCCCAACTTTTTTTTCAAATGGGATTATATGGATTGAGATACATCAAATGAAATGAATAGTTAGTCAATCAAATTACCTTTGAATTGATCCATTAATTTCTATTTGACAATGAAGAGAAGAGTAAGAGAATAAAGGTCTGATTGCAGTACTCTCTAATCATAAATTATGAATTATTTCCTAATTTTTTAATGAAAAATGGCATAAACAATTCTACTTTCAGCCACATTGCTGAATAGGTAATCAAATTACCTTTCATTAGGCGTTTTCGGTTACTTACTCGGGTTAACTCGATCCCTAACCTTCGCGTTCGTTTACCTAACCCGAACATCCAACCCGTTTTCGGAAAGTACGGTGCTATTAACTCGACCACTGACTCAGGTTGATCTATCGTTACCCTACACGAGAGCAGGGTACTGCAGTTCAATTTTGTATTTGAAAAAGGCGGGAATAAGTCTTCTAGTCTTTTCTTAGTGATTTCATATATTCTAATTCTATTCCTAAAACTATGGAAAGATAAGAGAATTTGGTTCAGTGTAAAATATGTGGTTCCATAAGCCGAGAAAATAATGTGAAACTACTTCTTCATAACTTTGTATGCAGATCTTTTTGAGTTAGAGCTAAAGCTTTCCTTACTATTTTAATATAGGTAGTCAAAGGTAACATCGAACATGCGAGGGCACACTAGAAATTATAAGAAAGATTTTACAGAAACCAATCCATGGAAAGCTAGAGACAATCTGTAAATAAACTGGAACTGAAAAAATAAATCCATAAAATATTTGGTTATGTTATTGATACGACTGTCACTTCAAGTCCTAAACCTGATGTGTTCGTTAACTTAGAACCGGGTTCGTGATCCGAGTAGATCCGTCACGTGACTCAATGGATCGAGTTAGTAGCCCTGTGTAAGTTTCCGAAAACGGGTATTTGATATATCACAACTCATTTATTCCATGTCCGAATCAATTTTTAATGTGAACATTATACGAGATTGAGAAAGAAATCTTTTCTCGTTCATTCAAATGCAAATTTGAACATTCTTTTGTTTTATTCTATTTATTTATGAACTCAACTGACTTGTTCAAAATATTGCATGTTTCTTGTTCAAATCGACGGCTATGAAAACGAAAGCTAATTGTTGGCAAAACCAAAGCACGCTGTTTTCCTATGCACAAGCGTTATGATTCTTCAGTTTGATCATATTTTGAATTTCTATTCGTGATAACCTGAGTAGTGATCATGAGGTCTAATATCCAAAATAGGACTCCAAGAAACTTCTTCTGACAAACGAAAGTATAATTTTCAGTGCAAAGATGGAAAAAATCAGAAAAATACTGAATCCAACATACAACGCGAGAATACTAGAGGGATATCTTCCAAGTTTTGGACAATCTGCAACAGTTTTTGCCGAAGAAATACTGCCAAAATACGTCAACAAAAAAGATGTCGATTGGTACAGTCTTTTCACTGCACTAAACTTAGAAATTATAACAAGTAAGTTACTCCTCAAAAGTTTGTTTGACTAGGTAATATTGAATTAAAAGTGCAAATCTTCTGAGTTTCTTAAGTATACAGGTTGGAAAATTCACTTGGAAACATTTTACATTTTTTTAGCGTACAAATCTCCAAGTCGCTATGGCTACAATGGAACAGTAGAAGAATCGAAACATGGGTGCGATGCCATATCAAGTAAAAATCTGGTCACCGCGAACGGCCGCTGGCAAGTGGTAGTAGGGATCTGTCGGGTATTGCTTCTTGCTTCTCGACCTGCGTGCGCGAGCCGCGAAGGAATCAGTCGCAATCTGAACGTGATTTGTGTTAGACCATATCAGTTTGATTTCAATGTTATTACGACAGTTTTGTTGTTTGTATGAGAGATATTTATTTGCCACGATAAATGCAACAAACAAGTTACTCAGGTTATTTTTCGCCATAACTGGCTTGAAAAAAAATAACTTCTACATAAAAAATTGAAAACAAAAAAACAAATTCTAAAAACTGAGAAATCGACAAATTTAAATGGAATGTTCAAATAATTCACTTTGTTGAGCCAAACAGTAGTCAAATCTATTAATTATAAAGAGATAATAATCCAGTCGAATTGTGCTTTTAGCAGGAAAGTTCTGGTGTAGTTTTGATTTCTTTCATTTTTTTTGTTTTTTGGGGTGCTGAATCAGAATTTGAGGTTTGCTAACAAAATTTCGTAACGGAACAGAGAAAAGAATACAAAAAAATAATAAAAATCTTATTCTTGGTCAGTTTTTTGCTTATTACTGGGAAACTATCAACATTTCGTGAAAAAGCTTTCCATACAAAATGAAAGTATGTATATTAAATTTCCTAGAAATTGTACTGCCACAGCTTGTTCTGCGACAACCCGCTCTGGCTCAAATTATAGTTGAAAATGAGGTATTTTCTATGACTCATAAATTGAAAAAAAAAATAAATTCTATGATTCCGATGATCCTCTTGAAATTTTGCATAAACTTTCAGTATATCAGTCTCGATTCACAAAATAAATTTCACTCAAATCAGATATCTTGTTATGGAAATATAAAGATTCTTCTTTTCATTTTAACAATTGAATTTTCTATGGTTCTGTTCACACTATGGTCACACAATTTTGCATAAGGCTTATTATGAGCATCTTGCATTTGGCCGCAACATTTCATTTCGATTGGTTTTGTTTTGTCTGAGATATTGAGGAACAAGAATTTAGAATTGCCATGTTTTATGAAACAAAATATGGTCATTCAAAATATTTGTTCCTCAATATCTCAGACAAAATGAAACCCATTGAAATGAAATGTTACGGCCATATGTAAGTTGCTCATAATAAGCTTCATGCAAAATTGTGTGACCAAAGTGTGAACAGAACCATAGAAAATTCAATTGGAATATTGAAAGAAGAATCTTTATATTTCCATAACAAGATATCCGATTCGAGTGAATGTTTTTTTATGAATTGAGACTGATAAACTGAATGTTCATGCAGAATTTCAAGAGGATCGCATCATCGGAACCATAGAATTTAATTTTTTTTCATTTATTGAGTCATAGAAAATATCTCATTTTCAACTTTAATTTGAGCCAGAACAGATTGTCACAGAACAAGCTGTGGTAGTACAATTTGTAGGAAATTTTATGTACTTTCATTTTGTATGGAAAGGTTTATCACGAAAAGTTGATAGTTTCCGAGAAATGAGCAAAAAACTGACCAAGAATAAGATTTTTATTCTTTTATAGTATTTATTTCTATGTTCCGTCACGAAATTTTGTTAGCAAACCTCAGATTCGGATTCAGCACACCAAAAAAGATAAAATGGAAGATATCAAAACTACACTAAAACTTTCCCGCTAGGGATTCTTTCAAGCACAAATATACTGTATTATAATCTCATCTCTCTGAGCATTCGGCATAATTGCTATTTTGGAACAAAGGTCGATTACTTTGGACCTTAATTCAACAAGATGTTTCGCTTTGTTAATTTCATGACCATAAACCAAATTTTTAAGATATCCCAAAAGAAGAAAATTATTGGTAGATAAATCTGGTGAACTGGGAGGCCATTTGATCGTGCCATTTGTAGAAATGAAACGGTCAGAAAAGTCATCCTGAGATATTGTGTGACTGCTCGTGCGTTGTGATTTGGACAGCCATCCTGGTGAAACCAGCCAAGCTCAAAGTCAATTGGTCGTGGTCGAACTGTCGGAATAATTTTATTTTCTAAAATAGCATCTAAATGGCATCGCACTCATGTTTTGATTTTTCCACTGGTCAATTGGAGCTTGGAGATTTGTGCACTAAATCCTATGTTTCCGAGTGATTTTTTTAAACCTGTACATATACTTATACTGGTGAAAATAATCACTGAAACAATTTTTTCCATATTATCAGAAACAGCAATGGGAGTTGAAACATCACAGAAGGATCCCTTACCTTATGGAACCTGGCTTGAACAGTAAGTGAAATTATCGAAATTTAAATTTAGGTCATTTCACATCGTTGAAAGAATCCTTATTACTTCTTTATGGGATGTCTAGGAGATTGACATCAAAATTTTTTTTTAGATTCCTCAGACCTGTGGCTATCCAAAAATAACCCATGTATGTTTTGCGATTTTTGTAGTTCTCGCGTTCCTGAGTGTTTTTTAAAGGTTGACGCTCACTTGGACCAGACGAGACGAGACGAAGCGAACAGTTGTTTTCCGCAGGCACGATTTGCACTGAATCAAATGGGTAGAGGCTTACTTAGGAGGCGCGAAGCGAAGAGCCGAATCGTTAGGCGCGAGGCAGATTAGAAGCGCACTTGGACGAAACGAAGCGGTCGGAAGGAACGCGTCGTTTTCTTTTGCATTGAAACAAATGGGTAGACACTCACCTAGGAGACGCGAAGCGAGGAGCAGCGAGGAGGCGAGTCGTTGGCCGCCAGGATGATCTTTGGGGCATGATAGCGAAATTTCTCGAGGCGGCAAGTAGGTAGCCGGCGGCCGGAATCAGGAAGTTCGGCGAGGTGTACTCCCAATTTGATTTAGTGCAAATCATGCCTGCGGAAAACAACCCTTCGTCTCGTCTCGTCCAAGTGAGCGTCTTCTATGCCATGAGTATTCTTTTGACATGGTTGTCCTGAATGCTGCTTCAACTTCCTTAAGTTTCTGCATTAAGTCACCCAAAAAATCTTGAAGATTGAACAGTTTTCAGTAGGATGTACTCAAACATTCATTTTCGATTTAGAAATACAAAAAGGTGTTTTTCAGCTTTTGCCTAAGTTTAAAAACTTCACGGAGTTCTGAGCTACAAACGACACAAAACAATTAAGAAAAGCCCTGAGCAGGAGCTTTTGAGCACTCGTTCTTTGGTGAACTATGACCGCAAAATTTTATATGGGATTTGATATTAATACCAAATATATAAATGCAATATCTCAGTTCAATCGGAATTATATATTCTGGAAATCATTCAAAAAATTTAATATGTAAAAAAAATATTATTACAAAAAATTAATTCTACGGTTCTGATGATGCGATCCTCTTGAAATTCAGTATATCAGTTTTGATTCACAAAATAAATTTCATTTGAATCGGTTATCCTGTTATGAAAATATGGAGAATCTTCTTTTCAACATTCCAATAGAATTTTCTATGGTTGTGTTGTCACTATGGTCACAATATTTTGCATGAAGATTCAGTATAACAGTCAGAACAGTCTTGATTCACAGAAAACATTTCACTTGAATTCGATAACCTGTTATGGAAATATAAAGGTTCTTCTATTCAATATTCCAATTGAATTGTCTATGGTTCTGTTGACACTATGGCCACATAATTCTGCATGAATATTCAGTGTATCAATCTCTATGTATAAAATAAAATTCATCCGAAACGGATATTTCTTTATGGAAATATGAAGTCTCTGCTTTTCAATATTCCAATTGAATTTTCGATGGATTTGTTCACACTATGGTCACAAAATTTTGCATGAAGCTTACTATGACCATCTTGCATATGGCACCAACATTTCATTTCGATGGGTTTTGTTTTGTCTGAGATATTGAGGAACAAGAATTTTGAATGACCACTTTTTATGGAACACCCTGTACAATTTGGCTGGTTAACGAACTCAACCAAGCCATTTGAGAGCTGAACTCGCCCTGAAAATTTCAAGTCTCTAGAACAATCCCTTCGAAAGTTATTGTGCTAACGGAGGCCGGACAGAATTAAATTTGACCACGAATTCGTCATCAGGGAGTTTAATCCTATCGTTTGAGAATATTTTCGGCTCAAAAATCGAAAATTACAGACATTTGGATAGCACGTACTCGTTCAAGTAGAACGAGCGCTCAAAAGGGTACTTGATCAGACTTTATTGTTTGTCTTGGAAGGTGGATAGGCTAAAAAGCATTGTAACCCGATAAAAATTGATTTTCTTCTTTTTATCATTTTATGATGAAAATGGGATTTTAAATTGATTTTATATGCATGAAATTCCTGTGAAAAAACTGTAGCTCGTGTAATTCTCACAATAATTTGGTCTCAACACTGATGTAAAATGTACACATTAGTCAGAATTGCTAGTTGTGAAATTACTTGTTTTGGGATGGGAATTAATACAAGGCACAATACTATTTACTTCAATAAATTCTGAAAATCGGTTCTTCCAATTAGAATAGATAATGGAAAACGTTCTAAAAAGTGAAGTCTCAATTGCCTGAAGATACTCGAATACTTTTATCAAAGTAGATTCTGAATTGAACGAAGATATCAAAAATTGATTTTTCGCTAATAAATATAACTAGTGGCGTACCGCGAAAAAGTTTGAGAGGGAAAAATCCGCTTCTGAAAGATTTGCCTCAATTCTGTTTCGTTGTGTTGGTTCCCTTCGGATACACCTGCTCTCCCCAAATAAATAATCGATTCCAGAAAGATGGATTTGGCGTGCAGGGCCGATTGAATGTCTTGCTCGTTCGTCAGACCTCAACCCCATCGATTTTTTATTTGGGGATTTTACGAAGAGCATGGATAGATTACAACGAAATATAATTGAGGCAAAAACTTTCAGGAGCGGAAAGAAAAATAAATAAGAATATTCGAGTAGCTTCAAATGACACGTGACTTTTTGGAACGTTGTAGAGTATGTATTCAAATTGAAGGAACGGTATATGGAAAGTTATTAAATTGAATAGTAATTTTTCAGTATTGTGCCTTTTATTCCCTATTCTGAAAAACAGGTTATTCCACAACTAAAAATTCTGACGAAGGTTTACTTTTTCCATCAGTGATGAGACCAAAACTATCGTCACAATTACACGAGCTACAGTCATTTCAAAAGAATTTCAATTGAAATTAATTTAAATTCACTTTTTACCGTAAAAATGATAATAAGAAGAGAAACAACTGTTATCGGGTTACAATGATTTTTAGTCGATCCGCCTTGCAAGGCCGGTTACAACAAAAAAAGTCTGATCAAGTACTTTTTTCCCTATGGCTTTTGTAGCTTAGGACTCCGCCAAGTGATTGAACTTAGCCAAAAGTAAAAAAAACACCTTTCTGTATTTCTAAAGCGAAAATGATTGTTTGAGTACATCCCACTGAAAACTGAAGTTCAAGCTTTCAAGTTTTTTAGGTAACTTGCAGAAACTTCAGGAAGCTTTTTTATTGAAGCAACATTCAGGACGACCATGTTAAAAAACTGCAAAATCTCACTGCATAAAAATATATGAATTTTTGAACCTAGCTGGCAAAATATATTTAAAAAACACTCAAATAGCCAAATAGATAGATAGATAGATAGCCATAGGTCTGGGGAATCTGGAAAAAAATTATTGACGTCTGGACAGCTGTATATTCCAGAGAATCATCAATAATAATATTTGTTGAATTTCTAAGTATTACACAGGGTGTCTACTCTTAAAGTGGACAAACTTTGAGGGGTGATTATACAAGTGACTTACAACAAAAAATGTCGTATAATACATGGTCGAAATGTTAACGGTTATTCTTCTTGATTTCACGAAAAATTTCAGGTTTTTTCTTTGAAAAGGTCATTATTCAGTTTTCCTTGTAGTATCATCAAATTTTACCCCATACTCGGAAAGAGTAATCAATTTGCTATAAGATGAGAGAATCTGTATGCAGAAAACACTCTCATTGCAGGCGTGGTAAGGAGAAGAATATCCCGATTCTGAAGTTAACAAAATCAGTTCTATTTTTCCAATGGTTCTTTCGATGAAAAAGAATAATTATGCATACGCTTTCTCTTCAGTAGAAAATACCTCATTTAGTGTAGGTACTTTCGAATGACATACCAACTTTTGTGCTAGCTACTCATCCTCCGCCATAATATCATAGCTAATATGATACGCTGTGTCTAGAGTCCCGGTACCGGTAATCAATTTTTTCCCGGTAGTTTTGATGACGTCTCCTACATGACGCAGCGAGTACCGGGATTCAAGTAAATCCCGGTATTTTGTACCGTGATTTAAGAAAATCCCGGATTTTGTACAGTTATGAAGGTTTTGGCCAGAACAGCTCTCTAAGGGGGCACAATAGTGAACTGTAACCCCTCTTTAAACTAAACTAACTAAACTAAACAGGTAATTAAGTAAATCCCGGTGTTTTCGTTTTGTATTTTATAACCATGTTAAAAATCAATTTTTATGGCAGTTAATTTTGAGCGATGCGTAACTAAGTGTTTGGATTCTGTATTTTTTGGTTATTCTGAGAATTTGAAATTATGTAAATTTATGTGCCAGTTACAATAATTCCGTTCGAAATAATTAATTCACTTCAAGTCATACTTAAGTCCGTGCTTAGATTTTGTATTTGAAAGTTATTTTAAAAATTAAAAATTATGTCAATTTCTATGGCAGTTAATTTGGATCCAATTTATCATATTAACCATTTCAAGTCAATAAGTAGGTATAGCTATACAGTATACAGCAGAGCATCCTTTTATCAGTTAAAACCACAGTTCTCTACCATGAGAAGGTATGTTCCATTTTTATCTTTAAATTTGCATTCGGAACAGTATCACAATTTGCGTATTTTACTCAAACTGGCACCTTTCATTTCATTTTGCAACGTGTTCTTATCTTAAAAATTTTTATAATTTTTCATTTTTATTTTTATCGCTATATGTCACAGTCGTGAACATCTTAGTTCCTCTCGTAATTCATTATTGGAATATTGTTATGTATATGAAAATGTTTCATTTGATATTTTGTTTTTATTTTCAACATGTTATAATTAGGAAGGGTTTTTTCTCATATAATAGTTCAACCTATTTTAGTTCATTTTATTACTAATTTATCTCAACCGCATATTTATATCAACTCAAATTAGATATAAATATGGGTAATCTAGTCAATATTGCCTACCTTATCAATTGTACCTATATCAACCTCTTCATTGAATATCTACGGAATGGGAAATATCAATTACCGTCTTCACGTGTTTCTCTTCCACCAGATTACCTCTTCTAAATATCTGTGAACTATCCAAATCAACCAGCCAACTGAGCATAACTTTTTGTTTCGCTCGAATATGAAGCTTTTTGAATGGGGTGTTTCTTTTGTTCTTTGATATTCCATTAGAGTTAGGTTATGTGTTTCACTTCGAGACCACCAACGACACTTTTTAATAATAATAATAATAATATTTATTTATAAATGCACTAAAAGAATGTACATCATAAATATTTCCCGTCAATTAATTACACGGTTTGTCAGATGAAAGAGTTATAAATTATGACACTACAATAATAAACATGATCACAAGTACAATAATAAAAACAAAAATAAATACAATATACAATACTACAATTCATGGAGCACAGTTAAAGGAACTTTTTACCGGGATTCACTTGTATCCCGGTACTCGCTGCATTATATGGGTGACGTCATCAGATCTACCGGGAAAAAATTGGTTACCGGTACCGGGATTCTAGACACAGCGAATATGATAACAACGAAAACGTCTGAAAATTCCGAACCTTAATTTGCTCTATTTTGAAGCTCTAGCTTAAAGTATACTAAATGGGGTATTCATTAGTGAAAAGAAAACGTGTGCATAATAACTAATTTTTCCTCGGCAAACTATTGGAAAAATTGAACTGATTTTGTTAACTTCAGAATCGTGATATTCTTTTCCGTACCACGCCTGCAATAAGAGTGTTTTCTGCATACAGACTCTCTCATCTTATATCAAATTTTTTGCCCTTTCGAAATAAGTGATCGAATTTGATGAGGCTACAAGGAAAACTGGATAATGATCATTTCAGAGAAATAACACAAAATATTTCGTGAAATCAAGATATGTTAAATTGAAGAATAACCGTCAACATTTCGACCTTGTGTTATATGATATTTTTTGTTGCAAATCACTTGTATAATCACCCCTCGAAGTTTGTGCACTTTAAAAGTAGACACCCTGTATATTTTTTTCGAAATCAAGAGCTAACATAATATAATACATAAAACAAAACCAAAAATTCCTAACTGAGGTTAGTGCAAAACGGGGTACCATACTATTTTTTCGTATGATACCAGAGCTCAGGGAAAAACCCCAGTAGAAAAAACCATGTCTCGCCGTTCTAACAAGAACAACACTTAAAAACTATTCGAATATTGAAGGATTTCTTCTTTATTGAGTCCAACCGATAACCCCTCTCCAAAATGCCATCGGAATTCTGAATCTGAAACGAAAAAATCTAAGCAGAAAAATAAAGTGATTGAAACTGTATTAAATCGATTTAAAATCAACAACCCAATTCAAAAACGACACTGTAACTTTATGTATAGCCCTCAAGCCATCCTGAAATTTAAATATTGGACAATTATTTTTCAGATGTACTATAGTTTCCTCTGCTTTTCCGCATTCGTAACTAGGACTCTCAACTGAATTCCACTTGAAAATCATGCTATTACAACGGCCATGAGCTGTTCTTATACGTTTAAGAACAGTCCAAATTATCCTTAGAAGATCAAATCTAGGAACTTTATAGGAGGGATCAGTTATTAAATCTTTGTTTTGAATATAACATGTATTCCACTCGCATTGCCAAACTGCTTTAAAGCTTTCATTCGATGTCAGAAAATAATTGGACCAAAATGGCTTGCGTGATTTTAATCGTGGAACCTTATCATAGACTAACTAAACGGAGAATAGATGAGACACTAGTAGAACAAGCTTCAACGCCATCTGTTTTTGTACAACATTACTAATTCGTGAAAAAAGCTCAATTGAAAAAGGAATCTGTATCGTAAAGCTGCCTCAAAAAGAATTATGTAATGCACCTGTAGGTACACCCATATACAAGAGGCAAAAAGTTTTTCGAAATTCAATTTCCAAAAGGAAATCAGAAATGGATTCGTGCAAGTTATCGATGAGTGAGGAAATTTATTTTCATGAAAATAATACCTGCAACAAACTTTCATCTGATTTTCTTTAGGAATCGAGAAATGAGGATCAATAATCAAATTCTGGATAGAATAAAAATTTATTAACTGAAATAGGTATCACCAATTGAAAATACAGATTTATTTCATGAATATCTAATCAATAAACTAATAATTGCATTGAAAACATTTTCAAAAACTAACAATAATGAATTCAATAATACAAAATATGAGTATTTACCTACTAAACTTATTCAATACATGAAAAACTTTTTTGAAAACTACGAGTATCTTAATTCTTATAGGTAACATAATATACATATGAATTTTATAATTACCTTCTTGCATCTCGATTTTCACATCCAATAACACAGCACGTCTTCACTCTTGCAGGCATATCGAAATCTATATTAATAAAACAGGATCTATGGTTACCGTCAAATTGCAATATCTTTCAAATGACTGCACCAAATTGGATAATTCTTTTTTTGTTGTGTTCATAAGTGCTAGGGCAAGGTTTATACAACAAAATATTTCGAAAAAAATTGTTCAGAAAAAAATAAAAGGCTTTCCTTTTTCTTACGACCAATCAAGCAGTCATAGAATACATATTTATAGGTTAATATGATTTGGACATTTGGACAAAAAAAGTGAAGTTACATCGAGTGAATCAAAATTTAAAATTGTTATCAGAAATAAAGTATGAACTAACATATTATACAACAATTTTTACTTATGCAATATTTTACAAATTTTAAACCTATGATGTATGAATGTATTTTGGATTGCCTGATGCCCCTATGTTTATGATCACAAATCAGATCAACAGATGGCGCTGTAGTCATGATCTAGGTTATTCATCTATTTTGCAACTAAAGTCTAAACGGCTGGATCGAATTGAATGAATTTTTGTGTATGCAGAACAACGTCTGTGGGTCCGCTAGTTTATTATATTTCAAAAAGAACGTGTCAAACCACTCCTTGTGTCAGTTGACAATTCAAAGGTTTTTTGATAATAATGATTTTACATACTTACTATTTTCTCGATAGGATTTCCATGAATGCAACGACATCTAACTATCAAATTAAAAATAATTTTTTCGTGTATTAGTCTCCTCCGACAGATGGCGCGGAATATACGAGTGACTAATCTAATTTTTTAGTTTGTCTATGAACCTTATTATTGCGTTTTGCCCAAATGTCTTTAATTTTTCGAATGTTGTGCCGAAAATGATCTATAACGATAGGGTGTAGAGTAGAAGAATTAAGTTAAGGTTACAATTTTTCAGAGCTATGCGTGCCGTATTTATCCGTATGCTGACAATATATTATTTTCCTGACTTCATCTTCTTCAGAACAAATCTTGGGAAAGAACTTAAGGAGAGCCGAAGAAAAATATTCGAATTTACAGGCAAGGTTAGTTTATTATTATATTAATTATTGCCGGGTTTGAAAATTTCATATTCAAATTCAATGATGAATTTAATACAATAACAATGAGGGTAGTCTTAAATATTTCGGGATTGCAATCGGAAAACTGACAGCTCCATAGTTAATTTTGACATTTTAGGTACTGCGTATTAACAAAATGGAAATAAATAGTTTGCAAGCTCCACAAAGGATCAGTGTTTATCGACGGTGTGGTTATTTCAATCGTGGTCTCGGTTCACTCCAATTGGTGACTTTGGCGATATGAAAGATCTCGTTTGAAGACCTTCATGGGAAATATTTCGAAAAACAATAAAGCGATTCCCTATCATATTTGATTTTGTTTTCTAATCCCGAAATCTAAAAGACAATCCTCGTACTGCAGAAAGTGACAAGTATTTTTTGTGCTCGAATAATCTTTAAAAAAATATTTATCCACTATTGTTCCATAATCTACCCATTATACGTCTGTTTGATCGACCATAATAATACCCCCATTAATCACAAGTGAATAATAAGTTATTATTATTAGCTTTCATAATATTCTTCAAATTAATATTTCTTCAGTATTCTTAAGCACTCCAACTAATAAATTTGGCTGGGTATACCTTGTCAATCGAGGACCAAATCTTCTTTTATTACACCAATTAAAGCAATTTTTATTACAAAATATCAAAGACAAGTTCTCCAAAAATTTATCATGTGTCAATTTGACTTTTTTCACATTTGTGATAGAAGGATCTTCAAAACATATATTCAGTAGTCGTGAATAAAGTGTAGTATGCTACTCGCGTATAATGGCTGTTATTCACTCGGTGATTTGGGCCACTCGCCTACGGCTCGTAGCCTAAATTTCACCTCGTGAATAATACTATTTGGCAACTTTGACAGTCCTCAATAGTGTGCCTGTCAGAGTAACTTACATGCAATAATGAACAAGAACAACGATGAAAATGAAATTTCAATTGACGTTTTCTTCATTAAGCAAAAGTAAATTACAAACTGTGATACATCGTTGAAAAGGTGAAATTTGATAGAAATCAAAAATTTTAAAGAAATAGACAAGGTGGTATATGAAATGAAAAAATCAGTGTCACTTCTGATCGAATTGGTGGCTTTCAATTTTCGTTTTTCTCAATTGAATGTTTCTAGAATGAATTGCATAGCATGAAATTTTCAAATTTGCATCTGAAACAGACTTTCTGGGACAACCGGTATATTCATTGGAAAACAATTAAATAAATTTTGTTTGAGAAATAATCGAACAACATTCAATATTACTATTTCCAGATTTGTTGAAACTGAAATAAAAAATAATGAAATTATTTCTACACAGAAATCAAGACAATAACAATAATAATGAGGGTAGTCTTTCATATTTCGGGATGGTAATCTGGAAACTGACAGCTCTATAGTAGAGTTTGACATTTAGAGGTAACAAAGTGGAAATAAATAGTTTGCATTTTCGTGAACTCAATCGAGGTCTCAGTTCGTTTCATAGGAAATATTTCGAAAAACCATAAAGCGATTCTCGATGATCAATATTTTATTTGTCTCCTAATCCCGTAAGCTTAAAGGCTATCCTCGTACTGCAGAAATCGACAATTCTTCTCTATGCTCAGATAATCTTTAAAAAATTCTTTTTTTCTGCCACGTAAAAAAAAGTTGACATTTGACTCTTGACAGGTCACAAAATACGAAATTACTTTTTTCCCCGTCAAAAAAATGAGTGTCTTTGTATCTGCGAAAAAAGTACTCACTTTTTTCCATTGGCGGAAAGTAATTTCGTGAAAAGTTATATTTCTTCCACTTTTAAATGGTCGTTATTCCTGTCACAGAAAAAATAGTGGTATTATACACGGGAAAATATTAGATTTCAGCTCCCGGTTTTTTATCTCCCTCCGTTTCGCGTCGACAACATAACTTCGAGCTAAAATCTAATACTTTTTTTCCTTGTATAATAAATAACTATTTATCTAGTTTTTATGATATATGAAAATATTATTTTTTTTCGAGGTAATTTCCGAAAGAAGAAAAAAATTCAAAGAGGAGCTGGAAAATGGCAACTACAAACTTTATTTTGATGGAGAGAACAACAGTGAGTGTTTCCCATAATATTCAGAGAGCATATTATGGAACAGCAAATTTCAGAGCCTGGAAAAAGGACTTTCTTGGACTATCTCATAGAACTGGATCACAGAGGAATGAAATTTAGTGACGAACAATTGAGAGATGAAGTGAACACCCTTTTCGTTGGAGTGAGTGAATTTTGATAATTTTCAATACTACTCTGAAGCATTTGAATCAATAGTAATTCAGCAGAATTTCGAGCAACCAAGTATACGATATTCGTGTGCAGAACAACATTTCAATCAATTGGTTTCGTTAATCGCTGGATTGATTGACGAGTTCACTACAAGATTTTTCCATGGACCACATAATGAAATGAGTATAATTTTTCGATTGAAATACATTTTTATCCTTTGTAGAATCCATCCATTATAAGTCTGTTTGCTAGGCCATAATAATACCCTCATTAATCACAAGTGAATTATGAGTAATATTCACTGCTGTCAGATGCTTCATAGATTCAGATTTAATATTATATTCTTCAAATTGATATTTCTTCCGCTACAACTAACAAGTATGGGTATACCTTGTCAATCGAGGACCAAATCTACTTTCATTACATCAATTAAAGCAATTTTTATTTTAAAATATACAAAGACAAGTTCTCCAAAAATTTCTCATGTGTCAACCTGACTCTGTCCACCCTTGTAATAGAAGTGTCTTGTCACGGTTGCCAAATGTTGAAATCCTAAAGAAATTTATTCAGTAGTCGTGGATGAAGTATAGTATGCTACTCGCATATAATCGGTGTTATTCACTCGATGATTCGCGCCACTCGCCTATGGCTCGTAGCCTAATCTTCAGTGAATAAAAGCTATCATTATACGCTCGTTGCATAATATATTATTGTCCACGACTTTTGTATAATCCATCCATTATAAGTCTACTTGCTCGGCCATAATAATACCTACACAAGTGAATAATGAGGTATTATTCACTGCTGCCAGATGCTTCATAGATTCAGTTTTCAAATTATATTCTCAAAATAGATATTTCTTCAGTAATCTGAAGTACTCCAACTAACAAATATGGGTATATCTTGTTAATCGAGGACCAAGTCTACTTTTATTACATCAACTAAAGCTATTTTATTACAAAATATACAATGACAAGTTCTCCAACAATTTCTCATGTGTCAATTTGACTTCTTCGACACTTGTAATGAAAGGGTCTTGTCACGTCAAATGTTAAAATCTTCAAGAAATATATTCGACATATATTTGACTTTTATTTATTCTTTTGAATTGAGAGCTAACAAAATACAATAAATGAAACAAAAAAGTCCCTAGCTGAGGTTGGTGCAAAACGGGGTACCATACTATTCTGTCGTATGATATCAGAGCACAGGAACCTCAGTAGAAAAAACCCTGCCCCACCGTTTTTACAAAATTGAAACATAAAACTATTGGAATGAATACCTTTGATATTCAGATTCAAAATACTAAATTCATGCTCTTGGGCCAGGAGGGTGTTTGAAACCAGGTCTGGCGTTCCAAGTGATGATTTTTCGAATCTCCTGTTCTTCTAAGACCGCTACAGGATCAATCATCTCCCATAGATTTAAATAGTGGTATTTTATCCTTAATATCGAATTCAATTTCGGAATAATGATAAAAAAGTTGTGACAAACTTATGTAAAAAAAATAATAAGGTTTGCCTAATTGCGCAGTTTTTGGCTATAAAAGAATTACAGAAGAGTTAAAAGGGAACCGAAATAAAGTACTTTTGCTTTGCGAAGTCGCAAGTATCCCGTCAGTACTTCATTATCAGAGGAAAAATTATTTTCAAAGTGTTAGAAGATAACACTGTTGCAAAACTGAAAAATGACATACCATTCGATGTTATTCTTTGCTTGAGCACAATCCGTACCAACTTAAGACAGGGATCTATATGAGAAGATCAGTTTTCAGAATATGAAGAAAAAAGTGTACAAAAAACATTTCAAAATTTATTGAAATTTTCCTGAAAATGATAAAAATAATTTCATTTATTCGAAGTTTTTTAATGAACCTTCAATAATTTATTCTGTTTTAACAAATAAATGCTTTTCACTTACATCCATATTTATTGAATTTCAATGATATATTTTAGAATCAACAAACAAAGACATCACAAAATTTCATTTGAAATTGTTAGTTAATTGCATTTTCAATGAAACTTGCGATTTATTGCATTATTACAATCATTCTCTGGAGTTCTAAAGCCGGTCCCAGACAATGCGTGTATTTGACGAATGTTCGGCATTGGCGGTGCTTCGCGTAGTGTGTGGGAGCTCAACTTCGGCCCGAACACTATGGCCCACACACTATGCGAAGCACCGCCAATGCCGAACATTCGTCAAATACACGCATTGTCTGGGACCGGCTTAACACTTCAATCCCGCAAATGCAATGGAAATGCTCCTCAGTGACGTCACATCTCGATGCGCGTCGGCATACCGGTGTTAGTGTATCGTGGGTATGACTGAATGATGGAAATATCTGAAAATATGTTTTTTCGAGAAAACACTGAATTTAGATCCAACCATGCATTTTTGACATAATATGATTTCTATGTGCCAGTAAAGGTGTAACATTACTATAGTCCGAACTCAAACAATTTTTTTATTATTTCAGAAACAGACACTCCCGTTTTCTTATTCAATACCTTTAGCCCGTTCACGAAAGTTTGAGCGCATAGTAGGCATTTGTTTATTTATCTGAAGTTGGCAGTCATAACGTAAAATAAAGTCAACTTTGCCGAATGTACCCGGCCTCGTCAGACGAGCTTGCGACTTATCAAAGAATTTTATGCAAAATTTACAATGCGTATCAATCTGACAAGAAAATAATTAACATAACCTAAAATTTCAATAAACCCAGTGGAATATGCCAAATTTCCATGGCCAACCGGCTGCTCAACCTTTCGTGAACGGAATAAAGTATTGCTTCTGAATACTTTGTGTTCGGTTGCCCATCACAATTGCACATTGAATAGCATAAAATGAATATTAAAATGGGTCGTTACTGTTCAATTTCGGTAAAATTAAACCTACCATTTTTTATGAGGTCGACGGAAAGAGTTATTTGATCAATGACATATTTTATTAATCACTGGATTAATAAACGACTTGATAACACCGTCGACAGCCTTATGAATTGAGAATGAATTCTAGATCGAAATACATTCTTATTTTGAAAAAGACATACATTTGACATAATATAAATTTCTATGTTCCAGTAGAGTTGTATACGCTATCTACTCATGTTGCTATTGAATACTAAATAATCGGTTTCCCATGATAATTGCACCTAAAGTTAGTAGAAATTCAGCAGTAAAATGGGTCATTTTTCAGCAATTTCGTAAAAGTTACACTTACATTTTATTTTGAAGTTGACGGAAAAACATTATTATTAAGTACCTTTTTTCTGAGGATGTTTTTTTTCTACAGGGAACTGATACAACGTCCATAACAGGCTGTTTTTTCATCACTTTGATGGGCATGCATCCAGAAATACAGGTAGGTATAGCTATGCCTCGGCTATAGTTCCAGAGCTTCAATGAACACTGAGAGGGCTGAATCCGAGTTGGTTCTATGATTCTGCTGCCCAAGAAAATCTTTGCGCATGCTCGTAATGGTGTTCTGTAACTTAGTGAACAAGAGTTTCCTCCTCTCAGATATTCTATGATAAATCTGTTCTCATCTCATCATATGCTTCCTAAGGCGTCAACGTTTTGTCAGAAAGCCAGTGAGGAGGCGTACTCATTCTTACTCAAATAAAAATAACGCACGTTGTCAAAATCATTAGATTTCACTAGAAATTATGTTGAAATTGCCTTATAATGAGAACTGAAGAAATGAAGGGTTAAAACAAAATTTCTGAGTTTTGAAAAAAAAACTCTAACAGGTAAAATAAAAACTAAAGAATGAAACAAATCAGGAAAAATTTGCTATGAATATTAATAAACTGCATCTTATAAGAATAATTTTTTGAATTCAAATATGATTTTTTTTCATTTCAATGAAAAAACGTTGAAAAATTTTCATTTATGGAAATTATTTTAAAACTATCAATTATGTTAAGATTTAAAAAATGTATCAGAATGGACTTTTTGGCTTTTTATCTCTAGCCATTTTTGAGATTTTTCAAGAAAACACTTTTTTCGATTAAATTTTTTATCAGAGTAAAATACGTAATTTTCGGATGATAATTTTTTCTCCATTCTTTGGTTATTGAAGGAAGAGATGATTTTTGTTTAATTTCGGACGATTTTTAGAAAAAAAAATAAAATAATAGTCATTTGTTTTTCGTTGTCCAACTCAGATTAAAAATTACTTTTCTCAACATTTTTTATCTACTCGTACGATTATTGTATAAGCCACCCATTATATGTCTGCTCGGCCATAATAATACCCATTAATCACAAGTGAAAAAAGAGTTATTATAAAACTGCTGTCAGATGTTTCATAGATTAAGGTTCAATATTAAATTCTTCAAATTGATATTTCTTCAGTATTCTAAAGTACTCCAAGTAACAAATATAAATAACCTTGTCAATCGGGGGTCAAATCTACTTTTATTATAAGAATTAAAGCAATTTTCATTACAAGGTATACAATAATAAGTTCTCAAAAAATCTTTCATTTGTCAAATTGACTTTTTCCACACTTGTTATAGAAGCGTCATGATAGCTATCATTTACACGCTCGTTGCATAATATACTATTTAAAATTGTTTCATCAATTCTGAAAATGTGAAAAAATTCCAGGGTGTATAAGATCATTTTATGTCGAAAAATGTCAGTGGACATCTCAGAGTAAGTAATGAACTTTACTTTTTACTCTGAGGTGGACGCTGAAGAACAATGGCTATTTTTTTATTTTTTTAATCGATTTTTCAGCTGAATTTCATAAAAGAAATGATGTATCTATTCCCTAAATAGCAAAGAATCAAGAAAAAAAAAACTCATTCGAACATTCGAAGTATGTGAAAAAAAGGGTTCAAAAGAAATCTCAAAAATGGCCCGGGATAAGTAGCCAAACAGTTGGCTGAATTATTTTCATTCAATGTCTAATTTACCATTGAAAACCAGCTATACAGGGTGTCTACTTTTGAAGTGGACAAATTTCGAGGGGTGAATTGCAACAAAAATGTGACATAACACATGATCGAAATGTTGACGGTTATTCTTCAATTAAACATTTCGTGATTTCATGAAAAATTTAAATTTTTTTTCTCTAAAAAGATCATAATTCAGTTTTCCTTGTAGTCTTATCAGATTTGATCACATATTCGGAAAAGGCAATAAATTTGTTACAAGATGAGAGAGTCTGTATGCAGAAAACACTCTCATTGCAAGCGTGGTAAGAAGAAGAGTATCACGATTCTGAAATTAACAAAATCAGTCCAACTTTTCAATGGTTTTTTAGATGAAATATTTATAATTTTGCACACGCTTTCTGTTCAGTAAAAAATACCACATTTTGTGTACTTTCGAATGACATGTCAACTTTTGTGCTAGCTTCTCATTATCCGCTATAATATCATGGCTAACATAATAACAACGAAGAAGTCTTAAAATTCCAACCTAAATTTGCTCTATTCTGACGCTCTTCGTGATTGAATCTCCATGTAATTTTATGGAAATCATCAATTTATCTGTTATCTGAGACCAGACTCACATTTTGTAGTTGGTACCAGAATAATTCAGGAGAGTGGGGACCATAGGATATTAAGAACTAATGTGGCCACTTTCACGAAATCAGGTGTGATTAGTTTATGACAACCATGTATGGAAGAGAATAAACCCTCATGTGACTATTGTTTCTCATTTCCAACATGAGTTAACATGAGGTTGGCAGTCATGAGAGGAGAACCTTCCGGACCAGTTATACTCACCGATAACTTTGATGCTGAAAATTTCATCAGATTAATCCAAAGCAACTTGATAGACATATTCGATGGAATGCACCTGTCTTACAGATAAAAATAGTTTCAAATGTATGGCTGTCCAGCACATAATATTCGTAATGTCAAGATCTATTTGATGAATATATTATGGACACCGAAGAACCTGATCTTACGCTTTTGGATTTTTATGACCAGAATACTTTCAAAGAGAAAGTATATCTAATTCGCTTTCAGACTCGGAAGGATCTTAACAACAGAATAAAATTGTGTTATGCAGAAATGTGTCAGATACGCTATGAACTTTGTAGAGTTGTAGATTCAGTACGAAAACGATGTATCAAATGCATTGAAGAAGGAGGTCCATTTCTTCGTTATTATTTCGATTCAAGATGAATTGATAGTTTTCATAAAACAACATTTAAATTCGATCAAGAAGAGCTTCGGAAAAGAGCAAAGTTAGTTTTGGATTTTTAGACTTTTTCGTTGTTATCAGGTTAGCCATGATATTATAGCGGAGAATGAACAGGTAGCACAAAAGTTGATTTGTCATTCGAAAGTAAACTGAATAAAATATTTTTACTGAAGAGAAAGCGCGTGCATAATTATTAATATTTCATCGAAAGAACCATTGGAAAAATAGAACTGATTTTGTTAACTTCAGAATCCTGATATTTTCTATTTACCACGCTACAATAAGAGTGTTTTTTGCACCCAGACTCTCTCATCTTGTAGCAAATTTATTGCCCTTTCCGAATATGTGGTCAAATTTGATGAGACTACAAGGAAAACTGAATAATGTTTATTTTAGAGAAAAAACTTGAAGTTTTTCGTGAAATCGAGAAATGTTAAATTGAAAAATAACCGTCAACATTTCGACCATGTGTTATATGACTTTTTGTTGTTGTAAATAACTTGTATAATCACCTCTCGAAGTTTGTACACATTAAAAATAGACACCCTGTATACAGGGTCTCTATGAATGATTATAAAAGCGCAGTTGGCGTTAGACTATTATAAATGTTTATATCCTGATGTAAACTTTAATTTTAACAAACGATACTGTGAGTTTAGGCTAATAATTCAGAAAGAAATTGAATAATGTGACTGGAATTATAAATTGATAGAGAATTTCAAGAAAAAAAAATTCCAAAGTAACCTACGATGTTACAATCATTTATAAGGACCCCGTATTTGATGTATCTAACTCTAACTGAAAAAATAATTTTGAAAAATATTTTTCTTCACAGGAAAAAGTATATGAAGAAGTGATGGAGGTTTTAGGTCCAGACAGACTTCCCACAATGCAGGATTTGAACGAGCTACAATTAACTGAAAGATGTATCAAAGAAACCATGCGGTTATTCTCCCCAGCCCCCATTATATTGAGGAAAAAACATCTGACAAGGATGTGCAGATATGTATGTTCTTCCATATCAACTTATATTTTAGGAAAGAGGTTTAACGCGTAACATCGCCATGAATATCAATAAAGTGAAAGCAGAGAATAGTATTGATCGATTGAAATCAACCAATATGAAAATCATACTTCGGAGCGAATTTCGTCCTCGTTCGAGACAAAATGCAAGGAAGTGGTATCGAACAGAGCACCTATGGATGGCCATTTCGTTCTTATTAGGACTCATCAGCACAGCAAAGCTCTGAATGATACAAGGTATTTATTGGAACTTAAAAGCGAAATGGCATCTTGTTTAAGGTATTAAATACCGAGAACGCCATATCTTGTTCCATACGAAAACCATAGCATGAACCTCGAACGAAGTAGCGAAATGTTTACCATTTGTTGCATCGACTGAAGCGTTCTTGTATATCGCAAAATTTTCCTTGTATCATTCAGAGTATCCTGTGCTGATGAGTCCTAATAAGGACGAAATGGCCATCCATAGGTGCTCTGATTGATACCACTTCCTTGCATTTTGTCTCGAACGAGGACAAAATTAGCTCCGAAGTATGAGTTCAATATTGGTTGATTTCTATCGATTAATATTATTCTCTGCTTTCTTGTTTATTTTTTAGGTATACTAGGGCGTTCAATATACAGGGTGTCTGCAAAAAAATGCGAGGAACTTAGGGAGATGATTCATTGATGAAAATAAGCAGGGGTAGTTCATATAAAGTTTTTTCGAAATCGACCTCCCAGCCAAGATACAGCCTTTGGAAGGCGATGATGAGTTGACAGTCCTAAATTTTTTCAGGAGTCCCAAAACACTGAGTCATAAACTATACATAATACATAATATGATTCATTAGTAGATGTTACTCACACGTTTTATTGATTCCATTATATTATTATTAGGGGTTGAAAATTACAACCCTTTACGAATTTCCTTCAAAAATTGTTTTCGTGGGATAGATTTTCCAAAAATAAAATTCTCTTATGGTTTCCCATTCAATTCTGCAAAATTTCTATACTGTCGATACTTTTCTCGGAAAAATAGAAACTTACAAGCAGTTATGATCACTGTTCATTCCATTTCATCGTATGTTCCATAGAATGAATATTCTAAGATATCGTCTATGCTCAAAATGGGTTTTGACAGAACAAAAAAGATTTGTTATGATTCTTTCTACAGTTTTCAGTTTTATAAGAGTTTAAATTTCTAATAAATACTTTGCAGTAATGAAATGAATTACTCAGGTATAAAAATGCATTTTTTCTTTTATATCCTGTCATAGACATAGTTTTTATTTTGATCGGGAGTATCGACTGTATCGAAACTTGCAGGGGACTTTTTTCTCCAGAATTGAATGGAAAACCATAGAAGAATTTTATTTTTCAGAAACTATCCCATTAAAACAATTTTTGCTTGAAAATCATAGGGGATTGTTATTTTCAACCCCTAATAATAAAGTTATGAGATATAGAAATTTGTGTTAGTAACATCTACTCAGTTTTTCATATTTTGTATAGTTTTATGAGCCAGTGTTTTTAAGAAGCCGTAAAAAAATTAAAAACTGTTAATTCGTCAGCGCCTTGGAAAGGATGTATCCTGGAAGGGGGGTCGATTTCGAAAAAAAATTATATGATTTTCCCCTGCTTATTTTCATCGAGGAATCATCTCCCAAAGTCCCTTGCCTTGTGTTCACAGACACCCTGTATAGTGAGCCTACAACTACATATGTACGTATATTGAACGCCCGAGTAACCTTGCTTTTAGTGAACTTCATTAGTGAACGATATAATATACTATGTCTATTGATGAAGACAATTTTGTATGGCTGAATTTGTTGAGAATACTTGTACACTGCGCAACAAAATTAACGCAAATTATGGAAATGTCAAATTTATTCTACAATTGGAGTTGTTCTCAATGATAATTATTTTTATTAGAATGATGCATGCATAGGTTATCCACATTCAACGTTTTTCTTCAATACAGATGTTTTTCCCAGCATGAATAAAAAAAGATGAGATTATCAGATTTTAAATGTATTGGCTCTACTCTGAAATCAGTTGTTCTCGATCAATTCTAGTGATCAATAGTTTTTTCTTTCGTTTTAATTTACTACACTCGATCGCTATGCAACGCGAAACATGCAATTTGACCCAAGAGGAATGTGCCCAAGGGGTAGTTTCGCGAGAAGAAGGGTTGACATACACAAAAATTGCAGAAAGGTTTGGAGTTTCCTAAACAAGTGTGTCCAGAATATTGCAGAGATTCAGGGAGACAGGTATGAATGTCCGAAGACCAGGACAGGTAGACCACCGGTAACAACTGCCATTCAAGAACGTTTTTCGTAAAAACCCATAGTGATAGTATTGAAGGAGGTGAATTAAGAGTCTTAGAAACCACTATATGAGTGATAAATATCTTTATTTGAAGGCTGACATGTTTCGGCGTACTGCCAACCATCTACGTAGGCAGAAGCGGCAGAAGTGTTGGCACAAGAGTTAACGAACACCTCGGCAGCTCCAGGATAGCCGACAACAACAAATCGCTCTTTGGCGTGCACCTTAAGGAAAGTCAACACAACTTTAATAGAGAAAACGACGTTAAACTCTTACACCACTGCGAGTACGGAAGACGGCAGGAGATCCTAGAGGAGGCCGAAATATATAAGCATACGAACATCCCCAATTTTGATACCCTCAATTCCAAGATGGTGAACACCTTTCAGGAAACATTTAGGCTCCTCAAAAAGCGCCGACTTTAGAAAACCAACAAAATCCTTTTTTCCATAGGTTCCAACATAATAAGAAGAACACATTTCTATGCTCCCCTCTGTCGCGTCACATAACGTCATCTGTCAGCCTTTCTGTGCAGGTTGTTTTGTTTGTTTTTAACTTATAATTTGATCACCCAAGCATACAATACAATTTTGACTTCGTTTATTTCGACTCGAACGGAAGGAATGACTTCGAGAAAACACTTTTTTAAAAATATTAACTGATAAATTTATTTGATTGTGAGTCGATTCATATTCTCGTTTGCTTATTTATTTATTTGTTTGTTTATGTCCCATCGTTTTTATTTTATCTAACCTAAAAACTATTTTCAAACTTACACGAAACTCATATTAATCATATTTTTTCGACTCGATTACAACTAAATTCAACGTTTTAATTCGATCCTTTAATTATTTCAGTATGGCTTTGAAAATGGCAGTACGCCGAAACATGTCAGCCTTCAAATAAAGATATTTATCACTCATATAGTGGTTTCTAAGACTCTTAATTCATCTCATTCAAGAACGTTATTTGAGAGTTTCTTCGTTGAGACAACGGTTTGCAACCGCTCGCCTCTTTCAAAATCAGCTTAAGCAAACTCATGAGGTGCAAATTAGCACTCAGACAATAAGAAATCGCCACAGAGAATATGATATACACCCCGATTACACTCAGCTCACTTCCACGGCATGGAGCAGGGAATTGAGCGGGGAAGTGGGCAGCGGCTGAATGTAATCACTACACTTCCCTGCTGCCTCACATTGCCATTCGTGTTGCTCTACGCTCCCTGAATTGGCGGTCTTTAGTACGGAAGTCAAAGGAGCAGCAGCGTGGATAGCTGTAAGTGTAAGTAACTAGGTTGCTGTGGAATTTCTTTGTCCGTCGTTGCCGACACTGTCTCTCGAATGGAATGGCCAGCTAGAAGTCCAGATCTCAGTCCGATTGAGCACGTTTGGGACAACCTCAATAGAAGGCTGAGAAGTTCAGAAAATCATCCAGCTGCTCTTAATGGCTTAGGAATCCAACTCAGAGAAAACCGGGAAGGATTAGATCAGAACATTTTAAGATAACTCATTTTGAGTATGAACCGTCATTGCCGAGCTATAGTTAACGCAGGGGGTGGAAATACCAAGTATTAAATCACTTATCAGCATTACAGTCTTTTGAAAATTGTTTATTTCTTTTCTTTCACATAAGATTCGGTGAAATCCTGAATTTTTCTTCCATTTAATGTGTTTTGTTTCGTTCAAAACCTTCTCGAGAGAACATAAAAAATGAGTTATTAAGTCAATGTAGAGTTAACTTTCATTAAAATGGATATTTTCAGAATGTGCGTTAATTTTTTAGCGCAGTGTATATACCTTTCATGTAGATAGCTATTCTTTAAATACCAGTCTATATGCTAAATTCTCTAGATTTATCCTTACGCGCTTGCTATCATTTCGCTCAAATATCTGTATTTTTAGAATCTCGCCTTTGAATGAAAATTTTTCTAGTTCGATTATTTGTGTGCTTGTTTTGTTTGATTTATGACGTGAAGTCAAGAACTTTTGCGCTGATGTCATGTTTATATTGGGAAAGCGCTATATCAAATTTTAATATCCCTAAGGCTTTTTGTTTCATTTTATTTATTCATGAATAGACTTCACGTCAGTGCTTTTTGAAATATTTTTTAACACAACCTAATTTTCAGCTGATGGCGTAATACCTGCTGGTGCATCTTGTGCAATACCATTGTATTATCTGCACCGCAGTGAAAGATATTGGGACGAACCCATGAAGTTTAATCCAGATCGTTTTTTTGACAGAAGAAGTATTGAAAAGGCATCCTTACACATTTCTGCCTTTTTCAGGAGGCTTGAGAGGATGCTTAGGTAAATCTTCTGAATATTTTCTTCATTCAAACTTCAAAGATTCAATAAATGTGTGTGAAAATGACCCAGCACTTTTGTATTCTCGAAAAAAATTTGGTTGTGCTGAGTTGTGCTATGTTTGTGCTGCTTAGTGCCGTTTTGAGCGCTCGTTCTACTTGAACGAGTGCTATATCGTTCTGCCCAAATGTCTGTAATTTTCTAATTTTGAGCCGAAAATGGTTTAAAACGATAAGGTTCGACTCCTTGATGAAGAATCCGTGGTCAAACTCAATTCTGTCGTTGGCACCGGCCATCCGTTCGTAAGCACGATTACTTTCGAAGGGATTGTCTTAGAGACTTGAGATTTTCAGGGTGAGTTCAGTTAACGAATGCCAGCCAAATCGTACAGGGTGTTCCATAAAATATGGTCATTCAAAATTTTTGTTCTTCAATATCTCAGACAAAACGAAACCCATCAAAATAAAATGTTGCGGCCGTAACCAAGATGCTCATAACAAGCCTCATGCAAAATTTCGTGGTAATAATGTACACATTGACACATAGAAAACTCAATTATTGAATAGAAGAATCTTTATATTTTCATAAAAGGATATCCGATTCTAGTGAAATTCATTCTGTGAAAATTTCAAAAGGACCGTATTGTTCATTTATTTTTTACATATTTCATTTTCTGAATAATTTCCAGAATATATAGTTCCGATTGTGGTGAGATTCTGCATTTATAATATTTAGTATCAATCCCAAAGAGAATTCGAAGTAATACCTAGTCTTATTGCTCTACTAATGAACGAGCGCTCATATTTCATACTCAGGGCTATTCTTAAATTTTTTCTCAATTTTATGTTATTCTCGATATACAAGATGTCAAGGAAAAAAAGTACCATACAATATACATAGTGCCACGCGAAAGAGGGCCATAAAATGTGAAAAAAAGGTCACATGTCCGAAACTGCTTATTTAAGAAATAAGGAGTGTTAAAGTTTTTTTCTATTTGTTTTTTTTAATAACAAAGAGGCAACAATTACTAATAGGGAGCGCCACATACAGATTGTTTTTGTAAGTAAGTGATTTGGCGCTTCTGACAGTTTGCGTGCATCATAACTATTCAATGCGTTCTTACCGGAAACCGTTGGCCCTAGCGACTTCAACAAAATATACCCTTTTGAAGTAACAAAAATAGAGGAATCGCTGTTTCTAGCCAGATTGACATACAGTGATAGGCAAAAAGTTATGGTTGATTTAAATGTGGAGGAATCCTGCATGTGGCGCCCTCTATGAGAAAACGGATATTAGATTCTGCATCATACAAAACCACCGCATATCACATTTTGTTCAATTCTTACCTCTTTATCCAAAGTTATCAAAAAAATCAAATGAAAAAATAAACTTTAAGATCCCGTATTTCTTGAAGGAATCAGATTCGGACATATATTCATGGGACCTTTTTTTCATATTTTATGGCCCTCCAGGCCCTCTATCGCGTGGCACTATGCTTGATACTTTTTTCATTGATTACTTGTATGAAAAATGAAAGAAATGGTCAGACCACCCCTTTTCCAGAAATTAGATTTTAACGACTGAGAAAAATTGTTCTACACATGTACTGAGTTGGATCGAATCTTTCCGAAAGTCCATCTAGTTTCCTGAAGAATCGAAATTGAAAAAAAAGTTTGCCCAGCACTTTCGTTTTGTCGGCTCATTAGTGACTGGAAAATTTTGTGCTGCATTTGGGCTATCCTGAGCAATAAATATGTCTACAAAATTGCCCAGATATTCCGTCAAATCTCGAAAATAAAAAAAATTGAAAGTGCGAGAAAAACTTTTCGTATTTCATAATTTTTTTGGTTGAATTAGCGGGCAATTCGTGCAAAGAACAACGCCACAACTTTGGCTACGAGTAGTAACATTTTAGAACATGTTTGTTTTTTGAGAGCCAAAAAGTGCTTGAATGACTTCCTTATTAGTTTCCAATTTGCAGGAAACTCTGAATATTTTTCGTAGAACTCACCGCAACAAAAGTTTTTTCGAAAATCTGAAACTGCTGGGCCAACTTTACACACATAATTGAATAACAAAGAAGTCTGTTCACTACAATTGATTCATAATAATTGATAGTGGAACATTCAATTGAATCTTGTTTGAAAAGGGTGAGTTGCCTTTTAGATTATCATGGAAACTATTGATGGTAAAGATTTCAAATTTTGTGGATCGATATTTGGCCATGTAAGGTGCATTTTTGAACTAATTCCACATTTTCAGTGTTGCCGGATGTGCGACAATTTGGCAACAACTTTGTTATTTTGAATGAGACGTCCGGTATTTCTATTTTGTATGATACTCTATAAAATATTAAATCTATTCACTCTTACTTTTTCCTACCTATGTTTAACGGTTTTTGAGTTATTAATTATTTTTCGAAATATTAGATCAAATTGGCGTGTTATGAAAATGACTCTAGTTCGCTCAATATTTGAGATTCAAGTCAGAAATTCAACAAGCCATTAGATATTGATCTGATCTACATCATTATTTTTGAATTATAGTTGTCAGTTAAACAGGATGGATGAAAAAAAAACATCATTTGCCAAGTTACTCGAAATATTTCGTGAAATCAAGAAATGTTGAATTGAAGAATAACCGTCAAAATTCAGACCATATGTTATAGGTATGACATTTTTTGTTGAAAATCAATCGTATAATCTCCCCTTGAAGTTTGTCTTTAACTTTAAAAGTTGGAAACCTGTATATTGAACGCCGGGTATAACCGCCGGGTGATGAAGGTTTGTGCTTTGGAATTAGCCACTCGTAATCAGAATTGAGATCATCAACTGTTTTTATTTTGCAGGTCAGAGATTTGCTTACATGAACTTGAAGACACTCTTAAGCGTTGTTATACGAAAATATAAAATATACTGTGATGCCTATAAGTCTGTTGATGAGATTGAACTGAAGAATCTGATGGTGTTGAGGCCGATACGTGGTTTCAAGTTCTACTTGGAAGAAAGGCAGGCGTGATCACATAGCAATAAAAACAATGTAAAATGAATAATAATAATAAAAAAAGTTTCAACTATATGTTGTCCTTATTTGAGGTGTGCTTGAAATAGCTCAGTTTTTGAGCGCTTGTTCTTGTTCATCGAGCGCTATATCGTTTTGCCGAAATGTCTGTAATTTTCGAATTTTGAGCCGAAAATGGTCTCAAACGATAGGGTTCTACTCCCTGTTGACGACTTCGTGGTCGAATTCAATTATGTCCATGGGGCCGTCCGTTAGCAAAATAACTTTCGAAGAGATTGTCCTAGAGACTTGAAATTTACAGGGTAAGTTCGATTTCCAAAGGGTTCGGTTAAGTTTGTTAACCAGTCAAATCGTACAGGGTTTTCTATAAAATATGGCCATTCAAAATTATTTTCCTCAATATTTTAAATAAAACCTACCTACCCATCGAAAGAAATAAAGCGGCCATACGCAAGATGCTCATAATGAGCTTCATGCAAAATTTGGTGGCCATAGTGTGAACAGAACCAAAAATAATTGAACTGGAATATTGAAAAGAAGAAACTTTATATTTCCAAAAACAGCATATCCGATTCAAGTGAAATTCATTTTGTGCATCAAAACTGATATACCTACTGAATGTTCATGCAATTTTTTTTAGAGGATCGCATCATCAGAACCATAGAACTTTTCTTTTGTAATTATTTTTTTACATAGGTATCTTATTATTGGAATACTTTCCAGAATATAATTCGATTGTGCGGAGATTCTGCATTTATATACACTGCGCAAAAAAATTAACGCACATTCTGTAAATCTCAATTTCAATGAAAGTTAACTCTACATCGACTTTATAACTTTTTTTTATGTTCTCTCGGAAAGGTTTTGAACGATACAAGACACAATAAATGCAAGAAAAATTCAGGATTTTACCGAATCTTATGTGAAAGAAGAGAAATAAACAATTTTCAAAATGCTGGAATGCTGATAAGTGATTGAATACTTGAAAATGTTCTGATCTAATCCTTCCCAGATTTCTCTGAGTTGGATTCCTAAGTCATTAAGAGCAGCTGGATGATTTTCTGAACTTCTCAGCCTTCTATTGAGGTTGTCCCAAACCTGCTCAATCGGATTGAGATCTGGACTTCTTGCTTGCCATTCCATTCGAGAGACTTCAACCTCTTCAAGGTACTCCTGAACGATGCGCGCACGATGGGGTCTAGCATTATCGTCCATAAAAATGCAATTTTCACCAATGTATGTGGCAAATGGCACTACATGCTCTTCAATAATGTTCCTTATAAACTTATCAGCATTCATAGCTCCATTATCAACGACCACTAGGTCTGTGCGAGCAGTGAAAGATATTCCACCCCATACCATAATCGATCCTCCACCGAAACCAGTAGTATTTAGGAAATTGCACTGAACATATCTTTCATGTGGAAGTATGTATACAAGGAAACGTTGATCACAATGGTAGAGTAAGAATATAGCCTCATCTGTGAAGAGAACTCTTTCCCAATCAGCCTCTTCCCAATGGATATGCTCTCTCGCAATATCGAAACGCGCCCTTCGATGGGCTGGGGTAAGAGCTGGGCCTCTTGCCACGACACGAGGACTTAAATCATATTCTCTGAGGCGATTTCTTATTGTCTGAGTGCTAATTTGCACCCCATGAGTTTACTCTAGCTGATTTTGAAGGAGGCGAGCGGTTGCAAACCATTGTCTCAAAGAAGAAACTCTCAAGTAACGTTCTTGAATGGCAGTTGTTACCCGTGGTCTACCCTGTCCTGGTCTTCGGACATTCATACCTTGTCTCCCTGAAGCGCTACAACACCCTTTTTAAAATTGCGTGTTTCGCGTTGCATAGCGATAGACTGTAGAAGATCAAACGAAAGAAAAACTATTGATCACTAGAATTGATCGAGAACAACTGATTTCAGAATGGTGCCAATACATTCAAAATCTGATAATCTCATCTTTTTTTATCCCTTCTGGGAAAAACATCTGTATTGAAGGAAAACGTTGAAAGTGGATAACATGTGCATGCATAATTCTGATAAAAATAATCATCATTGAGAACACCTCCAAATGTAGAATAAATTTGAGATTTCCATAATGTGCGTTAATTTTTTTGCGCAGTATATATTTTATTCATTCTTGAATGAACCGCGCAATTTGAAACATCTTCATCCATACTCTTTAACCATGATATAAGAAACATGTATTCTTTTATCATGCAGCTAACTATGGCGACTGAATTTCCATCAACTCCTCCTTCGTTTAAGACCAACCTCACTCTCTATTCCTATTCAAATCAATTTTAGAGCGCTATTAAATCGGAATTCCGCAGTTGACCACTCAATATTACAACGGCCGTGACCTGTTCTTATAAGCCTCAATTACACTCAGCCCACAGAACATAAAATATATCTCAGCCCTTCTTACTGGCACTCGCGTTGTCGGCAATAATTTCCGAAATACTTTTGCGGCAGTTTAGATAGCAGTGAGAATTTCCACTCAGCTGCAACATTCCTCTCGCGACCAAGTGTCGCCAATGATGGGCAAAGAGATTCCACAGCAACCTAGTTAAATTTAATCGCTTACTGCCGTTCATGCTGACGGTCCTTTCACCCTGTTAACACTCAGCTCACTTCCACGGAAGGGAGCAGGGAATTAAGCGGGAAAGTGGGCAGCTCAAGAATGTAATCACTACACTTCCCTGCTGCCTCCCATTGCCACTTGTGCTGCTCTACGCTCCCTGAATTTGCGGTACTTCGTACGGCAGCGTGAACAGTTGTAAGTGATTAAATTGCCTTAGATACTGCTGCAGAAGTAGTAGCAGGGGCTGAGTGTAATTGAGGCTTTTTGACTTCCCTGCTTAATGCCCTGCTCCCTGCCGTGGCAGCGAGGGGCCCGGGCCCCCCCCGAGATTTTTCTGCATGTAAACTTTTCTACCAGTATCTCCGTAGATACGGTTGAATTCAAGCACATCTTCAATATTTTATTTAAAATAGCTGAATGGTATTCATGCATACAGTCAATTTTCAGAATCTAATTGATTCTGATTTCCAGCAAAAACATAATGATTAACCTTTTGAAAATGAGACTAGGTACACATATACAAGATGTCAAGGAGAAAATTACCATTCATTGTGCCAGGCGATAGAAGACCATAAAATATAAAAAAGGTCCCAGGAATATATGTCCTAAACTGCTTCATTTAATGGTGTTCGGTACTTCCTTTTCCCCTATGCAATATAATGTCATTTTTATTCACGTTTATTTCAAAAACAACTCGTAATAACCGAATAAATACAGGGTGTTGAAGTTTATTTTTTATTTGGTGTTTTCTTGAATATCTTTTGACAAAGAGGTAAGAATTGAACAAAATGTGATATGCGGGGGTTTTGTATGATGCAGAATCCAAATATCCAAATATCCAAATATTTTTAAATTAATAGTAGGGGCGCCATAAACAATTCCTCTACATTAAAATCAACCCTAGTTTAGTTTAGTTCAAAAAGGGGTTAAAGTTCAGAGACCTCAAGTGTATTGTGCCCACTTACAGAGCTGTTCTGGCCACACCCTTCACAGCTCGCCTTTCAGTTCCAGAGATCTAATGAAATCCAATATCTGTGAAGGCTAGTTCCTCACCCTCACAAGTTTCTCGCCCAAGGCATTCTCTCCTTAGGCGCGCAATGCCAAAGCATTCCGTGACTAGGTGAATGGGGGTTTCTTCCTCCACCCCACAGAACCTTCACTCGTCAGCCCTAATTTTTTTGCCTGTCATTTTTATAATTTTGTGTTTTTGATTAAGATTTTGATCTAATTCCTTGCTGTTGGTTGTTATTGTAAGTAGGTTACTTTGGCGCTTCTGGACAATTTGAATGCATCATAACTTGTCGATGCATCCTAGAGACTTCATTAACGTATACTGTTTCAAAGGAAAAAAGATAGAGGAATCGCTTTTTCTACTCCAGAATGGCATGCAGTGTGCACACAGAGAACTATTTCATTGACTGAAGTAAAATCGAACTTCTGCCAACTCAATATGAGGATTGATAACGAGCAATTAAATATTTAATTTGCCGAATGAAATGAATTTCTTGAAATCAAACAGAATAGCAATCACCATTTCATTTCTCCAAACTAATAAATATATTCATGGTAACTTGTACACCACTTCTGGGAAGTAAAAAGTTATTCATCCAAAATGCTTGATTCATTTCAGGGGAATCGAAATATATTGTTCTAAAGCGTTATTCGATTGGAGGAAATAAAATTGTTGTTGTGTCAATTAAATTAATGATTCTCTCATTTAAACGATTAGATTATCTCAAGAAAAAAAAAATTGTTTCTATATTACGTTTAATTGTCTCAAACAATTATGTTTCAAACAATCCCAGTTCTGTTGTTCAGTGAATCTGAAAATAATTCCTCTGAACAATTTGATATGGTTGTACATGGTATCCCAAATTCGATGCTTGGGTACACTCAAAAGTATCTCGAAAACAATAAGATTTAGAGACAAAAACTTCAAGGGCCCTTTGATTCCTTTTTCGATGGAATGAGATATGAAAAGCAGATCATATAAAATGTCTATTTGTTCTTGAGTTACAAGCTGAATCTAAAAGTAGGTACCTAATTGTTTCAAATATTTCGCTCTTTTCCATTTTCGTTTTATACTTAAAACGTTTTTCAGTGGTAGGTATATGTTATCATGATTGCAGCGAAATATTTTGAACAGAAATAGACAGAAATAATGTGGTGTAACTAGAGAATGGCTATATCTTTGATCTTTTCTCTGATATCTTATTATTCAACAAGGAGATCGGCGATGCTTGAAGGTTTTTCCTCAAAGTCTTATAGTTATCTAGATGCTTCTAGTGAGCTTCGAATTTTGAACACTTATACATATTCATTTCAGGCTTACTTCAATAAATGAATGCACTGTATGTATAAAAGAAGTGAAAATGTTTGGGATGGCCAATTAAAATATTCCATCTCATTTTTAAGTTTTTAATCAATATTTAATGCAAATATATGAAAAATAAACATTTATATCCAGGTTAAAAATCATGGACGCATTCTATCATTATAAGTTATTATATAGAATATAAATAATATAATGTACAATTCACAACACAAACATAAAGTAAGCTAATTATTAAATATGAATCTCATTACCAAAGAAAATAGAGTATAATTTATGAGTAATACATTATCATAATTCGGAAAATAAGAGCAGGAGAAAAAAATAAATCTGCAAATTTCAGAGCCTACCTTTCGGATTGGTGAAGATCTCATCCAGTCCCCCAGCAGACATCCATTATTGTGTATGTCGTCGTTTGGATCCATATCACTTCACAAGAAATCACGTTCATCGAATAAACAATACAATTTTTAATAATCACATTCACTTCCACACCAAAGAAAGCCTTAACTGTCTAAGTCGCACCCTGCATATTATATGAAATATGAAATAGTTCGTTTCTCGAATCAAAGAGGTGGTTATTCATTCGTGTTCAAACAAGAAAGATTTCTGGATCAATCTGAAATCTTGATGGTCCAGAAGCGTCACTTTAGCGTCCATCAGGTTAAATTCGCACGTCAATAATAATATAGTTGGCGCTACCAAAATAACTTGCCTGAAGAAATCAGTTTATTTCACGGAAGGTAGTATTTTGTTTGAATAGATATTCGACCATAATCTTGTATGAATTCAAACAGTACGATCACTTCAAACGAACTATTACTTGAACCAATCCCTCAAAAATAATACATTTTCATGTTCCTTGGGAGAATACCTTGTTTGGTTGAAATAATTAAATGAAGAATTCTTAAAAATTATTTGCTTCCATGGTTTGAAGACTTTGATTTATGAGAATAACTATCTGTTTGACTCAATGAAATAAGCTCCAATAAAATTATTTTATTCAAGCAATGATGAAAAATTTCACTGTTCAATCAAAGATAGTTGTTGATAATCATTTATTATTTGGTTGCAGTATGAAATGGTCAATTCTACCATTTAACTGACACAAGAATATTTTTTTCTCTGAGTGTGGAGCAAAAGAATTAGGGTGATTTAAATGTGAAATCCTGTAGTGGCGTCCTCTATAAGTAATCCAGAAACTAGTTGGATATTTGGATCATACAAAACGGGGTTATCACATTTTGTTCAATTCTTACCTCTGTCCTAAGTATAAAAAAACCAAATAAAGAAATAAACTGTAACACCTTGTATTTCTTGAAGGAAGCAGTTTCCAACATATATTCATGGGCCTTTTTTCATATTTATGGCCCTTCATTGCGTGACACTATGCATGGTACTTTTTTCCTTGACACCCTGTATTTAATACATATACATGAAAAGGCATTTTAGAAAATAAATGACCACCAGATTTCAGAAAGATATTGTTAATTTGACATTTTTTATCAACCAGAAAGAGAAAGATAGAAATAACACTATTCTGTTTTTTTTTCTCCCTGAATATTTGCATCGGCCCCCCCCCGAACGAAAATTCTGGCTGCGCCCCTATGTTCCACTCAGATTGCAAATTTGCTTTAAAGCTTTCATTTGTGTTCAGAGAATAATTTGACCAAAAAGGTTCACCTGATTTTAATCGGGAAATCTTAGTTTCTG
Organism: Propylea japonica; assembly: GCA_013421045.1. Lineage (NCBI taxonomy): Eukaryota > Metazoa > Arthropoda > Insecta > Coleoptera > Coccinellidae > Propylea > Propylea japonica. Next base: position 33,383,178 of record CM024242.1, read on the forward strand.
GAATATTGTAGTAGTAGTAGTATATTGTATTCGATATGATTCTGTAGAATTGAAGCATTAAATTTGTTTCAAATTTTCCAAAGTTTTGGCCTGCCTGCGGATATGTGGAGGATCATTGTTTGAATGAACTGATAACCAGGGAGTTGGTTGTTGGATAAAGTTTGTAAAATATCCCTACCTTTGTATTTAAATTAGACAGATTGACATCATATAATTTTTAGATAAGCATTGTCAATTCATTTAATAAGTTATTCCCGTTATTTACCGTTTTCGAGCTCACAAATAACATTTTGGCGACCGTGACAGGACTTTATGAGCTAGGAAATGGACGTTATGAAGAAGGAACAGGAATTCATGGGAGAATATGTTTCAAATGTCTGTAGAGAGTTAGACCAGATGATACTAGATAAGGCAACGAGTGGGCAACATCTGTTATCAGTATTAGGACATTTGAAAAACATAAGCGACAGATTATTCAGGTAGATGAAAATATACGAACGTCCATACTGTTTCCAGAAATCAATGACTCAACTTTTAAAGAGGAATTCAACCAAGTTGAGTTCTACCGGGAGAATTAATCGAATTTCATACCATTCTTCCTCAAGGACCAAGAAAAACTTGATGAAGGTGAAAAGTTTTTGGGAGATTGCTTATTGAACAATAGATACTTAGAGACTGAAAACAAAGACATTCCAACATATGAATAAATTGTTCAAGATCTCTCAGAGGATGAAAATGAAACTGAAAAACAAGAAGAATTTGAACATGAATACGATTTCAGATTTGAAGTACCTGACCAAGAATTTATTGAAGATACCCTAGAGCTATTGAGGAATCTTCAAGAGAAGAAGATAATAGAGAAAAGTTGAAAAAACAAGAGGGGAAAGAGAGGAAGGTCACCTTCCGGGCAGAAAAAATGGAGGATTTGAGAAAATTACGTAACACGAAAAGGAAAGAAATTGAAGAGGAACTTGAGAAACTTAAGGAAATAACAGAAAATCAAGAAATAGCCTTTGATGATGAGGATATCGAGACAGATTTTGACCCAGAAGCTCATGACAGAGCAAGCTCTCTTCAATGATGACTACAACAAAAATGGTCCTGAAGAAGATATAAAACCATCCATTGATATAGATGATGAAGATGCTACTGAACTAAAACCCTATTGGAAAGATGACGATTTCAATTTGAATGCAGAATATGATCCCAAAGCCATTCAGAAGGAAATTGTGGACAGCACAAGATGGAAGAAGAAATGCGAGAGGAAGTCGAAAGAGGAAAGAAGCAAAATGAAATGGAAGAAGCTTGAAATATGCTTGAAGAAAAGGCGTTATGGTTATTTCAATATTCAATAAAATTGTTAAGTGGGGAGAATGTTGGGGATATAGTGTTTTGGCTCAATTTCAATATTCAATAAAATTGTTAAGGGGGAGAATGTTGGAAATAGTTTGTAAAATCTCCCTACCTTTGAATTGAAATTAGACTGATTTGACATAATATATTTTTAGATAAGCATTGTCAATTCATTTAATTAAGTTATTCCAGCTTCTTCTTCTTTGTGCGGTGCCTTTTCGGCCGAACTGAGGCCTAGTGGCCCATTGTTCACCCGCATCGTTCTATAGAGACTCAGACACGAAGACAGAAATGTTGCGAGCCTGCCAGGAGTGGTCCCTCTCACGAATCACCATAGGAATAGAAGCTGTTGGATTTCCTAGGTGTGTTGACCTTAATTCAGTAAGGTCTCCACAATTGAACAAAATATGCTCAACCGTTTCATCAGTACTCCTGCAGCACCGGCATAGGAAGCAGCTCGTCAATCCCATTCTCTTCAAATGTTTGTTAAACAGGGACCAGTCAATGCACCAGTCACCAGAACGAGTTGTTTCCTCTCCAGCAACAGAAGATTTTCCAGCTTACAAATAACATTGAATTGACAATGCTTATCTAAAACTATATTATGTCAAATCTGTCTAATTACAATTCAAAGGTAGGGAGATTTTACAAACTATTTAAAACATTCCTTCCCCCCCCCTTAACAATTTTATTGAATATTGAAACTGAGCCACAACACTCTATTCCCAACAATAGTAGTAGTATATGTATTCGATATGATTTTGTAGAATAGAGGAATTAAATTTGTTCCAAATATTCAAAGTTATTGCCTGCCTGCGGATATATGAAGGATCATTATTTGAATGAACTGATAAGGGAGGATAAGGGAGTTGGTGTTGATTATTTCGTTCCAGTTATAATTCTTACAGATGAGTTTAACCGTGAATTAATCTTTTGCACAAGGGCACTGTTGGGCCAAACAGTGCAACAATATTCAACAGTAGATAAAACTAAGGCTAGAACTGTCGTGTTGTTGCGTCAGCACCGTCAGTACCGGCGACTTTTCGAATTAATTCTCAATTCTTGAAAGAAAATACCAATAGAAGCCGTACCTTTAATTAGTAACAGACAACCAATAATTCTTGTTAATTGATGTCATTAGAATTCATTGGGAATAATTGTCACTCAATCGAAGTTAAAATGTTTGGAAAGTTTAACAACCAAAATGTGTACGTTTGTGCGTCCAGATATGTAGATAAATTTTTAATCGTCCTTGGCGAAAACAAAGTATTGTTTGATTTATTCATTTATTTCTAGAAATTACTTCCATTCAGAATTGTAGTAAATTTCGACATTTCCGAATATTTGTAGATACGTGGTGATTCATTTGACGATTTCCCTTGCCTTAATTTCATCTGATCAGAAACGCGTTTTTTTGAAAACAAATTATTTATAGATAAAACAACTGTATGGCAGAAGTTGTCAGCAGTTTTTTCGAGTTACTCGCACTCACAGACTTTTGGGCAAAACGATAACATCATGTTTCTTTAAGAACAGACGCTTGAAAATCATTTTTGATATACATATGTATATTCTTTTGAAAGTAAGAGCAGCTACATTGAAATTTAAGAAAAGCCCTGAGCAGGAGCTTCTGAGTTCTCGTTCGTTGGTTGTGCAATAAGACTATTAGCTACATTTTTTTATGCTACCTGAGAGTTGAGATTGATTCTAAATGTATTGCTGCAGAATCTCAGCACAATCGGAATTATATTCTGAAAATTATTGAGAAGAAGATATATGTGAAAAATAAATGAGTAAAGAAATTAAATTCTATAGTTGTAATAATGCGATCCCTTTAAAATTTTGTATGATCATTCAGTATATTAGTCTTTATTTACAATATGAGTTCCAATCGAATCGAATATTCTGTTATGGAAATATAGAAATTCTTCTTTTCAATATATCAATTCAATTTTCTATGGTTCTGTTAACAGCATGGCCACATAATTTTGCTTGAAAACTCAGTATATCAGTTTTCATTCATAATATAAATTTCACTCAAATCGGATTTTTTTTATGGTAATATAAAGTTTCTTCTTTTCAATAATCCAATTGAATTTTCTATGGTTCTGTTTACACTGTGGCCACAAAATTTTGTATGAGGCTTATTATGAGCAACTATTTTTTTATGTCTGAAATATTGAGAAACAAAAATTGTGAATGGCCATTATTTTATGAAAACACCCTATACGATTTGGCTGGTTAACAAACTCAACCGAGGTATTTGGTGACTGAACTCACCCTGAAAATTTCAAGGCTCTAGGACAATCCCTTCGAAAGTTATCGGACTAACGGACGGACGGACAGTCGGCCCTGCGGAAAGAATTAAGTTTGGCTACAGACCAGTGCTAAAAAAATACATAAAACAAAGAAAACCTAGCTGAGGATTGTGCAAAATGGGGTATCATAATATTTCACGTATGATACCAGAGCTCAGGAAAATACTCTGTCTCGCCATTTTTACTGAATTAATACTTAAAACTATTCGAATATCGAATGATTTCTGCAAATGATCATTTTTCTATGTATATTAAATCCAACCGATAATCTTCTCGAAGATGCCTTCGGAATTCTTAATCAAAAACGAAAAAATCGAAGCAGAAAAATTAATCTGAAAAATAAAATGGTCAGAACTCTTTCAAATCTACACTGCGAAAAAGATTAATTGAATCCATTATGGAAATCTCAAATTTTTTCTTCGACTGAAGGTGTTCTCAATGATAATAATTTTTATCAGAATTATGCATGCATCTAATATGTTATCCACTTTCAACGTTTTCTTCAATACAGATGTTTTTCCCAGCAGGAATAAAAAAGATGAGATTATCAGATTTGAATGTATTGGCTCCATTCTGAAATCAGTTTTTCTCGATAAATTCTAGTGATCAATAGTTTTTCTTTCGTTTGATTTTCTACACTCGATCGCTAAACAGCGCGAAACTCGCAACTTGACCCAAGAGGAATGTGCCCAAGAGGTAGTTTTGCGAGAAGAAGGGTGGACATACACAAGAATTGCAGGTTTGGAGTTTCCCATACAAGTGTGTCAAGAATGTAGCAGCGATTCAGGGAGACAGGTATGAATGTCCGAAGACCAGGACAGGGTAGACCACGGGTAACAACTGCCATTTCTTTCTTTGTTGAGACAACGGTATTTAACTGCTCGCCTCCTTCAAAATCAGCTTGAGCAAACTCATGGGGTGCAAATATTAGCACTCAGACAATAAGAAATCGCCTCAGAGAATATGATTTAAGGCCTCGTGTAGCGACAAGAGGCCCTTCTCTTACCCCAGCCCATCGAAGGGCACGTTTGGATTTTGCGAGAGAGTATATCCATTGGGAAGAGGCTGATTGAGAAAGATTTCTCTTCACAGATGAGTCTAGATTCTGCCTCTACCATTGTGATCGACGTTCCCTTGTATACAGACGTCCACATGAAAGATATGCTCAGTGCAATTTCACGAATAGGTACTACTGGTTTCGGAAGAGGATCAATTGTGGTATGGAGTGGAATATCTTTGACTACTCGCACAGACCTAGTGGTCGTGATAATGGAGCTATGAATGCTGATAGGTATATATATATATTCTTTTGAAATCAAGAGCTAACATAATACAATACATAAAACAAAAATAAAAATCCCTAACTGAGGTTGGTGCAAAACGGGAACCATACTATTTTTTCGTATGATACCAGAGCTCAGGGAAAAACCCCAGTAGAAAAAACCCTGTCTCGCCGTTTCAACAAAAATAACACTTAAAAACTATTAGAATATTGAAGATTTTCTTCTTTATTTTGTCCAAATGAACGATAACCCTCTCCAGGATGCCTTCGGAATTCTGAATCTGAAACGAAAAAATCAAAGCAGAAAAAAGAAACAGAAAAATTAAATGATTAAAACTCTATTAAATCGATTTAAAATTAACAACCCAATTCAAAAACGACTCGGTAATTTCATGTATAGCTCTCAAGCCATCCTGAAATTTATATATGGAACAATTATTTATCAGGTGTTCAATTGTCTCCTCTGCTTCTCCGCATTCGCAACTAGGACTCTCAACTGAATTCCATTTGAAAAGCATACTATTGCAACGTCCATGACCTGTTCTTATACGATTAAGAACAGTCCATATTTTTCTTGGAAGATCAAATCCAGGAACTTTATTCGAGGGATCAGTTATTAAATCTTTGTTCTGTATATTACATGAGTTCCACTCGGATTGCCAAATTGCTTTATCACTTTCATTTGAGTTCAGAAAATGATTTGACCAAAAAGGTTTTCGTGATTTTAATCGAGGAATGTTATTGTCTGGAATATAGGAGAGTATTGGATATGAATTTATCGAAGAATTGAATTTGTTCCAAATTTTCGAAGTAATGGCCTGCCTGCGGATATGTGGAGGAGTAATGTTTGAAAGAACTGGTAACCATGGAGTTGGTGTTGATTTTATTGTTCCAGTTACTATTCTCATGGAAAAATTTAATTGTGAATCGATCTTTTGTACATGTGCACTATTGAGCCAAACAGGGCAACAATATTCGGCAGTAGAGTACACTAAGGCTAGAGCTGCCGTACGAAGAGTTTTTGCGTCCGCACCCCATGAAGTACCTGCCAGTTTTTGAATTATATTATTCCTTGTTTTCAGCTTCATACGTAAATCATCCAAATGGGCTTTGAAATTAAGAGAAGAATCTAGTTTAACGCCTAGATATTTAGGATTGAAATTATGTTTGGGAGAAGAATTACCAAAAAGTACGTTCAATTTTCTATATTTCTGATGATTATCCAAATGGAAACACGAGACTTCGGTTTTGTTAGTATTTGGACATAAACGCCAATCGAAGAAATAATTTTTCAGAATTTCTAAATCTGCAGAAAGATTATCTTCTATGGTTTTAAAATTTGAATGATGGTAAGCCAAAGCAATATCATCGGCGTATATGAATTTTTCAGATGAAGTTGTGGGGATATCACACAAATATAAATTGAAAAGAAGAGGTGATAAGACTGACCCCTGTGGGAGACCATTATTCAATGTTTTGAAATTACTACTATTCTTGTCGACACAAACACGGAACCTGACAGCATATTTTCTATCAATTTGACCATTTTTCCACATTTCAGATGACTATAAAGTTTAAAAATCAAACCATCTTTCCAAACAGTATCATATGCTGCAGACAAATCCACAAAAGCTGTACCTGTTTTTAATTTATTATTAAAACCCAATTCAATAAAGGTGGTAAGACTAAGAACCTGATCGCAGCAATTTCTATTTTTTCTGAAGCCCCCTTGGCAATTTTGTAAGGAATTATCTAATTTCGGTTCAATTCTTAAAAGGATTAGTCGTTCTAAAATTTTGAAGGGAACACTCAATAAACTAATAGGTCGATAGCTACTAGGATCGGAGAGATTCTTTCCTTTTTTTTAAATTGCTATGACTTTCGATTTACGAAATTCGGTCGGAAAATTACCAGTATTCAAAATATTATTATAAAATGAAAGTAACCAGGATAAGGCTCGTTTGCCCAAGTGTTTGATGAATTCTGGATAGATTCCATCGAAACCCGCTGCTTTCCTGGATTTTGTGCATTTAATCGCTGATTTTAATTAATCGATATTGAACGGGCTAGAAATTTCATCTAATTCCTTGTTTGATTTTCTGAATTTATGCAATTTGTGTTTCATATCTTTGATTTTCGATTTTGATATTTCGACCGAATTAGAAACGTTAAGGAGACGACGAGCGACCAATTTTGGATCAATTTTTGGGGATGACGTTGTGATTGGTGTAGCTTCACCTAATTTTCTCAAAACATCCCATGAACTCCTACTAGAATGTGTATATAAGAAACATTCTTGAAGAGCATGTAGTGCCATTTGCCCCAGACATTGGTGAAAATTTCATTTTTATACGATAATGCCAGACCCCATGGTGCGCGCATCGTTCAGGAGTACCTTGATGTGGTTGAAATCTCTTGAATGGAATGGCAAGCAAGAAGTCCAGATCTCAATTCCATTGAGCAGGTTTGGGACAACCTCAATAGAGGGCTGAGAAGTTCAGAAAATTATCAAGCTACTCTTAATGACTTAGGAATCCCACTTAGAGAAATCTGGGAAGAGTCAGATCAGAACTTTTTAAAATCACTCATTTTGAGTATGAACCGTCGTTGGGGAGCTGTAATTAACGCAAGGGGTGGAAATATTAAGTATTAAATCACTTATCAGCATTCCAGTGTTTTGAAAATTGTTTATTTTTATTCTTTCACATAAGATTCGGTGAAATCCTGAATTTTTCTTCCATTTAATGTGTCTTGTTTCGTTCAAAACCGTCCCGAGAGAACATAAAAATAAGTTATAGAGTCAATGCAGAGTTAACTTCCAAAAATCCAAAACACTCAACATCAGGAAATTATTCATTCTAAAAATGGCCGTAAGCGTGTTCAAGGGAAAGATACCATTAAACAACGTAGATTATGAATACGAAACAAGAAATAAAGATAGAACCTACTATACCTCAAAATGTTTTAAGCGAATAGGACAGAGATCAGCTCAATTCCTTGTTTCTAAAATATATGCAGCGATCCCAATTCAGTTAAAAAAAATTAGAAATTATAAGAAATTTAAGAGGAAAACCAGGGAATGGCTAGTTCAGTTGAAAATAAAAGAAGCAAATGATTTAATTAATAAATTCAATGAATGAAACAAAATACCCAATTATAATGCCAAAATACTCACCGATTATGACGAAACATACTCACCGATTAGGACAAAACTACCGATTATGACAGGATAATTTCACCAATTTGAGCAACGAAAAACCCGGTTTGGACTTTGAATAAGAGCAAGGAGTGCCTTCACAGTGAAGTGAATGTTAGGAAGAATTTATTTATGTTTGAAATTATATATTGTAGGATTAAATTAAGTTATAATTAATAGTTACACACAGATTATACTACTCTGGTATGATCTCTGTAACGTAAACCAAGTTTATTTCTCGCTATAGATGAATAACATTATCGACTTGAGCCTATTAGCGTAGAAAGGGTGTGATTTTTCACACCCCCTAGCGATCGGCTATCACACTCCCTACTAAGGGGAACATTCACTCATCCCGGATAGCAAGTATCAGGGGGATTGAGCTCTGAGGTCTTCGGTGTTCTTCTTCTCCTGGGTCCTGGGTTGTTCGTCCTTCGTTGCTTGGTCCTGGATCTCTCAGTTGATGTCGTGGTAGTTGGTTTTGCAATGTTTCCTTCCATGGTTGTTCCTGGTGTCCATCGTGACCTACAAACTTCCTTACCGTTCTAGCAGTACCAAGAAGTACTGCTTTTTGCATTACTTTAAACAGGTTTTCATCCAAATCTAGCTCCTTGAGGTTGGACTTGAGGCTCTTAGGAATAATTCCTGTGGTTGATATGAGAATGGGAATGGTTCTGGTACTAGACATTCCCCACTGCCTTTTAATCTGAAGTTCAAGCTCTCGATATTTCGATATTTTTTCAGCATATTTTTGACGTAGATTGTTGTTGTTCGGGATGGCTACGTCTATAAGTATTGCTCTCTTCTCTTTTTTCTTCACTAGGATTATATCTGGCCTGTTATAAGCAACTGTTAAATTTGTAAGTACTGTGCGGTCCCAGTATAACCTGTAAAGGTGGTTCTCCAGTATTACTTCAGGCTGATACTTATAATATGGAATTGTTTCGGACTGCAGAATCTTCAGTTGGATGGCGAGTTCCTGATGAAGTATTTTACAAACTGCATCATGTCGACTCTTATATTCATTTCCAGCAAACATTTGGCAGCCTCCTGTGATATGTTGGATTGTTTCTGATGTTTGGCATCCGTAGCGGCATCTATCGTCGGTGAGGCTCCTATCCTTCATGATATATTTCTGATAGTTTTTAGTTTGCACTACTTGATCTTGAATGGCAAGGAGGAAACCTTCTGTCTCAGGAAACAATCTTCCAGAAGTCAGCCAGTAGTTCGACGCAGGAATGTCGACATGTTCCTGGGTGACCTCGTTCAGGTGTCTTCCATGTAGGGGCTTTTCTCTCCATCTTTGAATTTTATCACTATCCGTCTGTGTGGTGTTTTCATGAGGGTGCTCGCTTAGTAATAGAGGTGTTGAACAATCTGCTTCAATCAGTATCTTATGTAAGTCCGATGTGTTTGCTTTATCTGTAAAATAATTTCTCAAGTTGTTTATTTGTTCAGCTGCCATTTTCTTTATGTCCACAAAGCCTTGTCCGCCTTGAGTTCTTGGAATTGTTGTTCTTTCAACACAGCATTTAGGATGATGCTTGTTGGCCTTTGTACATAGTGTTCTCATTTTCCGTTGGAGACGATCGAGATCTGTATTACTCCACTTTACTATTCCGAAAGAGTAGGTGAGAACTGAGCAAGCGTAGGTGTTAACAGCTTTTGTGAGATTTCTGCTGTTCAGTTTCGTTTTCAGAACGCTCCTCATTCTTCTGGTGAACTCTGCTGTTAGTTCGTCCTTCATCACTCGTTGGTCTATCCTTTGACATTGCTTCATACCTAGGTATTTGTATAGATCACCTGCCAGCATTGCCTTTATTTCTTCTCCGTTAGATAAGGTGAGAGGTGTCTGTTGGATTTTCCCTCCTGCTATATTTAGGGAACGACATTTGTCCAGTCCAAAGTTCATGCTGACGTCTTTGGAAAACATCTCCACTAGTCGTAGTAGGCACTCTAGTTGGTCTCTGTTTGCTGCAATCAGTTTTAAGTCATCGACGTATAAAAGATGGTTAATCAACATATTGCTAGTGTTGCCTTTCAGGTTGAATCCCTTTCTGGAGGATTTTAAAATAGTTGATAACGGGTTCATTGCCATGCAGAACCACAATGAACTCAAAGAGTCTCCTTGAAAAATTCCTCTCCTGATGGATACTGTGCCAGTTCTTATGCCTGTTCCGCTGATTTCGATGTTAGTTCGCCAAGTTGACATAACTGTTTTGAGAAAGCTCACTATTCTTGGATCTACTTTATAGATCTCTAAAACTTTTATGAGCCATTCATGCGGCATGGAGTCGAAAGCTTTCTTGTAGTCAAGATAAGCCGTGAACAAATTTCTCCTCTTCTTATGGGCTTGGTTGCAGATTATAGAGTCGATTATCAGTTGTTCTTTGGATCCCATTGCACCTCTGGAGCATCCTTTCTGTTCTGATGCAATTATATTATTTCGTTCGCAATGGGAGTATAGTCAACGTGTAATGCAAGATGTTATGAGCTTGTACATAGTTGGCAGGCATGTCACTGGCCTGTACGTTGCTGGATCGTCTGTACTTTGGTGATTTTTTGGCAGAAGATAAGTTATACCCTCTGTCAGAAAGGACCGCATACTCTCTGGATCTCGTAGAATTTCATTAACTGCGTTAGTTAAATTACTATGCAAACAGTTGAATTTTTTCAGCCAAAAACTGTGGAGCCCGTCTGGTCCAGGTGATTTCCAGTTGTGCATTTCTTTGAGAATATCCGAAAGCTCTTGTTCTGTGATGACCGTAAGGGACATTTGTGCGGTGTTGGTTTGAGTTTTCTCTTCGTTTTTTATCCACTCGGCATTTTTGTTGTAAGTAGTAGGTGTTGACAGTTGTTCGGTCCAGAATTTTTCCATGTCATCCTTATTCGGATAGATGTTTGGGGAGTTCTGTTGTTTCCATCCAGATGTCTGTAGAAATTTTTCTCCGAGTTTTCAAAGGAGATGTTATCTTGCTTCCTCCTGTTGCTCTCTTTATATCTTCGCAATCTCTCGGAGTAGACACTGAGTTTTTGTTTCAGTGTGTCGATGCACTGCTTTACTGTTGTGTTTTCTTCTACCGATTATGACAGGATAATTTCACCAATTTGAGCAACGAAAAACCCGGTTTGGACTTTGAATAAGAGCAAGGAGTGCCTTCACAGTGAAGTGAATGTTAGGAAGAATTTATTTATGTTTGAAATTATATATTGTAGGATTAAATTAAATTATAATTAATAGTTACACACAGATTATACTACTCTGGTATGATCTCTGTAACGTAAACCAAGTTTATTTCTCGCTATAGATGAATAAACATTATTATTATTATTATTATTATTAAATTTGAGATTTTCAGAATGTGCGTTAATATTTTTGCGCAGTGTATTTGAAATTACCAACATTTTCAAAAATGAATCGATCACTTCATATAAAGCTCTTAAGCAACCCTTAAATTTGAATATGCAACAATGAAGATTGCTATGTGCATAGATCCAGTAACACCAGTAGAGGCCGACCTTTGCAGTTTCTGCAACCAGCTGCATGTGGTGAAATCTTTTTTCTGTTCACCATGCTAGAGACGCATGATGATAAGGCGTACCTCCGCTGTCAACGGTGTGAATAAATGCGAGAGTCTTAAGGAGATGATTCCTCGATGAAAATAAGCAGGGGTAGTTTATATAACTTTTTTTCGAAATCGACCTCCCTTCTATGATACAGTCTTTGGAAGGCGATGACGAGTTGACAGTTATTAATGTTTCAGCAGTCCTAAAAAACACTGAGTTATTGAACTATACATAATATGATTCATTAAGTAGATGTTACTCACACATTTTTTTTTGATCCCATATCTTTATTATTAGGGGTTGAAAATAACAACCCTCTATGATTTTCCTTCAACAATTGTGTTCGTCGGATAGATTTCCAAAAAAAAAATTCTCTTATGGTTTCTCATTAAATTCTGGAGAAAAAAGTCTCTTGCAAATTCCGATAGAGTAGATACTCTTCTAGAAAAAAATAAAACTCACAAGCAGTTATGATCACTGTTCATTCGATTTCATCGTATGTTCCATAAAATGAATATTCTAAGATATTGTTCATGCTCAAAATTGGTTTAGGCAATTATGCTCATTGATAGAAAGACAGTTCTCTTTGTGAAATTAAAATATTACGGATATAATTTCTTCCGGCAATCAGTATATAAACCTCCAGAAAGATTTATAGAACATTATTATCTCGTGTGATAGACATACCATATCTTAGAATATTCATTCTATTGAACACTTATACGATGAAATGGAATGAACAGTAATCATAACTGCTTGTAAGTTTTTATTTTTCCCTAGAAAAGTATCGACTGTATCGAAATTTTGCAGGAGACTTTTTTTCTCCAGAGTTGAATAGGAAACCACGAGAGAATTTTATTTTTCGAAAAATCTATCCCACGAAAACAATTTTTGAACGAAAATCACAGGGGGTGGTCATTTTAAACCCCTAATAATAAAGTTATGAGATCTGAAAAAAATTGTGAGTAACATTAACTTATTGCTTCATATTATGTATAGTTTTATGATTCAGTGTTTTCAAGAATCCGTATAAAAATTAAAAACTGCCATCACCTTCCAAAGGCTGTATCTTCGAAGGGGGTCGATTTCGAAAAAAAATTTATATGAACTACCGCTGCTTATTTTCATCGAGGAATTATCTACCATCTCGCATCTGTTTACAGACACCCTGTATAACTATGATTACTTTGAATGTAACAAGTGATATCTGCTTACAATGGACTACTTTATTTATTTTCCTTTCAGGCAACGTAATTTTCACAGACTCCAGGCTGAAAGAATTGTGCTGAACCCAATCAGGCATCTCCTAGATAGACAATATATTTCTTTAATCCCTCAAGTCCATCAAGATAGTTGATAAAAAACGTGTGACAAACTTATGTCAAAATGACATTATTCCGAAAATAAATTCGATATTTAGGATGAAATACCACTATTTAAATCTACGGGAGATGATTACCCTTCAGTAGGGTCCTGTAGCGGTCTTAGAAGAACAGAAGATTCGAAAATCATCACTTGGAACGCCAGACCTGGTTTAAAACACCCTCCTGGCCCAAGAGCAAGAATTACGTATTTTGTATCTGAATATTGAAGGTATTTATTCGAATAGTTTTAAGTTTCAATTTTGTAAAAACGGCGAGGCAGGGTTTTTTCTACTGAGGTTTTTCCCTGTACTCTGGTATCATACGACAGAATAGTATGGTACCCCGTTTCCAACCTCAGCTAGGGACTTTTTTGTTTCATGTATTGTATTTTGTTAGCTCTCAATTCAAAAGAATATATATATATATCAAGATAGTTTATTATCTTGATGGACTTGAGCGGTAACAAGATCGAGTATCTCCAGCCTGAAACTTTCAGCGTATTGAAAAACTTGGAGAGGCTCTATTTGAACCGAAACAAGTTGGTAACCATTAATTTCAGACATTTCACGAATCTGTCCAGTTTGACGTATCAGGACTTGTCGAAGAACCTCATACCAATTGTCAGTGTTGCAGAGGTGTGGAGAAATGTACCAAGTATTACTAAAGTTATTGAAACATTTTATCGAAAAGTTTCACACTTATTTGTAAGCTCGAAAATGGGTAAATAACAGGAATAACTTATTAAATGAATTGACAATGCTTATCTGAAAATTATATTATGTCAAATCTGTCAAATTACAATTCAAAGGTAGGGAGATTATACAAACTATTCCCAATATTCTCCACCCCTTAACAATTTGATTTAATTGAAATTGTTGAGCCGAAATACTAATCAATAACCAGAACGCCTTCGACTTCCTCTTGCGTTTTTTTGTCTTTGTTTTCAGTATCTAAGTATCTATTGTTCAATAAGCTATCTCCCAAAAAATTTTCACCTTCATCAAGTTTGGGGTCAGTCCAATAATCTTTAAATTTATTTTTTTATACGCTTCTCTCGGGAAAAGACTGAGCTTATAACGCCCTTTCAAGCGCCCCGAGACGAATTTAGAAGAAATCGGTTTGTGCGTGTCTTAAACTGCTGTAAGTTGTAACCAAGGGGGAATACATCTTGAGGTAGGGTATTCCATAGCCTTGCAGTTCTGTAAAGAAAAGCCTTCTGATACACCGATGTCCTAGCTGTAGAAACCTTCCTACGGTGATCGAGACTATGAAGGTTGGCAGTTAACGTTGGATCGTCTATTAGGCGCACTGCTCTTTTTTGAATGGAATCAAGTAGAAGTAACGAGTGCTTAGGAGCTGAACCCTAAGCATGAGAGCAATATTCCATAGCTGGACGCACTTGAGCCTTGTAAAGTAATAAAAGCTGCTTTGGAGTGAACAATTTCCTCGTACCAAATAGAAAGCTAAGCTTCTGTGCAGCTGACTTGGCAACTGAGCAGACGTGCTCATGCCAGGTTGCATTTGGACTGATATTGACCCCTAGAAGCTTAAGTCCATTGGTTAGTTTTATTGTTTGTCCATTATTAGTTGGGGTGCAACTGTCGATGTTTTTCTTGTGAGCAGAGTAGCCTGGGTCTTAGAGGCATTGAATTCAACCAGATTGTCAGAACCCCATTGTAGAATAATTTCTAGATCTTTGTTGATTGTCACAGCTTGAGCGATTCTTTGGGAACTAGATGTTGACGCTGATACAGGCTTCTTGTTTGTCGTGGACGCTATAAGAGTGCTGTCATCTGCAAAGCACAATGCTGCACAATGGGTAGTAAAGATATCGGACGATAATTTCGAGGTATGCACTTTTTCCCCTTTTTTGGTATTGGCTGAACTCTAGCAACCTTCCAGATGTTTGGGAAAGTTTTCTGCTCGTGGGACAGCTTAAACAGCCGACACAACAGAGGTGCGAGCTCGGGTGCCCACTTTTTCAGAACAATAGCTGGTATTCCATCGAGTCCTGTTGACTTTCTGCTGTTCAGCTGTTTCAGGATTCGGCAGATGCCCTTTGTACGGAATTTAACTTCTGGCATCGAAGCATGAACCTTGGGAATATTGGGGGGTTCTTTCTGGCGTGCTTCTAGAGTAGAATTTTTGGCAAATATAGCTGCAAAAAGGTCAGCCTTTTCCTTGGAGCTAGTTGCCAGAGCACTGTCGTCTTTAAGAAGTGGTGGAAAAGTCGAATGGCTAAAATTATTGATAATCACCTTAGCGAGTGACCAGAAGAGGCGCGAACCACTTGGGCAATCTAGAAGCTTTTTTGTTACTGTGCTGTTAAATACTTGTTTTGCGGCTTGAATAGTTAGATTGCAGTTGTTTCTATCAAGTATATACGCTGCCCTCTTCTCGTCTGTCGGGTTTGAGCACCATTCGCGGAAGGCTTTATTTTTATTGATGCAGGCTCGCTTACAATCTTTGTTAAACCATGGCTTTGCAGATAGAGGTTTCTTGATGTTGTGTGGGATGTAAAGTTCCATACCCAAAAGAATCACCGCAGTGACAGCCTCTGCACACTGGCTGACATCTTCAATATTTAAGCAGGTGGCGTGCCATGGATATTCCGCGTAAAACTCTCCCAATTCATCCCACTGGGCCTTGTTGTAGTGCCAAACTAGGCGACGATTTTTCGGCTGCACGAGTTTTTCGGCAGTCAAAGGACATGAGACGGATATTAGAACGTGGTCTGAGTTACCGAGAGGGCCGTTTAAATTGATAACATTAGTGGGAACTCTTGTAGGACAATCTACAAGATGCCGTTAAATTGCAGCTGATTGCGAACGCTTCGGCTTGTCTTCCAGCTTCGTCAGTTTTGTTGGAGTGAGCTAGCCAATTTGAATTATGGACATTAAAATCGCCAAGTATTACGATCTCTGAAGATGGATAGTTGACCTGGATCCAGTCGATTTTATCTGACAAGTACTGAAACAATTGGCTGGGTCGTTCACTATTTGGTGAGCGATACAGGGCGCATATAAATCTAGTTTTGTTGTGGACAATGGTCCTAAGCCACATTGCATCCACTTCTTTTATTTCCAAAGATTCTTCACGTTGATAAGCAACGTCTGCTCGAATGTATACACAAACCCCTCCTTTGTATCTAAACTTGGAATGCAAATCGTACCCAGGACATAAAAGGTATGTGGAGTCGGATTTTGGACTGATTTGAGTTTCAGATAATGCTAGGATATGGGGTTTAATTGATTGCAAATGTTGATGGACGCAACTGACATTAATATTATTATGTCCTATTCCCCTTATGTTGCAAAAACTCTATAAGTAGTTGCCTGGTGGTATTGTCTTCATTGGTGTTGTCACAATAGGTGTTGTTGCGGCCACAGTTGTAGTTGATTCTCCATGTTGTATCTCCTGAGATAGTCCCCCCCGGAAATCCGACTGGGAGACGAGTTTACTTCCGGAATATTTTACCCCAGAAGACGACATCATGATTTTTTCTTGTATTTAAAAAGCCACCTATTCCTCTCTTTAAAGAGGTCAAATGTTTCAGAGAAGATGCAATTTCCTTATCCTTCAATTTTTCCTATTGGCCAGTTAACCATGCTTTATAAAATGCCCTTTTTCTTGTTTCTTGAGGAAGAATTCGAACTTAAACCTATATTCTATTAATTCTCCCCGGTACTCCCGGTAGTCTCTCTCATCAATTCCCGTTCCTTCTTCATAACGTCTATTTCCTAGCTTATAAAGTCCTGTCACGATCGCCAAAATGTTATTTGTAAGCTCGCAAATGGGTATATAACGGGAATAGTTGATAGTTGATAGTTTACAGAGGGGTTACAGTCCACTGCGACCTTAAGGTCTATTGTGCCCCCTTACAGAGCTGTTCTGGCAAAAAAAAACCTTCACAGCTCGCCTTCCAGTTCCAGAGATCTAATGAAATCTAGTAACTGTGAAGACTTCAACGAAGCTAGTTCCTCACTCTTACAAGTTTCTTGTCCAAGGCATTTCCTCCTCAGGCTCGTAATGCCAAGGCATTCCGTGACTAGGTGAATGGGGGTTTCTTCCTCCTCCCCACAGAACCTACACTCGTCAGTGTCCGACAATCCCATCCTCAACAGGTGCTTCCTAAGGCGACAATGTCCTGTAAGAAAGCCAGTGAGGAGGTGCAATTGCTTCTTACCAAGATCCGGATATCTTTTGGATCCCGCTGTCTCGAAGTTCCGAAGGAACTCAGTGGAATGATCCATCCCTGGGAGATTCCGCCAGAGCTTTTCCCTCTCGGCTTTCTCCTTCTTCAGAAACTCCTTCTTATAGGTACATTTAGATATACCACAGAAGGGTTCTGGGCCAAAGAGAGACATTTGTGCGCCCTCTTTGGCGAGTGTATTGGCCTCTTCGTTACCTTCGATTCCCGAGTGGCCGGAAACCCAGATTAAAAAGACCTTATTTTTCTTGCCTACCTCGTTGAGTTTGTTCCGGCACTCCCAGATCATCTTAGAATCGATGACGTAGGAGCTCAGTGCTTTAATAGCAGCTTGACTATCTGAGTGTATGGCTATATCACACTTCTGATAGTTTCTTTCTAGATTTATATCTAGACATCTTTCAATAGCTAAGATTTCCGCTTGAAAGACGCTCATATAGGAGCCCAGCGACAGTGCACACTTGGTGCTTGGCCCGTATATCCCGGCGCCTGCTCCTGTAGAGGTTTTGGAACCATCTGTATACCATTTTACGGTATTTTCTTTGAGATTATAGTCGGTGTATTCCCGTTTCCAATCATCTCTTTTACTTAGCAATGTCATGAAGTTTTTCTCAGTGATTACTTTCTTAATCATTGCATCACTAGGGAGATTCGCAGATGAGATGTAGTTATTCAGAGAGAACCAGACTCTTTGATTCTTTATTCTCTCATTACCTGCACCTTCCTTAGATATTCTGAGAATAGCCTCATGGGCTACCCTATCAACCACTAGATGTAGAGGTGTGAGGTCCGTAATGACCTCTAGTGCCCTAGTTGGACACGTTCTCATAGCTCCAGTGATGCACACACAGGCAAGCCTCTGTACTTTATCGAGCCTTTTCCTCGTACTCACCTGACTTGCCTTGGCAAACCAGGCTACTGCCCCATATGTGATTATAGGTCTCACAATCATGACGTACATCCATCGCAGTATTTTTGGGTTACAACCCCAATTTTTGCCGCATAGACGTCTGCACGCCATTAGAGC
This sequence comes from Propylea japonica, assembly GCA_013421045.1. Classification (NCBI taxonomy): domain Eukaryota; kingdom Metazoa; phylum Arthropoda; class Insecta; order Coleoptera; family Coccinellidae; genus Propylea; species Propylea japonica. Next base: position 33,401,495 of record CM024242.1, read on the forward strand.
CCTTTTAGCTCTGACAGTAGCAGTATCAACATGCTTATTCCACAGAAGTTTACTATCCAGTGTTATTCATATAACGGGAATAACTAATTAAATGAATTGATAATGCTTATCTGAAAATTAAAGTATGTCCAATCTGTCAAATTACAATTTAAAGGTAGGGGGATTATACAAACTATTCCTAACATTCACCTTCAGTAGAAACGTACTAATAACATAATTGAAGTGCAGTGTTTCACACATTCTGATTTTTCACGTGAGGGGGTTGAAAGTTGTGCATGACCAAAACTGTAATGGATGACTTTTATCCGGTGACAAATTTCATCAGTTACTACCGTCTCAAAGTGAATGAACCATAACAAAGTGCACATACTGAAAACCCCTTTGAACTAACTAATTCATCAAAAAAACAATTTTTTCTGGAAAATTTCCGCACGCCTGTGATGGAGATACCTCGGAAGATATAAAGACCTTGCCGTAAAAGTACGCCATGACTCACTTTCCCTATTCAAAAAATTTAGAGGCTGATGTAGATGACTTCAAAAGCCATAAAATTCAGTGAAAGTGGAACAAAAATTGACCGGTTTCAGGATTTTGTTGCCAAATATTTTTCATCTGAGAAAATGAATTTGTTCCATAACTTTGACGGGAACTGTTATAAGTTCGAACTTTCAAGTGAAGATTTAACAATTTAGAAGACCAGAGATTTTCATTGACAATTTGAAAAGTCCTCGTCTAAGGACGAACATTTGTCGAAGACGCAACAGGTTCGCCAATCTGCATGACAATGTGGTCATAGACAAGATAAAAATCCCCATTTACATTGAACAATGATTAACCATTAAAACTGACCTATGTTTGCAGATATCTAAATCATTACATTGCAACAAGCGAATGTCAAATAAATCCAAGAATTTACATGAAATGGCCAAACCAATTTAGATAATTATTATGCGTAGAGTTACCACCTCTGGTATTTCTGATTACTTCAATTAAGTTTTTCAAAGATATCGTGAATTTGTCAATTCTTGAATTATCGTCAATCCATCCAGTCTATTGGTGAGTAAAAGATTTGTTTACATTTTAAAGTTGAAGCTCGATAAAGGGTATAGCCGGGTTTCAATGGTAAATCTGCCCCCGCGGCCTTTTCGATGAGGGGACCGATTAGGCATTGAATGTTAATAATTCATCCAAATTTTCAGCTTTTTATCTTTATCCATTTTTGAGATTTCTGAAAAAAACACTTCTTTTGATTTTATTTTTTTTCTTTCGTAAAATCCAAAATTTTTGAATCGTGATTTTTCTATTTATTCTCTACTTTCAAAGGAATAGAAGTATAATTTCTCTATGAATTTCAGCTGAAAAATCGATAAAAAAAATAAAATTATCGTCATTAGAATTTCGGTGTTCTTCAGAAGTATCCACCGCCATTTTTTGACATGAAATGTCTTCTTTGGTCTTTTATACCCTGGAATTTTTTCACATTTTTGAAATTGGTGGAACATTTAAACAAAAATCAAAACAGTTTGAATTATTATAGGATTCAACAGATATCCATCAAATGTTGGTGCAGTTGTATTCATATTGGCTCCCTTAACAATATTAGTGATATAAACTATTGGCGATCTGTCTTAGTTTGGAAGGTATGGGCCCCCAAAGTCCGAAAAATATTTCACCTGAGAGTCACTTTCTTCACTACAAAAACACTGAATTACCGCTTTATAAAGTTTAAAGCCTCTCTGGACGTTTTAACATGAATATTTGATTTAGGATATATTCAATAATTATTGCAAAAACATCGAAAAAATTCGAGGGAAAGCCCGCCTTTTTTATGGTAAGTTTGGCTCTACTGCGAATTATTTCGCGCGAATATGACACGATGTAAACGGGTAAATCCCGCAATCATTTCCCAATGTCACTCGCTGAAGGACGCGGTAGTACCAAACTTACCATAAATAAGACAGGCTTTCCTTCGAATATTTTCGATGTTTTTGCAATCATTATCGAATATATTTGAAATAAAATTTATCAAATCTTCAGGTAAAAATGTTCAAGGAGGATTTGAACTCAATAAAGCGGTAATTCAGTGTTTTTGTGGTGAGAAAAGTGACTTTGAGGTGAAATATTTTTCGGACTTTGGGGGCCCATATCTTCCACTGAGACAGATCGCCAATATTGTTCAGGGAGCCAAAATTAATACGACGGCACCAAAATTTGATGGATATCTATTGAATCCTCGAATTCAAACAGTTTCAATTTCTTTTCAAAATGTTCCACTGATTTTAGAAGTGTGAAAAAATTCCAGGGTATAAAGGACCAAAAATGACATTTTATCTCAAAAATGGCGGTGGATACTTTTGAAGAACACTGAAATTCCAATGAATATAATTTTATTTTTCTTCTAAAAACTCAAAACAAGAAACTCGGGCACCTAATATTTTTCTGGAGTTTTGTCCAAGTATAATTTCTTAATTTTTCATCGATTTCAATTGTTTCAACGTCGAGTTGAAGGTTAATCCTACAAAACTAAAACGAACTACATAAAAACTTTCCAAATCTGCTGAAAGCTCATCTATACATCAGAGTGAAAAAATCATGTATTTGTTGTCCAACTTTTTAACACCCTATGGAACCGTGTGAGAATGAGAAGAGGTTGAGCTCAGTTTATTACAAAGACCACCTTTTTCGCCATCTTGGTTCTCATTTCACTTTGATGTTGATTTTTTCAAAGAAACACTTTTTCAGATAAAGGTAAATTGTTTTAAAGAAAAGAAGTTGATTTTATTTCAATGGTATCTCCATCAAATGGAAATGAAATCAATTCAAGAGAATTTCTGTAAAAAAGGGCAATTTTATTTTGCAGAGCCTGTGATATTCCATTTTTTAATTTTTGCATCATGATTTTCTAAATAAATTTTCAATTTTGAGGTTCCTATTCATAATAATAATAAAATTAGTAATAATTTTTTCACACACGTAAATAAGACAACATGTAAATGTATAAATATCTTTTTGCCATTAAAAATATATGACTCGTCAAAAAAACACAATAAAATATTCACTCATACTACAACAATTATAAAAATCAAGGATAAAAGGCGGCAAAACTCATTTAGATCATAGATAGTCTTTTCTAGAAGCAATGCTTTCACGTTCTTGGTAAATGCGGGTAAGCTTAATAATTCTTTCACATATTTTGGCAGTTTGTTATACAATTTTGACTTTGTTGTGTCCTCCCTATTCTTCAGATGGAGACAGCGAATTTATGTTTTTAACTGTGTTAGTCAGAGTTTTAAGGGAGTTTGTCCTGATGTTGATGAACATATTTGACTCCTGTGAGAATGAAAACAGACGTAAAGGGTTTTCCTATAAGAGGTGTTATTTTGAAAAGCCCGCTATTTCGGTAGATGTCACCTTTGAAGCTTTCATTTTTCGACATTTGACAAGTAGAAACTACGCCGTTAATGAAAATAGAACGATACACGCTTCAAGAACGCATTGAAGTTATTTAAATTCACTATAAAAAAGGTGAAAATTTGGACGGTTTGTGAAACTCGAACATGTTTGTCGGACCGAAATGAAGAAATTGGTGGAAAAATTCGAGCTGTTGGGACAAGTTAGTGATGTGAAGAGTAAAACCCGTGCACGTCGCTTAAGAACAGCCAAAAATATTGCTGCTGTAACCGAAAGTGTTGAAGAAAACCCAGGTTTGTCCATTCCTTGTCGTTCTTTGGAATTAAGCATTCCACAAACGCCATTACACCGTATTTTGCATAAAGATTCGGGTCTTAAGACTTATAAAGTTCAGTTAACACAAGAACTCAAGCCGTCCGATCATCAACAACGTCGCGTCTTCGATCTCTTGCGGGAAAAGTTTCCGGACCGTGTTATCTCTCGAAGAGGTGATCACAATTTCCCACCGAGATCTTGAGATTTAACACCTTGCGACTTCTTCCTTTGGGGCCACGTGAAAGAGAAGGTCTACGCCAATAGCCCAGCGTCGATTCAAGATCTCAAAGATGGAATTCGTGAGGCTATTGAGTATGAGTACATAGTACAGCCACTTTGCGATTTGGCAATGGAAAATTTCATTAAAAGGATGGTCCTGTAAGCGTGGTCGTGGTGGTCATTTGCCTGATGCTATTTTCCACTATTAACGGCATAGCTTACTCTTTATTATGAAATAAACATCCGATCATTCATATTGAAACAATGCATTCTTCTTTTAATATCAAAATAACACCTCTTAGTGGAAAACCCTTCACTTATAAGTATCGTCTCCCTATTAAAAATTTGTCTACTATGTCTGTTGTCTGCATGTTGTGAATTGCTCTTATAGCATTCTTCTGTTTAAGAAGGACTTTTTTGTCTTCTGCAGATTGCCTCCACAGTATAATACTACATGTTATCAGACTGTGGAAACTTGAATAGTAGGCCATTTTAGCGACATTGACATCTGCTATTTATCTAATTTTTCTGATCAGGGAAATGAAAGTCGATAATTTTTTGCAGAGGTTGGTCACATGTTTAGTCCAACACAAAGATGGCTGAAACTCCAACCCCAAATAAAGTATCTTTGAATCAGTTTTCTCTTTGTTGGTGAAAACTATCCTCTGTGTTTTAGTCTCATTCATTAGCTGAGAACCATCTCTGTGCATCTCTTTCACTGGCTTTTGTCTTTTCATGGAGTTTGCTTATAAATTCTGATTTATTAAGAATAATCGTATCATCGGCATAGCTGCAGTTCTTACTAGATGTTATATTACTTAAAAAGTCATTAGTATACAATATGAGAAGAATTGTCCCCAGAATAGATCCCTGGGAAACCCCAAATTAAATTTTTTTTCAGATCGGATCTGGAGTTATTCCGATTCATTGATTGGTATCTATCTGTTAGATAGAACTGGAACAGCTCATTTGTTATGCCCAGTACCCCATAAAAATCAAGCTTCTCAAGAGTATTTTATGACAGATACTGTCGAACGCCCTGCTCTAGTCAATGGATGACCTCCTAGAACAACTGTATGCCTCCAACACAGTTTCTGGAACATCGATTCAAATATATTCTGGGAGGACTCTGCATTTCTAAAAAAACTATATTGGTCTTCACTCCCAGTCTCTAAAACAGAAATAATTTTAAAAAATGTAATCAAGATAATTAACTACTGACAATATAAAAGAAATGTTAGATGTTTGCCTAAATTCAACATATTTTCAATTAGACGATGTTCTCCTTTATCTCCAATTATGAGCAATATATTTATGGAATATTTTCAAGAAAAATATATAGAAACCTATTCACTGAAACCAAAGACTTGGTGGCGATATGTAGATGATATTTTTGTAATTCGGCAACACGGCAGAGAGGAATTGAATGAATTTTTTTATTACATCAATGATAAAGAACCAACAAGTAAATTCACGATGGAATTAAAACATAATAATCTAATTTTTCTAGATGTTCTAATAAGAAAATTTATAGATCATTTTGAAACAAGTGTATTTCGGAAACAAACTCACACTAATAGATACAGGGTGTTTCATCATAAACTGGACAAATATATATAATGTTTTGTTTAAACAACATAACATTATAAAACTACATTCAATGTTCGTATTCACAACTTTTGACAATAATGCAATTTCAATTTGACAAATATACAGGGTGACTGGTGACGTAAGGGACAACGGCTAACTGGAGATAGAGGACCTCAAACTGAATGAGGATTGGTGGTTAAAATGTCCCATAAGGCTATTAGTTTCAGAGATACAGGGTGTTTTTTGCAAAAGTGCTAAAACTATAAACTCCCATATCTTCGTCAATATGGCAAATTTTTCTCTGATAGTTGGTAAGCTTGTTACTCTACATATTCTTCATCAGATCGACAAAAAAAATTTCCAAAAATTGCAGGTCCGTATTCAAAAATTTCAATTTCCGTGTCAGGTGAGAAATATCACTCGGTATATGATTAAAAAAAATTTGAATGGAAAATTGGAAGCTGCAAAAAACACTGAGTAAATATCTGTTTTTAGCTCGAATGGCACAAATTTTTTATAGTTTTTGTGATATGTTGAAAGTAGAATATTACAATTTATTCATATTGAATTCAAGAAACATACTATTCCTGATAGAAAAAAACACTGAATTTGAGATGCTTAAATATTCCTGAGGCATTTTGAAACAAATGCTCGATTAGCGAGAGCTATTTCCCTCACACCCTTATTGGCTCTTTCGAACAATTGAAGTACTTTTCATATCCACAAGATGAAAAATTATACTCTTGATAGAACAGAAACACTGGATTTCAGCTTGAGAAAAATTTTACTTTCTTCTCAGAACCCCTGAACAATAATCCATCTCGTACTATTTATTCTTCATTGAAATGATGTATAAATTTTGAGGACTTATTTTCCTCTAATATGTACTTAGGTGTAGCAAGTTCACCTTCTTTTGAGAAGCATATGAATTTCTAATGCAAACCGAATATAAGGGTAACAAGTGATTTTTCAAAATAAATGGTTTATTATTTATTATAAATAAGATACATCCTACTACACAGAGTAGGCATATTTCAAAAAATGACGTTTATATTCATACATTCATTGGTTGTGAATTATTGGGAATTGTGTCGTTTGTTTATCTACTGAAAAATGCCTTCAGTATTCACGAATGAAGAACATGTAAATGATACTTGTTTATGAATTCCGCAAAATGAACGGATATAATATTTTGTCTCAGAATAATCCTCCTCTCAGAAGAGAAAGAAATCATTAGAGTTCAAGAGAGCCAAAAAATGCGTTGAAGTAAATTGCTCTCATTTCGAGCATTTGCTTAGTTGTTTTTTATGAAATAAGTATTGTATTATTTAATTGAAAAATAAATTTTGTTGAAAACATAAGTACCAGATGGATTATTGTACAGAGGTTCTGACAAGAAAGTCCAACTTTTTTCGAGTTGAAATCTAGTGTTTCTGTTCTATCAAGAGTATAATTTTTTATCTTGTGGATATGAAAACTACTTCAATTGCTCAAAAGAGCCAATAAGTGTGTAAGGAGAATGGTTCTCGCATATCGAGAATTTGTTTATTTGATTTTCTCTGAATCATATGTGCTACTGTTCCTCTTTTTGTATTTGTATTGTTTTTTGAATTTTTCTCATAATATTGATAGAGAAATTAAACAAAATGTATTTCAAGATGAGAACGAATATTCAAAATACCTCAGGATTATTTAAGCATCTAAAATTCGGTGTTTTTCTATCAGGAATAGTATGTTTCTTGAATTCAATATGAATAAATTGTAATATTCTACTTTCAACATATCATAAAAACTCTAAAAAATTTGTGCCATTCAAACTAAAAACAGATATTTACTCAGTGTTTTTTGCAGATTCCAAGTTTCCATTTAATTTTTTTTTATCTCATATACCGAGTGATAATTCTCACCTGACACGGAAATTGAAATTTTTGAATACGGACCTGCAATTTTTGAGAACTTTTTCTTGTCGATCTGATAAAGAATATGTAGAGTAACAAGCTTGCCAAATATCAGCAAAAAATTTTCCATAATGACGAAGATATGGGAGTTTATAGTTTTAGCACTTTTGCAAAGAACACCCTGTATCTCTGAAACTAATAGCCTTATAGGACATTTAAACCACCAATCCTCATTCAGTTTGAGGTCCTCTATCTCCAGTTAGCCGTTGTCCCATACGTTACCAGTCACCCTGTATAAACGCCGACGACTTTGTTCAAAAATGAAAAACACATTAAGAAAGTGTAAGCTTTCTTACATATATATTTTCGTGTAGAGGACATTGAGAGAATCATGTTTGCCTTATACAATATATCCCGTTTTCGAAGCATAAGCGAGATACAGGGTGTCAAACGTCATTTTTTTGATTAAGATTCTTATGAGTGTGATCAGTTATGTTTAATGGTGAAAGTAACGGTTTGTGGTCAAATCCCAGTATTTTTGGGTCCTCTATTCAGAAAGGTTGACGAACTCCGAAAACAAATTTACAAAATGGCGGAAGACCTGCAATGTTCCTAATTTTTTTTGCGGTTGTCAAATTAACTTTTATTTTCTGAATGATCACAGTTTTTTAAGAATTTCTGTGAAAATTTTTTTTCAAAAATCCAACACATATTTTTTTTACATGTCTACAGCGATGAAAAAATTTCACTCGAAATGGATGAAATTTTGTACAATGATACTGCTTGAATTATCAATCACGAATATGAAAACAGAATTGAAAAATATCGAACGGTTTCGTTACTACAGGCATTCAAATATTTCGTTCAGACCTCTGAAATAATAAAAAAAATTGTTTTGAGTTCCAGAGTCAAAATAATTAAATTATTGGCATGTCCAAACATTGTAGATGAATTTATTTCATTGAAGTATAACAATATAAAAACATTCAACTTAAAAACGCCATAAAAAAATTCTTTGAAAAAGTTCATAGTGAAAATATGTACTGATTTTCTTAGTGAATCCGCAATAGTACAAGAAGTATAATTTTTTTTTCAATGATTTAACACGCAAGGATATTAGCTACGAAACAACACCCACATCATATCTTTAAGTTACATAATTTGAGAGTTATTGCTGTTCGAACATGATCACTACGCGAGCAAAAGACACAAGACAGAGCAGAGGCGGCCATTTTGAGCAATTTTTATGAATAATTTGTTTGTTCGATCATTGAAAATTATCGAAAGTACAGAACTGAGTTTTTTTTATTTTATCAATTTTCATAAGGGTCATGTTCGAACAGCAATAACTCTCAAATTATGTAACTTACGGAAATGATGTGAGTGTTTTTTTGTAGCTTGTGTCCTTGCGTGTGGACTCAAAGAAAAAAAATTATACTTCAATGTGCTAGTTCTTGTACTATTGCGGATTTACTGAGAAAATCAGTACATATTTTCACTATGAATTTTTTTATGCCGTTTTCAAGTTGAATGTTTTTATATTGTTATACTTCAATGAAAGGTGGTAATATCATTTTTCAAAAAACATTTTTTTAACATCTGTAGGACCTTTATGTCCAAAGAAATCGATATTATTTGGAAGGGTCAACAAAAATAAAAAAGGAAATTTAAAATGGGGGCTACTCCAAAACTAAGGGGGTAAACTTCCAAGTTTGGGTGTTTTTGTCGATAATATTAGGTATATTTGATGACCTTAAATTATCGTCATGACCAAACAAACACTGTATATTCCGTTCACGAAAGGTTGAGCCGTCGCTTGGCCATGGAAATTTGGCATATTCTATTGTGTATATTAAAATATTAGAATATGTTGTTTATTTCTTGTCAGATTGATACGCACTGTCAATGTCAATTGTCAATATTGCAAAGAGTTCTGTGATAACTAGCAAGGTCGTCAGACGAGGCCGGGTACATACGGCAACGTTGACTATATTTTACATTATGACAGCAAAAACTGCCAACTTCTAATAAATAAACAAACGCCTACTATGCGCTCGAACTTTCGTGTATGGACTTTACTTTCTACGGTCGTGTAAAGTTGCACTTTGCCAATATGTCCACACTTTCTGCTTAGCATTAGAAATTGTCATTTTCTGCTCATTGTCGACTCAAGTTCCCTTTACTGTTTTATTTGCATTTCTTTCGATCTTCTTCTGTGGTTTGGAAAGTTCATTGTTTTTGTTTTGACCGTCAGCTGATATTTGCGCATTATCTACATTCCGTCGCTTCGTCTGGGAGTTTAGAACAGGTGCTGAAATGTCTTCACGTTTTTTGGTTTGCTAAATGACACGTTCCTCACCTTATCAAAATGTATTCGATACCTACTCTTGACGTATGATTTGAGAAGTCCCATACGATTTTGTTCTTTTCCTTTTCTAATGTTTTGATTTTAAAGAGAAGTAGTTAATTTTTATCTTCCATTACTGAGTTTTATCAGAATTATATTTTCATTCAATGATCTATCATTTTCGCGAGTTATTCCACTTCCTACATTTCTTTGTAGGGAGCTCACCAACGATCATCCTATCGGCCGCCACTGTTCATTTGATTATTCATTCGCATAATCAGGGATTATTCCAGTCAATTTAGAAATTTCACCTCGGAATTCGAGATACCCAGCTGTGAATCTGTAAATACTTAAGCAGAATTTTGGCGATGTAACTACAGCTTACCATAGTTACATGTTAACAGTAACACACGTATGTTCTGTCAAATCATCGTATGAATATTGTTGAATATAAAATTCTCTACAAATTTTGTTCGAAAAAACGTTTGATACGGTGGACCGTTTTCGAGATAGAGGGCGGAGAGCGCGGGTAACAGCGTCACTTCAGGTCAACCAGCGCCTCCGGTCGAAAACGCGCCATATACAGTTGATGAACTATCGATAAATCAAATATAATGGTCAATATTTATTAATTATTATATTTTATCTTTTTTTCCTAACCTATCCACTTCTAAAGCAGTATTAATTTATCTAACAATACTTACCTGCCCATGAAACTGCAGAATTGTTAATGAAAATATAGAAATTATATTTGAATTTCAATCTATAATTAATATAAATAACTTCTTACATGATGTAGTAGTAATATTTGCAGCTTCTCATTGATAAAAAAGAATATAATAGTTTACAAAAATTGACTAATAATCATAATTATTGATTTATCGAATTCCGAGATTCTTGCCTAATTTAAGCTTATTTGACTGGACTAGATTGAAAAACAGCAAATCACAGGCACTGCAAAATGATGTTGTCCATGTTTCCAAAAATTTTCATATAGGGTAAAAGCTATAGTGATTGACACCTTAGGGGGCATGGATACTTTCAGTAGGCGAATTCGGTTCCTTATTTTACTGTAACATTATGGTTATTATTACGGAACTATAGTTGACTTTTGCTATTCTTGCACTACCTTGAAACTTTCAATAAAATAATAAAATAAATCGAAAATCATAGGTAATTATGTGCAGTAGCTATCCTTAAGTAAACTCTAACATATACAGGGTGTTTCCTAAACATTCGGTAAAAATTCAGGGGATTGTTCCTTGGACTATTCTAAGAATATTTTGTCCTTTGATGATTTTTGAAAAACCTCTTTGTTTCGAAGATACAGGGGAAACAAAATTTTAGATAATAACATTTTATTATGAAAAATTAAATGAAAATTTAACTTAACCTACAAAAACTGTTGAAAATGACCACCTCTAGCCAGTGTATAGAGATTCATAATAGTCAAAGATAAAATGTTAATTGCTAATACATCACAAAACGAATTCAAATGAAAATCGTGTTCAATCTGTATTCCTTTACCATCTGAACTTATCAATTTTAAGTAAAAAAACTGGCCGTTTTTAGTAATTGGAATGTTGTTAAACAAATTGAAAAATAAATTGTACCTACTTAGTAAACACAGTGCGGTACGCATTTTCATTTAAACTATTATTAATTTTAAAAATATGAAAAATGTTGTTCGCCCTGTATCTTCGAAACAAAGAGGTTTTTCAAAAATCATCAAAGGACAAAACATGCTTAAAATAGTCCAAGGAACAACCCCCTGAATTTTTGCCGCATGTTTAGGAAACACCCCATACAATACCAGGCGCAAAAATGATCTGCTCACACCATTGCATCGGAAGAAGAACACGCAGAACATCTCTAGCTACTGGGGTACAAAATTTTTCAACAGGTTACCTGTAGAACTGAAGAACTTACCAGAAAACAGTTTCAGAAAGAAAATACATGAGATATTAATAATGGTCCATTCTATTCCCTAGAAGAATTTTTTTGGTATAATTTCTAATGAAATTCTCAGTATAATAAATTTGTGTATAATGTTTTGACAAACCATGTAAATATTGATGGTGAATATATATATTATTATCGACTTGAGCCTATAAGCGTAGAAACGATGTGATTTCTCACACCCCCTAGCGATCGGCTATCACACTCCCTACTAAGGGGAACATTCACTCATCCCGGATAGCAAGTATCAGGGGGATTGAGCTCTGAGGTCTTCGGTGTTCTTCTTCACCTGGGCCCTGGGTTGTTCGTTATTCGTCGCTTGGTCCTGGATTTCTCGGTAGATGTCCTGGTAGTCGGTCTTGCAATGTTTTCCTCCATGGTTGTTCCCGGTGTCCATCGTGGACCTACAAACTTCCTTACCGTTCTAGCAGTACCGAGGAGTACTGCTTTTTGCATCACTTTGTAAAGGTTTTCATCTAAATTTAGCTCCTTGAGGTTGGATTTGACACTCTTAGGAATAATTCCTGTGGTTGATATCAAAATAGGAATGGTTCTGGTACTGCACATTTTCCACTGCCTCTTGATTTGAAGTTCAAGCTCTCGATACTTCGCTATTTTCTCAGAGTATTTCTGACGTAGATTATTGTTATTTGGGATGGCTACGTCTATAAGGATTGCTCTCCTCTCCTTTTTCTTCACTAGAATTATATCTGTCCTGTTATAATCAACTGTAAAGTTCGTAAGTACCGTGCGGTCCCAGTATAGCCTGTACTGATCGTTCTCCAATATTACTTCAGGCTGATATTTATAGTATGGAATTGATTCGGACTGCAGAATCTTCAGTTGAATGGCGAGCTCCTGATGAAGTATTTTACAAACTGCATCATGCCGACTCTTATATTCTGTTCCAGAAAACATTTGGCAGCCTCCTGTGATATGTTGGATTGTTTCTGATGTTTTGCACCCGTAACGGCATTTATCATCTGCGAGGCTCTTATCCTTCATGATGTATTTCTGATAGTTCTTTGTTTGCACTACTTGATCTTGAATGGCAAGGAGAAAACCTTCTGTTTCAGGAAACAATCTTCCAGAAGTCAGCCAGTAGTTCGACGCAGGAATGTTGACATGTTCCTGGGAGACCTCGTTCAGGTGTCTTCCATGTAGGGGCTTTTCTCTCCATCTTTGAATTTTATCACTTATTGTTTGTGTGGTAATTTCTTGAGGGTGTTCTCTTAGCCGTAGTGGTGTTGAGTCATCTGCTTCACATAGTTTCTTATGGAAGTTTGATGTGTTGGACTTGTCCAAGAAGTATCTTCTCAAATTGTTCAGTCGCCATTTGTCTAATGTCCCCAAATCCTTGCCCGCCTTGAGTTCTAGGAATCGTTGTTCTTTCAACACAGCATTTAGGATGGTGCTTGTTGGCTTTTGTACAGAGTGTTCTCATCTTTCGTTGGAGACCATCGAGATCTGTATCACTCCACTTCACTATTCCGAAAGAGTAGGTAAGAACTGAACAGGCGTAGGTGTTAACAGCTTTTGTGAGATTTTGCTGTTCAGTTTTGTTTTCAGAATGCTTCTCATTCTTTTGGTGAACTCAACTGTTAGCTCATCCTTCATAACCCGTTGATCTATTCTTTGACATTGTTTCATTCCTAAGTATTTATATAGATCTCCTTCTATCATTACCTTTATTTCTTCTCCGTTGGACAAGACGAGGGGTGTCTGCTGTATTTTACCCCCTGTTATATTTAGGGAACGGCATTTGTCCAGTCCGAATTCCATACTGACATCTTTGGAAAACTCCTCCACAAGTAGGAGTAGACACTATAGTTGTTGTCTGTTCGCTGCCATCAGTTTTAGATCATCGACATACAATAAATAATTTGCCTGTATTGCCTTTTATGTTGAATCCTTTTCCAGAGGATTTGAGAATGTTCGATAGTGGATTCATTGCCAAGCAAAACCACAGAGAACTCAGGGAGTCTCCCTGGAAGATTCCTCTCTTGATGGACACTGTACCTGTTTTGGTGTTTGTTCCGCTGATTTCGATGTTAGTGCGCCAAGTTGACATAGCGATTTTGAGAAAGCTTACTATTCTCGGATCCACTTCATAGATCTCCAATATTCTTATGAGCCATTCATGCGGCATGAAATCGAAGGCTTTTTTGTAGTCCAGATACGCCGAGAACAAATTTTTTCTTTTTTTATGGGCTTGGTTGCAAATTATAGAGTCAATTAACAATTGTTCTTTCGACCCCATTGCACCTTTAGAGCATCCTTTCTGTTCGGTGGCAATTATTCCATTTCGTTCACAGTGGGAGTATATTCGCCGAGTTATGCAAGATGTTATGAGCTTATACATAGTTGGAAGGCAAGTTACTGGTCTATACGTTGCTGGGTCGTTTGTACTTTCGGAATTTTTCTGTAGTAAATAAGTGACACCTTCTGATAAGAAAGTAGGCATGTTTTCTGGGTTGCTCATGATGTCATTTATGGCCTCAGTTAAATTCTTATGTAGGCAGTTGAACCTCTTCAACCAAAAGTTGTGGAGTCCGTCGGGTCCAGGTGAATTCCAGTTGTGCATCTCCTTCAGAATTTCCGACAGTTCTTGTGATGTAACGACTGTTTGAGGCATTTGTTCGGTGTTTGTTTGGGTTTCTTCTTCGTTTTTTATCCATTCTGCACTTTTGTTATACGTGGTAGGTTTTGAGAGTTGTTCGGTCCAGAATTTTTCTATATCGTCCTTAGTTGGATATATGTTCGAAGAGTTTGACTGTTTTTCGCCGAGATGCCTGTAAAAATTTTTCTTCGAGGTTTCAAATGAGATGTTATCTTGTTTTCTCTTGTTGCTTTCCTTATATCTTCTCAATCTCTCGGAGTAGACACCGAGTTTTTGTTTCAGTGTGTCCATGCATTGCTTGACCGTTGTATTTTCCCCTTCATAGCTGGAGTGCTTGCGGTTTCGATAAATTATCAATTCCACCAACGATTTCAGCTTGGTTGTTCTGATGCCACTTTCATATTGTGTCAGCCTTCCTATGTCTTGCCGAAAGAGTTGAACTTTATCCTCTAGCCTTCTTTGCCAGTGAGGTAAATGAGGTTGTTTAATAGGTTGAATTGTGTGCTGCCTTGGTTTTGTTTTCATGCCCAGCACCTCCACAACAGTTTTAGCGGCACAATAAAGAATGAGATGAATTGCCTCTAGTCGTGTTTCCATTGTTAAAAATTGTGGTACGATTTCATCATTCATCATCTTCACAATGACCGACAGTTTCTTGGATGATTTGATCCTCGGTAAGATTGGTCTGGAAAGTGGATCAGTGCCGTCATATTCGCTGAAGGATTGACACATTGCTGATTGCAGACGTTCCAGTAGTATCTGTCGTTCTTTGTTTGAGGTTTGGCTTACGTTCCCTTCCACAGCTCACTTTGATGGGATGAAGGTAGTTCAGTAGTGTTTTCTTCCTCTATTACTTCATCCGTGAGGGTCTCACTTTGACTAGGTATGTGAGGTAAGGCAGTTCTCGTCTCTTGTGTTGGTTCATTGGTGTGGTCTTCGATTTCACAATTTGTATGATCTTCTCTATTATGGTCGCCCTCGTTGTTCATTTCATTCATAACTTCATTTCGAATTTCTTGCAGTCTTTCTTCACGGATAAGTTTGTTCCTGATGATGACGCGATACTGATCAGCTATTCTTTGTTCAGTAACCTGTAGGTCGGGGAAACATCGCTTAAATTCGTTGAACAACCGCTGTCTGTACCCGATTAGTTCTTGACCGATATTGGTTATTTTATAGAAGTTGCGCATGATCGTTTCATTCATACAACTTGTCCATTCCATGCGTCTTCTGGGTAGCCCTGCTTGAGTGAACGCTGGTTGAAGATCCTGCGTAGCACTTTCTGTAGGGGGTGGCACTGCTGTTGTTTGCCTCCTTGGTTCTTCCTGTTGAGCTGTAGTGTTTTGTATGACAGGGGCCCGCCTCCTCAGCACCCTGCCACTGACGTCCCGCATGCTGTCAAGTCCAGCGCCAGCTCCAGACATGCCCTGACGATCCTCAAGCAGCGACTCAGTATTCCTATTCCTTAATTTCACCATCATTATGGGTACCTCGGGTTTGCTAAGCCCGTACTCTAGAACTTACCATTCCAGAGCCCCTGAGGGTTATTATTATTATATTATTATTATTGGAAAAAAATTGTTTGAACCTTCTTTTTTCTCTACTTCTTTTGGTATGAATGAATGACCTATAAAATGGGAATGTATGAGTGAGAGAAAGTAGGATGATATTATAACCAAAATTGACGCAAAATTGAGTTAAAATTACGTCAATGACTATCATACTGGGTGTCAATTACAATCGAAGTTTGTCAATGACTATCAAATATGTAATTTCGATGAAATTGGTGTCCCCTAGAATTTTCAATCGACATTTATTGAAAGTTTGAAGGTAATACCAAAATAACAACATTCAACTATAGTTCCATAATAATAACCTTGGTGTTACAGTAAAATAAGGAACCGAATTCGCCTACTGAAAGTACCCATATCCTTAATAATAATATAAGGTGTCAATCACTATAGCTTGTCGTGTTTATTGAATGCCCTGCTTTCATTTGAAATATTTTATTTTATCCCATTTTGACGTTTAAAGATGACAATATTCAACCCATGGTAACAAGGGTAAGTGGACGTTTATCCACTGAGTGATTTAAATTTTTTTTAATTCACTAGTGGGATAAAATGTTCACCACTTACTTTCTACGTATCCCCTGGAATGTTGCTTCGAAAAGGCGGTGACTTGGCGAAATCTGCCGATGTCTATTTTTTCTTTCAGAGCGAACATTTTCTTAAGTTGTGAATAGTAGCACCATAAAGACGACGATTTAACTTTCTTGGATTGTTCGGAATTATACGCCAAAATTATTTTTTCATTTACACCTTCGGCTTTTTTATTATTTCTTCAGGAACAAAATGCCGTATATTGCTTTTCGTACAATATTTTCGATTTTAATGAAATTACTGCTTCTGTTGCCTCATTTGCTTCTTGTATAATGCACTCAGGAACTACAACCTCGTCGTCACCGCTCAACATTTTTTCGGAACAAAAATTCTTTGACTGTTCTATAATTTTCATTGACACTTGCAAACAATTAATTACATAGTGCCTTAGCAACCATCGTTCGAAGGGAAATCTCGTTATGAATTTGAATTATACCTAATATTTCCTCTAAAAAGTGTTCATTATTTGAATTTTCATCAAAATGGGATAAAATTTTGTATACGACACGTGAGTTAAAAATGTTTATTCACTCGAAGAAATTAACCCACTCGCCCTACGGGCTCGTGGGTCAAACTTTCTTCTCATGAATAAACATTCATTTAACTCACTTGTTGTATAAATAACTATTAATTTTAGATGAAACGAAAACTGAAAGAACGGTCTCTGTAATGAACTCGAACTGTTTCAGTGGGCAGTAGAAATTAGGCCAAAGGTACATGTTTTTTTCGGCCTGTCTGAATTTTTCAATTCAATTACTTATAGTTATTTTCCTAACAAGTGCGGAAAGTGATATTTTCCCGCACGAAACTGCCGTTTCAGCAGTTGAGTGCGGGAAAAACACTTTCCGCACGAGTTAGGAACAATATTTTTTCTACAAGCGCTTATACGAGATCGATTTCAACACACAGATCAAATGTGAATTGATCATTCTAAATACACATGACTGACAAAAGTCTCTGACAAGTCGTTTCCATAGTAACGTCGTCGGTGACATAGAGATATATCATTATTCAGTTTATTCTTTAGAAAAAGCGTGCGAGAAAAACCCTTGCTAATCCATTACCACACGCATTTGCTTGCGGTAATGGAATAGCAGAGGTTTTTCCCACACTGTTTGGCAATGTGACTCTTTACGAATTGAAATACGTGCGGGAAAGAGAATGAAAGTGCACTCTTGTAGAAAAAAATATTTATAATTTTATGCATTTTCAACATTATTGCACATCTGCTTCTTTAAAGTGTTCTGAAATCTTTATAGTGTTCTGAAAACTTTTTTCGAATGTATTTTCAAGTTGAATCTTGAGTTCTTTCTTGACAGGTGGATAGGTGATTGAAATTAGTCATCATATCAAAAATTGTTTTGTAATTATTCCCACTATTATAACGGATTTTTTTCAGCTTCTATAAAATACAAAATATCTACATTTATATGCATTGTTTTCATTTCAGTGTATGCATAAGGAAAAAATGATCAAAATACCTACGGAAATTGAATCACGCTTTTCCATTGATAAAACTCAGTTACTATTGTTGGTAGCACTGATCACTATCGCAGCATGGGTAGGAAAATGGTACTGGCAGAAACGTAGATATTTTGAAATGGCTTCTTATATCCCTGGTCCAAAAGGAGCTCCTATTTACGGAGCTGTTGTTGATATTGTATTGTCTGCATCTGAAGGTAATACTAGAATTATTCATTATTATAAACATATGCATTTCTTTAACCACCCAAGAAGGAATGGATTAACATCTTAATGGAAAATTGTGAGGTCGATAATGGGCATTTCCAGTATTTTGAAATATAGGGCTTTCTTCTTGTGAATTAAGAGTAGTGTTCAATGTAGGTTACATATCCAAATTATTCACTTAATATATCGATTAATCAACTTTCAATCAAACATTGAAAATGCGAAATCTTTACTGGTTAGTTCAAATTCGAGCAGTTTATTTTCTTTCAATATGCTTACTGATCAGAAATGAAAGACTGTTATAGAGGATGTCAAGGAAAAAAGTGCCACGCGATAGAGGACCATCAAATATAAAATAAAGGCCCCATGAATATAATATGTCCGGAATTGTTTTCTTTAAGACATACAGGGTGTTAAAGTTTATTTTTGTATTTGGTTTTTTAATAACTTTGAACAAAGAGTTAAAAATTGAACAAAATGTGATATGCGGGGTGTTTTGTATGATGCAGAATCCAAACATCCTATTAGTTTTCACATCACTAATAGATGGCGCCACATACAGAACTGAAAAAAGAAGAGACAAGAGACAGACAGTGAAGTTGAAATGAATGTTTCTGTATTTGTTGTCTAGAACCCTATTCCAACAGCAAAGCCAAAGAAAATGTATTCAATGTGTATAGGGTTGCCATATGTCAGGATTAAGCAGGATTTTTTATACTTGTTCGGTTAAATTATAATTATAAGGTATCCGGCCTGTCCGGATTTTGTTAAAATTTTTACATTTCGAGATTGCCTATTAGAATTCTTGACTACTGGTCATTATTACTTTGCGATCACAGGGTATAACTCGATAGTTGAAAGAGTTTTTATCTTGATAGGTCAGCAATGGTCGAAAGAACATATCAACAGGTTACATATTGATACTGTTGATAAAATGTTGGTTGTACAATTCAATTCAGAACATAGTTGTAAAGATTTTTTCAATTGCATTTTGAAAGTAACTGAACTTCTGTTCACCAAAAATATGTTTAATTTATTTTCATTGTAAAAATTCAAAGAATGAAGAAGTTATATAGTGTGAAAGTTCTGTTTTTTCATTGTTTCATTATTTTGTTATGTTGATGAATTCTTTGGTTTTTTCTTTAATCCTGTCTGACTTCATTAGATTGATTGATGGTAAAATACAACTACCATTCGTCATCCGATTCTAATCATATTTCACTTCCTGGCTTGACATGGTTGATATAATTAATGAAAAAAATCGAATAACTCATCTTCGATTTCTCCTCATTGAAATCTTCTAATTTCTTATTCAATTTCGAAAACCCATTGCAAATATATACTTATTGGATGATTATTATTTATTCGCACAGTTGTCAGTATTGTCGAAAAATAAAATATACCTAATCTGTAAATACTCAGTTCAAACAAAAAATAAATCTTATTTTCTCCTCCATTCAATTGCACGAGTATGAAAATATTTCCTTGAATAAACCCATTTGCCAAAAACTAATACAACAAAAAATATTCAATTTATTCATATAGACTAAAATTCAACAAAATTTATTGCGATAATCGAAAATTATGGTTTCACATACATTTTTCATTCGATCCATTAATACTGAGATACAAAATTCCATATAATGTTGGGTGTCAGGCTTCTGCACCCAAATGTCCGGACAAACAGAATGGTCTGTCTGCCTTTTTGGTCTGACAACCTGGCAACCCTAAATATCTATATAATGAACTAGCTGACCCGTGCCCACTCCGTTGGGCATAATGTTAATAATCCTTTTTTAGTACAGAGTGTTATGTTTTGATTTCTAACTGCCAAAAAGGAAGTTTATACGCAGGTATATTTGTATTTGCATGCTAATACAAAATTGGAAAGTAACTCTGTCCTAAAAAAACATTTGAGGGATTTGCGATAAACGAATTCCAGGAGGACCAAGTCGCGGGTAAAGTTAGTTTGGTAATGGTAATTTTAATTGTTCAAAACTTCTCTGTAAACAATATTGGATATAATGTTATCATTTGGTAGCAAAATATATTGTCTGTCAGGAGTTCTAACCCGAGATAAGCAACAAGGGCCACCAGAGAGAAAATGTTTCACCTTGGGACTTGTTAATAGTGAGGGCAAAAGAGATCTTCACTGGAGGAAACTGTAGCCTTTTAAACGGTATGGGTAAATCAGTGGGAATCATGGGTATCCCGGAATAGGGGCCAGTTATCCTACTGCTAACCCTGATAATGGTCGCCACGATTATACTGTCCCGTAACTGTTTGTAAGCAGCATTTTCTCTTACACATGCGGGGGGGGCTCAAGTTTCTTAATAGCATGATAGGAATGCCAACTTTCGTGAGGAAGTAAGCTAGAAGGGTTCAAAGAATTTAAAAATTTTTGGGGATAGACTTATAGTGATTGACCTGACCGGGCATTTTCTCTGAAATGAGTTTATTTGTTTCATTCACTGTATCGTTTCTGGGTGACAATATTGCCCTAGAACAAAGCAAATGATAATCTCCAATAAATTTTCAAGACCGGGATATATTGCATCAGTAAGATGTTCCAACCTCTGCAATATGTATCCTAATGTCCCGTCAAGTTTTTTACGTCATTGCTGTTGGTGTTAGAAGAGACAATTTTTTCTTCGCTAAGATTGAGTAGTTTACGCGGAAAGTCGTCATCGTCGTTGTCGCTCAAATGGGCTCTCATGTTTGTTCGTAAATTGAGAGATGCAACCGAACTCCGTACTAAGTGAGATGATTTTAAGCATGCTCTGATGATATCGGCGCGTGTTCCTTTTGTAACTACAGGCAGTGTTTGCCGAAAATCGCCCGCAAAAACAAAGTAACACCACCCATTACAGCATCAGAGTTTCTGAGGTATTTGATAGTACATTTGTCCCATATAATTAAAGATGTTTTTCGTAAAAGTTTCCCGAGTTTACGTATGGAACAAACTGACTGTTGCTCTAGTTAGACTGTCAGGGGTAGCTTAAAGGTGGAGTGTGCTGTTTTCCCATCATTTAACAGAGTAGCGGCAATCCCCGAAGAGGCAACAGCTAGTCCATTTCTCCCGGATTGTCTTACTTTTGCCAATACCAAATTTGCAAGAAACGATTTGCCAGTGCCTCCCGAGGCGTCAAGAAAGGAGTTAAACGTCTGTTATTAAGCACACAGTGAATTTTGTGCATCAAAAGCTTGTTTCTGGCCTTTAACTAATTTCGGTACATTTTCATTAATAAAAACTGACAACTCATTGGTATCCTACGAACGTATCAGTAGTATGTCCGTTTCATTCTTATGTGGCCGAATATCGAAAGTGTGCTAATTCTGTTTCGAAGAATTCAATTCCGACGACGTCCGCTGCGCCTGCATAAGGAGACGCGACGCGACTGTGACTGAGCTGCGATCACGGCGATCACGCGATCAGATGTAAAGGCCACGCCCCCTTCTCCCGAAGCGAGCACGATCGCAAACCGAATTAAACCGAAGACCTGGCGCGTATTCCGCTGATTTGGCTGGCTTTCATAAGATTTTCACCCGATTCACTTTGCAAAACCGACTACCACGTGAAATCCTTCTTATTTTTTGGTGTTTTATGTAGCCTATGGCACTCTTGAATAATGTGGCTTTCTATTGGTGAAAGAATTTTTAAAATCGGTTCAGTAAATCCCGAGATTAGCCCTTTCCATTTACAAATATACAAATATACAAACACACAAACTTTTTTTTCTTTATAATATTAGTATAGATTGATAGACTTTCTAGAATTCTTATTGTAGACTAATTACTTAATTGAGTTTCTCTGGAATAAAGATTCTATTTAATATTCAAAGATACAAACATAGGTAATGGGAAAACCTTACCTGGAATAAAGAAACGACATTTAAAGCTATTAATTACAATTCTTTGAAAAACACGTTTATCTGACAATTTCCTAAATATGTCATTGATAAACAAAAATGAATAACATAGCAACGTAAAACTGATAATGCGATTTTAAAGGAAAATAGTATATTATATTATAAGGATAAGGGATAGGATAAGGATATTTTTTTACGAGCAATATTTGCAGTTGCGAGGCGCAGCCGACGAATGCAAAATTGCGAGTTAAAATAGGCACTTTTAGTCCGAATAATATATACTATTTTTCTCCAACCAAGTCAAAATTACAATAAAATTGGTTTCAGTCAAAACGTTATATTTGGTTTAAATTTGAACACATACTAATAACAACTGATTATCACTGACGTCAAATGCAATTACTTTTAATCCAAGGATTAAAATAGCGTTTTTAATCCTAGGATTAAAAGTGTTGCTAAGTTAACGATTGAATTTTGTACGGTAAGGAAATTTATGACTTTTGCACCTGAAAATAGTACAAAATGTCAACATTTTTTTGATGGTTTGAGGAAAAGGTAATTTTTCCTTTACATCACCCCTCCTGGGGAAGAAAATATTTGCAGAATATTTTGATTTATTAATCTTTCGTTCTCTTCAAACTGTGGTACTGGAGTCAATTTTGAAATATGAAAATGGTTCGACTCTAATTTCTTGTGGCCATGTTAATTTTGTAGATAGAGTTGGAAATTTTTCGGTCCAATTTTAAGTTCATCCAATTTTTTTCTGTTTAATTTGTTTTCATTCTCCACAAATACCAGGTCACCGACATTGAAATTATAATTTTTACGACCTTCATCACACTTTTTTTGTTGTAATTGTGATTTTTAATTGTATTATTCAGAGCAATTTTTCTTGTCCTGAATCCAGTTTTCAGATCTGTTTTGTCGAGCTCTCTTGGTAAAATTGTGGCATCTGTTCCGAACATCAAATAAGACGGTGCGTATTTTGTAACGGTATGTTCCGTATCGTTGTATTTTCCACACATTCTTTAGCTATAGTGGTCCAAGCCACTTTCTTCTCATTTTCATTTATTTTACATCTTATTTTATTTATAAGTGTTTGGTTCAACCTTTCATTCAAACCATTTGAAAAAGGCGAATCTACTGCAGTGAAGATTAATTTAATTTTTTTCTTTCTCTTCTTGAATTCTTTGAATTGATGCCTGGATACTGATCTGAGAGAATAGTTCCTACTTTTTCAGTTTCAGAAATGTTTTTCCATTAATTTGATAAAGTCACTTGCATTTTGTGTTTTGGAGGTTAAGATATAAGCATATCTTGTAAAATGATCCACAAGTAGGTGCATATATTTTTTTGTTGAACGTGATCCTCCAAAACCACCAATGGTATCTATCGACATAATTTCAAAAGGTTTTGTGGCTGGGCCCAGATGTGACAATAATCCTATTTTCTTTTCTACTCTTGATTTATTTTTTAAACATATAGTGCAGTTTTTACATACTTTTTTATGTTGTGAGTCAAATTTTTGCTGTGTAAAAAGGTCCGATCATATTTTGCAATTGCCTGATTCCTACATGGCATAATACTTTGGGTTTTTTTCTTCTGATCTTCTCTATATTTCCTAATTTTAAGTAAATTGACTATTTTTAGTTGTTCCTCTTCGTTTTCATCTGGTTCCAGAACACAGGATTTCTGCTAAGGCAATCGGCTTCTGTATTATTTTTTACCTGGAGAATATTCACTTGAAAATCATATTGTGAGAGGTAATAAGATAGATCTCCTAGCTCTTCATGAGTCCTTGCTTTTATGTTCATATTCTCCAGAGGTTTATGATCCGAAAATACTGTGAATTTTCTTCCAATCAATTTGTGTTGCCAGTATTTCACGCACTCTTTAATAGCTAAACATTCTAAATAATGGCTTTTTTCCTTTTCTGCCACCTCATTTAGTTTTTTTTGAGAAATATGCTATGGGTTTTTCTTCTTCCCTTTTTTGTGGTTGTTTTAGTACTCCACCTACACCCAACAAACTTGCATCTGTATAGATATGTATGGGTAAATTTTGATCAAATATCGTCAATACTGGTTGCGTGCACAATACATCTTTCAGCTTTTCAAATGATTCTTGACATTCTCTGGTCCAAATAAAGGCCTGTCCTTTTCTAAAAGATTGTGCAGAGGATCTAACAGTATAGCTGCATTAGAAACGTATTTGTGATAAAAATTTATTTTACCCAAAAATTGCCTTACATTTTTTTGGTTCTTAGGAACTGGAAAATTTCTGATTGCGATTAAATTATCTTTTAACGGTTTAACGGAATTATTCTGAATAATATGGCCAAGGTATTTAATTGAATCAGCTGCAAATTTGCATTTTACAAACTTTAACCTGAAGCCTTCTTCCTTAATTGCTTGAAATAATTCCTTCAAATGTTCCATATGTTCGGAAAAAGTTTTTGAAAAAACCAAGAGATCATCAATGTAACACACAAAAAGTTTATGTTTTCTTATAATATTGGACATAATTCTATGAAATATCGCTGGTGAAGTTTTTAAACCGAATGAAGGCAAGTCACTGAAAATGAACCTCTTGTGTGACAAAAGCAGTCTTGTATCTATCTGTGACTCGTAGCGGAATCGACCAAAACGCTGAATTTATGTCCAGAGTTGAGAAAATTTACAGTCTCTAGTTTTTTCGACTAAATCCTCAATAAGGGGAAAAGGTTGTGCTTGGGGAACTACAATTTTGTTAAGGTCTCTGAAATCTATGCACAATCTTGATTTCCTATTCTCTTCCCTTTTGAATGCTAGTGTTACTGGGGATGCAAACGGACTGTATGATTCCTCTATCAACTTTCTGTCCAATAATTTTGAAATTTGTTCTTCGATTTCTCTTCTGTCATCCATCGTGCATCTATATGGCCTCTTACAGCAATACCTTTCAACCAATAAATCAATATGTGCCTAATAACCTGACACAGTGCCGATATCGTAGTTTCTTTCGCAAAAATAGATCTATATTCTGCTACCAATTCATCAATTTTTGATTTCTGATCGTAACTTAAATGGTTCACTTCAAGTTCAAAATTTCTTTCTTCGATACCTTCATTAAAGTTTACAGAGTATTTATCATCAATTATTTTTGAATAATTTTCAATTTCTTCTGAAATCAATATACTCTTTTATTTTCTTCTAGATTAGACTTGATTTTAGAAATTATATTTTCTTTTGTTCGAACTGCTTGGCTTATTTTCAAATTCTCATCTTGTTTTAAGTAGAAATTTTGATACAATCCAGTCCAATCAAAAAGTCAAAATCAAAATTTTTTCGTCCCATATGAATGCATTGATTTTTTTTTCTACATCAAAAATTTTCGTATCCAATGTTACAATACCATTTGATTTTTTTACGCCATTAATCGTTTTTAAGTTAGTGTTATTATCTCTATTTCTGTGTTCATTATTAATCTTTAAGAGTCTTGAGTTTATTAAAGAAACATTAGAACCAGAGTCATAAACTCCAAAAACTTCGAAATTTTATTCAATACTAGCTTTATTTTGATTAATGGCGGTACAATAAGTTTTTTGAATCCTCATGTTTTATTTCGCATTCTAATTCTGAATTGTTAACGATTTTATTTTCTTTTTTTCTTTGTCTTTATTATTTTCATTATACCAACATAACGATTCCGGATGATAGCGTTTGACTTCTTTTAATTTTTCACAGATACTGCATTTTAGCTTCCTATCTATGTTCAGGTTTCTATCATTATTTTGTTTAAATAACTTATTTCTATTGACAAGATGCTCCAGCTTACCAATTTCATTGAATAGATCTTTTGTTTCAAAAATATCCTCTTTATTTATCCTATCAGTAATGAAAGTTGGTAGACCAGCAGCAATTATTTGAATGAGAGTACTTTGATCAATAGTTCTACTCACTTCAAGCATTAATCTTTCTTTTTTTATAGCATAATCTAATAAAGTACCTGTTTGGTATTTGAAAGATAATGCATATCTACCAGCGGACCGATCTTTTTTTTCGAAAGTTCGACAAAATGTTTTTTTCCATTCTGACCACTCAGATTGTAAAGTCAATTTCAGTATCATGGAATTGTACCATTCTAAACAAGATTTATCAAGAAATATTCTCAATATTTCTACTTTTTCTTCATCTTCATTGATGTTAAATCTTATACATTCTCTTTCGAAGAACTCCATCCACTGGTATGCATTGACATTTGACTTACCATCAAATTTCTCAAGAACAAACCTCTCAGCAATTTTCCTCACATTTGGTTTTTTATTTTTCCTCCTATTTTCTTCTAACTCTTTTAAGATTTTCACCATTGAAGTATTTTCATCACTGATTGAATCAGCGTCTGAATTCTTCACGTTCCTCCAGATACTCATCTTGAAAGATTATATTATCATCATCATCAAAATGAACTTTTTTCAATTCTTCTGTTAAGGAAATCCATACACTCCTTCTTTGATGTCTCTTCTTCAATGTGTTTCTCACTCTCGCAAAATTTCTTGAAGTACATATTTCTTTGTGAAGAGATATGGACTGATACTCTTTAGGTACCAAAAACGTTCTATCTTCTTCAGTTTGAATCGAAGTTAAAGCTATGAAATTAGACTTTCCATCTTCTGTCTGTTTAATTTGAAAAGAGAACTTCAATCTTGACATTTTTTTTTGTTGCTTACAAAAATGTCGTTTTATAATGAATTGATAGACTTTCTAGAATTCTTATTGTAGACTGATAACTTAATTGAGTTTCTCTGGAATAAAGATTCTATTCAATATTCAAAGATACAAACATAGGTAATGGGAAAACCTTACCTGGAATAAAGAAACGACATTTAAAGCTATTAATTACAATTCTTTGAAAAACACGTTTAGCTGACAATTTCCTAAAATATGTCATTGATAAACAAAAATGAATAACATAGCAACGTAAAACTGATAATGCGATTTTAAAGGAAAAAGGTAATTTTCCTTTACATCTATAATGAAAAACTCTAATCCATTATTCCGCAACGCCTTACACAAATCATGCGACAAGGGAAAAATCTGGGGTTGCAATCCCCTCTCTTTCCGTAGTCCAGTGGGTGATTTGTCACAAACATGAAATAAATTTATTTTTTTCTGTGGCGGGAAAAAAATGTGACATTTTATATCTCTTGACAGGTCACAAAGTATGACTTTTCACGGAATTATTTTTTTCCCTGTCAAAAAAATGATTCTCTATGTAGCCGGGAAAAAAGTACTTACTTTTTTCCCGGGGAAAAAAAGTAATTTCGTGAACAGATATATTTCTTTCACTATTAAATGGTCGTTTTTCCTGTCACAGAAAAAAATGGTGTATTATACACGGGAAAAATATTAGATTTTATCTCTCGGCTTTTTGTCTCCCTCCGCTTCGCGTCGGGAGACAACATAACCTCGAGCTAAAATCTAATACTTTTTTCCCTTGTATAATAAATAACTATTGATAGTATTTAGATATAGATAATATTTTTTCATATGCCTTACATTTTCGTTGGTCCAAAGGGGAAAAGAAGAAAAAATCCATTCATTTGTACTAATTTTCATAGTTTTTTCGTGATTCTAGGTTCCTAGCTAGAAACTATGTTGAATATGGGTTTGTACAGGGTGTCCCGAAAACAATGGATAAGCCTGCAACTATAGATAGACACTGTCGTGGTCTAACTTATTCCAAATTTTGACCTTAATGAAAATTCCACGGTTTCCTAGATATTCGTGGTTTTCGTATTTTTAGAAAATTTCCAAGTGCGGTTAGTTTTTCTAGTGCCATTTCTACAAATGAAGAGGTATTTCGATATGGTTTTTTTTAATTTTACATGAGATAGTTCAGCTATCGGAAACAAAGACTTAAATTCATCAAACTAGTGGAAAAAGTTAGAAACTCGTGAATTACAAAAAAATTGAAAACTAAATGAAATTTCCTTCAAGTTTGATGAGCTACAGTGTAAAAAAAATGTAGGACGCCCCTGGTAGACATCATCTTAAAAACT
The DNA here is from genome assembly GCA_013421045.1 of Propylea japonica. Classification (NCBI taxonomy): domain Eukaryota; kingdom Metazoa; phylum Arthropoda; class Insecta; order Coleoptera; family Coccinellidae; genus Propylea; species Propylea japonica. Next base: position 33,429,614 of record CM024242.1, read on the forward strand.
TGCTCAGTTATTGCAGATTCCAAAAAGGTATCATGAGCCTAGGCATTCTTCAGGTTTTCATTCTCGTAACTACTTGATTACCAAATAGTCGAAAAATTTCGAACAACTGTTTTAGTTGTAATCGTTATTCTGAGCTCATGTGTTAATGTAAAAGTATGATTATACCTAGCTATTCTGATTTGTTTAACCTTATGGTTATTTTTCAATAGCAAAAGTATGAATCTTTCAAAGAACTTCAATACTATTACCAAATTACTATTCATTGGAAATGAATGAAGAATGCAAAATAAAACAATAAGTTCATTATTCATATCGAGCATTTATTCATAATAAATGTTCAAATTGACGTCCTTGCGCCCTTATACACGCTCTACACCTTTTAATGAACGCACTTTTAATGCGACGTATTAATTTGAGCAGCTGCATTTTGGATACGAGCCCGTAACTCCTCAATCGAAGATATTGGCTTGGAGTAGACTAAATCTTTTAGGCACCCCCAATAAAAAAAATCCAGGGGGTTTAAGTCCGGTGATCTCGGGGCCATGAAATAGGGCCAAGCCGACCTATCCACCTTTGGGGGTATTTTGCATTTAGGTGATTTCTCACTCTTACTGCGTAATGAGCTGGGCACCCATCATTTTGGAGCCACATATTCCGCCTTATAGCCAAGGGAACATCTTCTAATAGGTCGCTTAATTGATTTTCTAAAAAATCGAGATAAATCTCACTATTAAGTGTGGCGGGAAGTTCATAAGGCCCGATCACCCGGCCATCAATAATTCCAGTCCACAAGTTGGATTTAAATTGATTCTGTGATCGATTTTCCCACATGATATGCGGGTTTTCAGTTTCCCAGCTATGCAAATTGTGGATATTTAAATAGCCATCTTTTCGGCATGAGGACTCGTCAGTCCATAAAATTTATTAAAAATTGCGATTCCTCCCGCATTTTATGTAGCATCATTCTGCAGATTGAAACCCTGCGTGCATAGTCAGCACTTTGGAGTGTTTGTACCCTTTGGTAATGAAAAGGATGCAGATTGTGTTTTTTTAGTATACGATGAACTTTGCTTTTTGCTATGCCGGTTCGACGTGCAATTCCACTCACAGATCGTGTAGAATCTGCTTGAATATTTTCGAGCACTTCGTCTTCATCGTCGTCTGCTGGCCTTCCGGTTCCTGCACCACCAACACCTCTTCCTGGCAGCCGCCCTCCGCAGTATGAGTTATGAACTCGAATAAAAATTCGATAATCCGGGTGACGTGCGTTGGGGTACCTAGCGGGCACAATGAAAAATTTTTGGTTAATTTCTGAATAGGTACTTATTTTAATCATCATGAGTCATCGTTATTACAAAGTTACCTTTCTGCATAAAGTCGAGCAGCAGCATTGGCATTTCCTTGACACTCGCCATAAATGAAATGCATGTTTGCATATTCGAGTGGCGTGTACTGTTGTCTGGGCATGTTCAGAGTCCGAATAACGAATGCCAATTTTCCAAAAGTATCACAAACACAAATAATATCCAAATAATAAAACTAGTCAATTCAAATATAACAGTAAAAAAATTTCAAAAAAGTACCAGTAGAACACTAGAACAATAACAACACTTTTATGAAAATTCGTTCACAGTCAGTTTCAAAACTATTGTCATTAGAAGTTAAATAAAATTAAAATTACCTAGGTTACTGACTGTGAACGAGTGTCCACAAAAGTGTTATTATTGTTCTATGCAAGCAGGGTTTCATTTTTTATGAATAATTTTAGCTATGAATGACTGAACTCGTTGTTTGATTTGATTTCTTTATTCATTTCCAATGAATAAGTAATTGGTACCAATTCGTTTTATTTTTTCCATCGAATAGTAATTTGGTAATAATTCGTTTTATTTTATTTGTAATGAATATTCCACATACCTCTATTGTAGCAACACAGGGTATTTTTAAGTTGATACTTTTTTTTTAACACTGTACAGAATGTAAGAAAATAAGAAATTTTGTCAAATATTTGACAATTAGATCCGGTAATGTTTTCGAGATACAGGGTGTTGAATGCAAATAATGCCATATTTCAATTCAACCAGAGAAACGATACGCTACTCCTTTTTTTCAAAATAAAAATAATTTTCGTAATTTTCCACTAGATTCCAACAAAAATGGCCTCCTGACTTTAACACATAAGCTCAGAATAACGATTGCAACAAAAACAGTTGTTCGAAATTTTTCGACTATTTGGTAATCAAGTAGTTACGATAATGAAAAACTGAAGAATGTCTAGGCTCATGATACCTTTTTGGAATCTGCAATAACTGAGCAAGTTTTTAAGATGATGTCTACCAGGGGCCTCCTACATTTTTTTTACACTGTAGCTCATCAAACTTGAAGGAAATTTCATTTAGTTTTCAATTTTCTTTGTAATTCACGAGTTTCTAACTTTTTCCACTAGTTTGATGAATTTAAGTCTTTGTTTCCGATAGCTGAACTATCTCATGTAAAATTAAAAAAAACCATATCGAAATACCTCTTCATTTGTAGAAATGGCACTAGAAAAACTAACCGCACTTGGAAATTTTCTAAAAATACGAAAACCACGAATAGGTATCTAGGAAACCGTGGAATTTTCATTAAGGTCAAAATTTGGAATAAGTTAGACCACGACAGTGTCTATCTATAGTTGCAGGCTTATCCATTGTTTTCGGGACACCCTGTATACTATCCAGTTATACCAAAATATAGACAGGTTGTCACTAGTAATTCCCAAATACAACATATTTTTGAGAAGTACTCATGACACTGAAGTTTGCAGTACAAAATCATGCGACAAGTGGTCTGCTTACTTCGCTGCTGAACAACGGAAAGAGGGGGATTGCAACCCCAGATTTCTCCCTTGTTGAACTGCTGTGAAACTTGATCCCTCATTCTAAGTTATAACTAAGATGTCTAAAAAAAGACATCTTAGTTATAACCTACTGCCTTTTATTGTAATCACTATTAGGTACCTATTGAAAAATATTTTCCTTTATTACTTTTCTGATTGAATTGATAACTTCAATCATATCTATATATGCGATTTGAAATAGACTACTAAGCACTTGTGCGTATTTATTCTGGAGTGCAATAAAAATATTCTCTTGCATCTATCTCATTATAACTAAGTATATCGATTGAAACGGAGGATCATGTGGATCTTTTTGTTATTTCCAAAACCATTTCAAGATATAAGTTTTTATGAAATATATCCATGTTCGAATTTTTTGGAGAAATTAGTTGAAAGCATAGAAATAATGAGATTGACGGAAGGAGACTGCTCTTGTTATAGGAAGCTCCATTTTTCTGTGCTCGTCAACCATAGAAAATATTGAGACTCAAATGAAAATAGGTTTTTGGCCATTTTCTATACTCATATTGATACAAACCATACAATGTTATATATGTATTTTTGAAATCAGAAAAAATTAAGCTTTAAGAAAATGCCACAAAAATCTAGTATTTCTATTTAAAAAAACATAACTTTGGGTCATAGCTCCGTAATTAGAAATGGTGCAAAAAAGGCGAGTACGCCACTGGATTCTACGTAAAAAAGTGCCTGTATAATGTTTTAATTTCAGAGCTCTATCGTCAGTATTAGCGGAGATATGAATTTTTTTCGATATTGCCACTTTTCCAATTTTCGCTAATAATTCGAAAACAAAAGAAGGTAGCCAAAAATGAATACTACTGTTGTTAGTTTCTAAGAAAAAGAGATCGAGAAGTGGGTATCAGATTTTGTCTATCACCTCTGGTTTAAAAGTTGTAGTGCTAAAACATCGAAATATGCCACCTGTACTTTCGAATTCTCACCTGCACTCAGTTGGACAGCTTACAAGTGATGGCATAGTGCTGAATTTTATTATTTTATGCTCTTATATCGTTCTAGATAGGTCACCTGGTGGTTCAAATGACCCATAATTTTTTCAACACGGACCTGTAGTCTATAAGTCTAATCATAAATTGCATGACTCATTTATTTTTTGAAAAAATAATCGACTAGAATTTGGTATTAGGTATTATCGTCTCTCAAAATGAAAAAAATTGTTTCAGTTTCTTACTATCCGTTTATTTGAGAATATTCGATTGGTTGTTTCCTACCCTGTTTCTTTTACTTTGGTATGATGATAGATTTGTTATTTTGATTTCATATATTGTAAAATCACCGTATTAATGGTCAAAATTGACCAAGTTGAATATTTCTATATGAATCTAACGTGATATTTTATAAAATATTTGAAAAGTGTTGCGAACCTTCTTTTAAGTATCAATCAAAGATTTTTGTTTTTTTTTTCAGAGAATTTCCAAGCGCGGTTGGTTTTTCTAGTACCATTTCTACAAATGGGAAAGTATTTCGATATATTTTTTTTCAATTTCACATCAGATCATTCAGCTATCGAAAACAAAGACTTCAATATATCGAACTAGTGTAAAAAGTGAAATAAAAAGAAGAATTGAAACCTGAATTAAACTTTCAAGTTTGATTAGCCATAGTGTGCAAAATGTAGGCAGCCCCTGATGGTAGCCATCATGTCTAAAAGCTATTTAGTTATTGCAGATTCTAAAAGGATTCATAAGCCTGGGATTTCTGTATTGAATAGTCTAAAAGTTCAAAAACTGTTGTTGTTGTGATCCTTTATTCTAAGCTCATCTTTTAATATAAAAATACCTACATATTCTCCGTTCACGAAAGGTTGAGCCGTCGATTGGCCATAAAAATTTGGCATATTCCACTGTGAATATTAAAATTTTAGGTTATGTTCTTTTTTTCTTGTCAGTTTGATACGCAATGTTGTCAATATTGCATAGAGTTGTCTGATAACTCGCAAGCCAGGTACAGGTACATTCGGCAACGTTGGCTTTATTTCACTTTATGACAGTGAATACTGCCAACTTCAAATAAATAAGGAAACGCCTACTATGCGCTCAACCTTTCGTGAACGGACTATAGGTATGATTATACCCATAGAGATAGGATAGTATGGATTTGCCATCATTGAAATAAACTTGTTTTTTTCTGATCCAATCAATATTGAGTCATATCGCCTTAGTTACCATATGTCATACACACTCATATTTCCCAAGGGAAATATGAAACGTCAAGTCATATTGTCCCAAGGGAAACATGAAGCGTCAAGTTATATTTTACTGAAAATATTATAATATGCAACCTTATACATCAGAAAAAAGTCATTTGGAGCGTCTATCAAAAATTTCTTAATCTGCTGATTATTTGGAAACGTATCCTTTATTTTTGTTCTTAACAAATACTTCCATTTCATCGAATAATTTAATATTCGGTTTTTCTTTCAAATGTAGCATGGATCTTAACATAGATAATTTTGGCATAACGTGTGAATATTCTTGCAACTGGAGATGGAATGAATTAATCATACATTGAAAAGAACAAGAATCAGAGCAACATACCAAATCTTCACAATATGCTAGCAAAATATTTTCCTGACTGACATCGTCCACCAAACTTTTCGCGAAATCCTTCATACTCTTTAGTATAGGCAGCTTCAGATTTGGCCAGAATTAAAAATTCACGAGCTTCGCCGCTTGAGTTTCGACGTAGTTTGACATTATTTCAATAATTTTATTTCTGACAAGACGTCAAAATAAAACCAGTCAACCATGAATCTCACAAACACGGCCCATAGCAACGTTAAAAATCTAATTAAATAAAAAATTTACAATATAATATTAATTTTCTCATTTTAAGAACGATATTGCTTCTATCAGAAAAAAACTATTGATTGCAACACGGGAAATATGAATACATTTCCCGCGGTTTGCTATACATCCCTCGGGCTTCGCCCTCGGGATGTAACTAGGACAACCTCGGGAAATATACTATTCATATTTCCCTAGGTGTAATAATAGCTATATCAGCTCCGCCATATCAGGTACTATCACCTCACACTCAAATTTGACAACCGTTAAATTTTCTGGAGGAATTGTGATTGATTCTTGCGCCTTTTTCCAGTTAAATTGTGATTTTTCTGCTCTATAATATACAGTAAAATGGTATCATGTGCTGTAAAGCTTTCTTCAAGCAGAGAAGAGATAGATAAGAAGAAAATTTATAGAAAAAACATATCACAGGTAGGGATGAGTACTGAACAGATCCGCATTCGGAATTTTTGAAGGTCTGTCTTGGGTAATCTGATATCTTTTATATGTCATATTATCGCCTGAAGAAAAAATTGTTTATTTGATAATCAATTGACATTATATGAACAAGTTTCCTAAAGACCCAATACTCGTATGTTTTGGGTGAAATTTGTGAAACAGAAAAAAACTGGCAACCCTAAACTTTCCGCCATATTGGTCCCCGACTAAGCCCAGCTCAGTGGTACTATTTTTCCTTACTCAATATGTGTCATAGCTGCACCTCTCTATTATATCTCGATGGAATTATACCTATATTTGTTTTGTTTAATTTTATGGTTATCATTAAATTTTTACGAAAATATGATCTTTTCAAAGAACTAAATAAGGATTTAAATGAAAAAGACATTGACTTCGTCATTTTCAGGTACTTTTCTCTTTCTGATGAAATACATCTCTTTGAATTCCCACCTTTTCAAGGTATGGTTTGGAAATAGGATGTATGTTTGATGGGCAGGCCTGAATATTTCGAAGCGGTATTGACCAATAAAACTGTCTTGCCAAAGATCCTATGTCATTTCAAACCAAACCCTACGTCGGGGATGGACTCTCTTCTCTGCACCATGTCAGAGACTTAATACTTATAAAAATAATGTGTAACTGAACATGAATTGAAAAGATCAATATATATATAATTCTTTTGAATTGAGAGCTAACAAAATACATACAGAAACAAAAAAGTCCCTAGCTGAGGTTGGAAATCGGGTTACCATACTATCTGTCGTATGATACCAGAGTACAGGGAAAAACCTCAGTAGAAAAACCACCCCTGTCTCGCCGTTTTACAAATTGAACTAAAACTATTCAAATAAATACCTTCAATATTCAGATACAAAATCATAATTGTTGCTTTGGGCCAGGAGGTGTTTTAAACCAGGTTGGCGTCCAAGTGATGATTTTCGAATCTTCTGTTCTTCTAAGACCGCTACAGGACCCTACTGAAGGGTAATCATCTCCCATAGATTTAAATAGTGGTATTTCATCTAAATATCGAATTCAATTTCGGAAGAATGATTAAAAAACGTGTGACAAACTATGTCAAAATGATCAATGAAACAAATGGATAGGTCCCAAACGAGATATCAATGGAATATATTTGAGGCCAAAAATACAAAGTTAATGTTTGTTTTCGTACTGAAATTTGACAGTTCATGTGCAGAGTCGTGCTTTTTTTTAGCGGTATAGAAACTATATATAGTGCTATATGTTTTTTTCTAGAAAACTTTTTAGGCTTTCACTCCAGTCTCTGAAACAGAAATAATTAAAGTTTTTTAATTAGACTGCAAACAAAAAATACACAATTTCAAAGATTTTACAAGTTGTCTGTAGAAGGAGTCTGATGGAGAACACCGAACGTTAGGTACACTATACTTTTCATTTATTTCCTTTTTTAGTTTTACTGTTAGGCAACAATTTTTTTTAAACCAATTCGCTCCTGACAAACTAGTGCAAAGATTTTCGCAGGAGCATTTCATCTTAATGAAATTTTTTAAAATTTTTTCTGTTTCAGAGACTGGGAGTAAAAACCCTAAAAAGTTTTCTAGAAATGCAGAATCCTCTCAGATTATATTTCAATATAGAAAACTTTCGATGTCATGAGATCGATATTCTGAATATTTATCCAAATTTTGTGCCCATGTTTCAACAGACCATAGAAAATTCAATTGGAATATTGAAAAGAAAATATTTTTTTCCACAAGAAGATATCTGATTCGGCCTGAAATTCCTTATGTGCATAAAGACTGTTCATGCAAAATTGTGTAGTCATAGTCTCGACGGAAGCATAGAAAACTCAATTGAATATTGAAAAGAAGAATCTTTATATACTGATGGACAAAAATAGCGCACCACCAAATTTCGTTAAATTTGAACAATTGATATCTTCCCAATCTTTAGTCAGATTTCAACGTTTTTTTCTTCAATAGTAGCTCTGTTATGGTCGAATTACCTCTATTGAACAGAAGTTCAAAAAAAAACCCTTCATGTTGTACAGGGCGTTTAAATAATGTCATGTTTTATAGTCAAATTTAACGTCTTCTGTGGGCAATGTCAGGTTGCTGAGGCAAATAAAAACAATAAACCTTTGTAGCCTAGTATCTCTTGAGTATTTTGTTTTTTAAAAATCAATTTATCTGGAAGTCGTCCAGAGATATTCAACTTTTTATCAACTCTTGTATCTATGCATTAGCCATGAATATCTTCGCAACCATTTGTCCGATTTGAATGTTTCTTTTTGTTGTAGCTCTTTATTGGCGAATATCATACTACAATGAGATGTTCAAAAAAAATGCATCATGCTGTACAGGGCGTTTAAATTTTCGGGTTTTTTTTCATTACAGTTTATTGCCTTCTGTGGGCAATATCAGATATATGAGGCTTCTTAAAACTATACAGTGATGCAGCCTGATGTTTCCTGAGTATTTTGCAGTTTTAAAAAGCGATTTCACTTGTACCCTTCCAGAGCTATTCACATTTCGTAACATCATTCATTTTTCTGTTTTTCTTAATTTCTTTTCGTTTATTTTTGGGTTGAAAGATAATTCTTATTATTTTTTTCTTTGGCCGTTGTCTTCGTAGACTTATGGAAAGTAGAGAAAACTTTAGAAATTTACACAATTATTAATTTCGAATGAATTTTATGAATTAGAGAAAATTATGACAACTGTAAACCCCAGTATCACTCGACTGAAAATATTCATTGACAATATATTGTATGAAATGCAAGATGTTATAAAAATGTGAATATCTCTGGAAGGGTTGAATTGCTTTTTAAAAAGCAAAATACTCAGGAAACATCAGGCTGCATCACTGTATAGTTCTTAGAAGCCTCGTATATCTGGTATTGCCCACAGAAGGCGTTAAACTGTAATGAAAAAAACCCGAAAATTTAAACGCCCTGTACAGCATGATGCATTTATTTTTTTGAACACCTCATTGTAGTATGATATTCGCCAATAAAAGAGCTACAACCAAAAAAAACATTCAAAACGGACAAATGGTTGCGAAGATATTCATGGCTAATGCATAAAATACAAGAGTTGATAAAAAGTTGAATATCTCTGGACGACTTCAAGATAAATTTGTTTTTAAAAAAACAAAATACTCAAGAGATACTAGGCTACAAAGCTTTATTGTTTTATATGCCTCAGCAACCTGGCATTGCCCACAGCAGAAGTTAAAGTTTGACTATAAAACATAACATTGTTTTTTAAACGCCCTGTACAACATGAAGGTTCTATTTTTTTGGACTTCTGTTTGATGGAGGAAATTCGACAATAACAGAGCTACAATTGAAAGAAAAAAACGTTGAAATCCGACTGAAGATTGGGAAGATATCAATTGTTAAAATTAACGAAATTTTAAGTGGTGCGCTAATTTTGTCCATCAGTATATTTTCATGACAGGATATCCGATTCGATTGTAATTAATTTTGTGAATGTCCATACAAAAATTAAAAATTATCTCGTCATCAGAACCATAGAATTAATTTTTTTCCATTCATTCATTTTTGACATACGGGGTGATTTTTTTAAGTGTTTCATTAGACGTTTTCGAGGAACGAATTGTAATACAGATTCAAGATTTTGGATTTTCGTTTGAGAGTACATGAACTTGTACTTGTAATTGTAAAATATTTTCAAGAGGAATCTATTTCCGGTTTCACCGGAAACGAATGTAACTTCGTTATTTCAAATGCAACACCCTGTATATTTATACATATTCGAATTCTTCGTTCAATTCTACACTGATTTGATGTATGTATGATATGTGCAACCACTCAAGCGGTTCTTGAATTATAGCCTGATTATCAAATATTTTGAAAAAAAGGTTGTCACAAATTAGTGTCCATATCTTCAAAATCCCTCATTACAAGAATTTCTTTTTGCGAAAGTGGAACGAAAGAAAGTACGCTGATATTGTTTCTTGTATAACTTATGAGGAAACATTATACAGGATGTCTGAAAAAGAGCCCCAAGTGAGCCTCAATAAAACTATGAAATCTCACTTTTTTCAAATGGCAACCCTATAATTTTATAATTCCAATCGATTGCTCATCAAAAAGCAGTTATGGTGTCCCGAACATTTCATGCCTCTAAAATCAGTATTTTTGCCGTATTCAATAAAATTCGAATTTCACGATTAAAGACAGGTTTCGCACAATTTGTAAGCTTGCATTTTTGAAGTAGGCTATGTTAGGAACTGTCATTCTTACTTTTTCTTACAGATCAAGCATTAAGCAAAACATGCAATAATAATTTCACTGGAATGATATATCAAGGAATTTCCTTATTTGCGGCAAATGTAACAAATTCCTAGAAAAGGTAATTAGAAATTCAACGAACGAAATTCACATTTATTGACTTTAACGAATTCAAAGTTCAGGAGGTACCGTAAAATGGGGCGAAGTCGGACAGTAGGGGTGAAAACGGACACTCGGTTCTTGCCGTACTGGAAGCCTTAATCCTAAACGGACTCGAGTGAATACAGTAATAGATAATGAATGATCTCTTAGTATTAAAACTATCACAAAAATTTTTTGATACTTCCTGAACTTTGATTTTGTTAAAGGTGATAAATGTGGATCTCTTTCGTTAAAAGTTTGACTGTCTTTCTTATATTTTGTTACATTCACCATAAATAAAGAAACATATCCAATACATCACTGTTACTGTAATTCATATTTTGCATAGTGCTCGATTAATTAAAAAAGTATAAATGACAGTTCTCTAAAATGCATTATAAATCAACAGACATAGCCTTCTTGAAAACTCCTATCCTAATAAATCTACGGTTAGACTAAGAAACCTTGATTCAATCCTGAAATTCGAATTTTATTCAATAACGGCAAAACTACTGATTTTAGAGGCATGAAATGTTCGGGACACCCTAACTGGTTTTTGACGAGCCATCGATTGGAATTACAGAATTATAGGGTTGCCATTTGAAAAAAGTGAGATTTTATAGTTTTATTGAGGCTCACTTTGGGGCCCTTTTTCAGACATCCTGTATAATATTTCCTCATAAGTTATACAAAAATCAGTATCAGCGTACTTTCTTTTGTTCCACTTTCGCAAAAAGAAATTCTTGTAATGAGGGATTTCGAAGATATTGACACTAATTTGTGACAACCTTTTTTTCAGAAAATTTAATAATCAGGCTATAATTCAAGAGCCGCTTGAGTGGTTGCACATATCATACATCAAATCAGTGTAGAATTAAACGAAGAATTCGAATATGTATAAATATACAGGGTGTTGCATTTGAAATAACGAAGTTACATTCGTTTCCGGTGAAACCGGAAGTAGATTCCTCTTGAAAATATTTTACAATTGAAGTTCATGTACTCTAAAACGAAAATCCAAAATCTTGAATCTGTATTACCACAGCCGTCTTCAACTCAAGCCGTGCACAGAGAAAGGCAACGTCGCTTACGTTGATTCAGGGAGTCCTATGCTCTGTCGTCAATCCGATTAGTTCGACGCGGACTCCTTATGCCCGCATCCTCAGTTTATTATATTTGTTGCAAAATACACGAAATAATTCGAAAAGTACTATTGTTGGGGAGAAAATTCAGTTTATTTTTTGTTTTGAATTATTAGAAGAGGTAGTTTCCACAACACCCAGGAGGTACTACCGTGAAGCGTTACTTTTTAATGGGTAGTTCGCCAGTAGCCCTATTTTCCCAAAAACAATGGTATTCAACCAGAAATAAAAATAACAAAACAAAACTAAACTCTGTAGTGATAAATAGATAAAATAATATAGATATTCTGTGCAGATAAAAATAACGAACATAAACTCTTATCTAGTTGATAAATAAATAAAATGATTTATTTATCTCTGTTCTCTCGATGTTCATACTATCTGGAGGGTTGTAATTTCTTTTTTCGGGAGGTGTTTAGATGAATCCGAGGGTGATGAACGGTCTTTTTGGATTCAATGTAAGAGTTGGTTTTCTCTTTTCATAATCATTTAATATTATATTCGCAAACACTGACAGCAAATGAAATAAAATTTTCTTATAGTCCTTTCCACATAAACAAGTATATTATTAAACAATATCCCACCATTTCTTATCAACTGCAGGAAGTCTGCAGTGTCGTTAAACCCAAAATCTTTCAAAGCAGCTATTGTGGTATCGTGAAATAAATTGTCAACTAGTGTGAAACTTTTTGCCTTTCGAAGCTATTTGGGAATGAAGTTTTGAATTCAATTTGAATGCTTTCTTAATTATTGAATTTTTTCAGCTTCGTAAACTTTTCTGACATCACTTAGTTTGGCATATTTGATAAGACCCGTTTCAAAATCAGGATAAACAAATGTTTTATCTAAATTTTTTGAATGAACCAGTTGTTTCGAATATTTTTCATAACATCAACAAAATCATAAGACAAGAATATAGTTTTGCCAGTTTTTGAAGGATTGGGAATAAAATTTGATTGGACAATTTCTTAAACATTGTTTGGTTATTCTACAATTATCTGTTATTATGCATAAAATTTCAAACCCACATTTCTGAATTTGGTCAATAACACAAGTTGCGAATGGAATAATGTCACTTCCGCTTATACTGTCAACTGGAACTAATTTACAATTTCATGAAAATTCCCGAAAGCTGAAGATATCATAAATGCCAAAACAGTTTTTGCCAAACTATCTCTGTTGGCAGCGTAACCAATCAAATTTTTGGAGCGATAGTCCAATCTTGGTGTTATAATAATTTCGTCTATCAAAAGAACAACAACTTTTTCCCTAGGCGTTAAATTTGAGGATATTTGATATATAATTATTGTTATGGATATCATTATTTGAAGAAACATTAAGGCCAGAAGATATTCTCTGTAAATATCTCTTATTAGGTGAAATGAAAAAACCTCTCAGAAGTTCATACGTGGAGTGGGAAGTTGTATGAATCAGAAAAGCCATAATAATGGTCGATGAAGAATATCTATTTTTCTTTAGAGTGATCTGTCTCAACTGATCGATTAAAATTTCGAGATTTTTTGAATGCGGTAAATTCTTTTCACACGATACAGTTAATGCTTGGTCCAAATATTTTAAACTTTCCTCCATGAGATAATTAAATGATTGAAAAATATTTCGGTATCACTTCTAAAGTTTTCTTTGTATCTTGCCAAAATGTTCTCTAGTTGTGACCATCTGCTCAATTTCAAATCAAAAGGAAGAATCCACTTAAGATCATTGAAATTCAACTTGTTTTTACCCAGAAAAACTTGAACAATCATATTCTCATTAATTGAAATTTGAGTTTCAAGCAGAAGCGAATCCTGATTTTCCTGAACTTTCAACTGATAGAAATAAATGTTATTTTCCGCTTTGTGAACTATCCAATTTACAAGTTCTAATTTATTAGAATATTCATTTAACAATTGATCGAAATTTTGAATAATGTCTGCAGTCTCAAATTGGTGAACAATTTCATTATGCGAATAATATAATTTTGACGCCTTTCATCGGGAGTTTTTCTTGCAGAAACAGAAGGTTTAGAAAGATATGCAGGCAAATTTGGAAAAATTGATGGAACTGCATTTTTATTTAATTTTGGATATCTGAGGAGATTCTTTCCAATCGTGCCATTTTTACGTTTGAATACATCGTATCTTGTTATTTCATTCTCTTGGAAATGAACTGAACAAACAGCTGAATTTTGGGAAGGTGACCAATTTTTACGAGGTATAGCGGAGATCCATTTCATTCTTGAATCAGGTTCCTTAGGAATTTAAAAATAGAGACATACCTATTTTGTGAGTCGTAATTGGACTTACAACCTGTAACACAACAGCGACGAGGCATTTTCAATGGTTTTCTAGGGAGACAGGAATAGTCGGAAACTTTGTACCAGATCACCATATAAATTAACGCACTAATTCACAGAATTGATACTGAATTACACTTAAAACTGATCAATATCACAATATTTTAAAACACTCAGATGAACTTTATTAACACGCGGTACACAAACCGGTAACAGGTGCAATTTAACCTAGGATATCTTAAACTCCGACCTAACCATCGACCTACCCGATGCATTTCGGGTCACGAGATCACAATCGCCAATAGAACTAGGTCCCCCAGACAGCGTTGCCGCTCTTACTGTACATGGCTTGAGTTGAAGACGGCTGTGGTATTACAATTCCTTCTTCGAAAACGTCTAATGAAACACTTAAAAAAATCACCCGTATATAATTCCTGAATAATTTCCAAGTATAATTTCAATTTTGCTAAGATTATTATTTATATTATTGTGTTTCGATCTCAAATCCCATATAGCATTCTGAGGTATAGTCTCATTGCTCCACCAAAGAACGAGCGCTCAAAAGGTCCTGCTCAGGGTTTTTATTTTTTTTTAACCACACCTCTGAAAATACGAGGCTTGTTCAAAGAAAAAGGTGCATATTGGATTCTTTTCAAAAATATTTATCTATCATCAATTGTATATCCATTTTGCCCCTTATCACCTCAGATATGTTGAAGTTTTGGCAGCGCTTTTTCCAATCTTCGAAGCATTTCATTTAACCATAAGCTCGGTCTTCTATTCTGGCTGTATCTCCTGGATTGTGGCCGAACGTATTATTTAAATAAACAATAAAAGCAGAGAATAATACCAATTGATTAAAATCAACCAATATTAAACCCATACTTCGGAACTAATCCCGTCAACGCACAACGAACATGCATGGTGGTAATATCAAACAGAGCATCCATAGATAGCTATTTCGCCCTATTTGGGGCTCATCAGTATGGAGGAGCTCATCTGAAAGGCATTCTGGGTTCCCTTACTTGAAGAAATGTCGCCCAGCTCTGAGTATTATCAGAAACAAGACGCCATCTCTTGGGATCCTTACGAACACCTACCTCCAATGCATGAACGTTGAACGAAGTTGCAAGATGTTTATCCGTTTTTCATCAAACTGGTGGCAGTCCAACTTTGTGGATTTCACCTCAGTCGATGAAGGTGAAATCCACAAAGTGGACTGCCACCAGTTTGATGAAAAACGGATAAACATCTTGCAACTTCGTTCAACGTTCATGCATTGGAGGTAGGTGTTCGTAAGGATCCCAAGAGATGGCGTCTTGTTTCTGATAATACTCAGAGCTGGGCGACATTTCTTCAAGTAAGGAACCCAGAATGCCTTTCAGACTGAGCTCCTCCATACTGATGAGCCCCAAATAGGGCGAAATAGCTATCTATGGATGCTCTGTTTGATATTACCACCATGCATGTTCGTTGTGCGTTGACGGGATTAGTTCCGAAGTATGGGTTTAATATTGGTTGATTTAATCAATTGGTATTATTCTCGCTTTTATTGTTTATATTATACCTGCGATTATGCGATAATCTTCATTTCGTAGTATTATTTAAAATTTATTATTATTTAAATTCATCTTTTCTTTGAACAGACCTAATTTCAGCAAGGCAATTTCTGCAGATATTAAAGATCACAGATCCTTCGATCCAACAACAAAAACGTGACTAACCTCTTGCGTTATCAACAACAAAGTTATGATACGAATTGGCTGATTATACCAATATTTCATATACATACCTATTATTTTTACCAACATGTAAAACAGAATTTTCTCGAATATACACAGCCCCCAAAATTTTGAAATTCATATTTTTTTTGAACAGATCTCGTTTTATCAAGGCATATTTCTGCAGAGAAAATTTGAAGCACTTTAATATGAGATATCATTCTATTCCTGTTGCCTATTAATATTTCTTTGAAAATTTCAGTGGAAAAATGGAAGAAAAACAGGAAATTACTCAACCCAACCTTCATCAGCAAATCCTGAATGATTTTGTCCCGATTTTCAACGAAAAGGTGGCCATTTTGATGGAAATTTGGTAAAAAAAAGTGCAGACGACCTGATTTTCATATAATTGAACATTTGTCTGCCTGCACAGTGGATACCATATGTCGTAAGAATTTTTAACTATCTCTAACTTTAGCTCTACAATTGTTGAGATTTCATCCATATTCATCAATATAGGATGAAACCAACAAATCTCAAGATATTCCAATTTGATTTATCGTTTTTCTAATATGAACAAGCGCGCAAAATCTTCTGGTTTCACGTAAGGGCTTTCATCAATTTCAATATCCTCTAACGGATTGAATTAAAAAATCAAATTATAATTAAAATTATTGTTCACTAGCTGACCGTGCCCACTCCGTTGGGCATAATGTTAATAATCCTTTTATAGTACAGAGTGTTATGTTTTGATTTCTAACTGCCAAAAAGGAGGTTTATACGCAGGTATATTTTGTATTTGCATGCTAATACAAAATTGGAAAGTAACTCTGTCCTAAAAAACATTTGAGGGATTTGCGATAAACGAATTCCAGGAGGACCAAGTCGCGGGTAAAGTTAGTTTGGTAATGGTAATTTTAATTGTTCAAAACTTCTCTGTAAACAATATGGATATAATGTTATCATTTGGTAGCAAAATATATTGTCTGTCAGGAGTTCTAACTCGAGATAAGCCAACAAGGCCCACCAGAGAGAAAATGTGACCTTGGGGATTAATAGTGAGGGCAAAATAGATCTTCACTGGAGGAAACTGTAGCCTTTTAAACGGTATGGGTAAATCAGTGGGAATCATGGGTATCCGCGGAATATAGGCCAGTTGTCCTACTGCTGACCCTGATAATGGTCGCCACGATAATACTGTCCCGTAACTGTTTTGTAAGCAGCATTTTCTCATTACACATGCTCGGGGGGCTCAAGTTTCTTAATAGCATGATAGGAATGCCAACTTTCGTGAGGAAGTAAGCTAGAAGGGTTCAAAGAATTTAAAAATTTTTGGGGATAGACTTATAGTGATTGACCTGACCGGGCATTTTCTCTGAAATGAGTTTATTTGTTTCATTCACTGTATCGTTTCTGGGTGACAATATTGCCCTAGAACAAAGCAAATGATAATCTCCAATAATTTTCAAGACCGGGATATATTGCATCAGTAAGATGTTCCAACCTCTGCAATATGTATCCTAATGTCCCGTCAAGTTTTTACGTCATTGCTGTTGGTGTTAGAAGAGACAATTTTGTCTTCGCTAAGATTGAGTCGTCATCGTCGTTGTCGCTCAAATGGGCTCTCATGTTTGTTCGTAAATTGAGAGATGCAACCGAACTCCGTACTAAGTGAGATGATTTTAAGCATGCTCTGATGATATCGCCGCGTGTTCCTTTTGTTACTACAGGCAGTGTTTGCCGAAAATCGCGTGAAAAACAAAAGTAACACCACCCATTACAGCATCAGAGTTTCTGAGGTATTTGATAGTACATTTGTCCCATATAATTAAAGATGCTTTTCGTAAAAGTTTCCCGAGTGGCCTATTTTTACGTATGGAACAAACTGACTGTTGCTCTAGTTAGACTGTCAGAGGTAGCTTAAAGGTGGAGTGTGCTGTTTTACCATCATTCAATAGAGTAGCGGCAATCCCCGAAGAGGCAACAGCTAGTCCATTTCTCCCGGATTGTTTTACTTTTGCCAATACCAAATTGCACAGAAACGATTTGCCAGTGCTCCCGAGGCGTCAAGAAAGGAGTTAAAAGTCTGTTATTAAGCACACAGTGAATTTTGTGCATCAAAAGCTTGTTTCTGGCCTTTAACTAATTTCGGTACATTTTCATTAATAAAAACTGACAACTCATTGGTATCCTACGAACGTATCAGTAGTATGTCCGTTTCATTCTTATGTGGCCGAATATCGAAAGCGTTCTAATTCTGTTTCGAAGAATTCAATTCCGACGACGTCCGCTGCGCCTGCTTAAGGAGACGCGACGGCGACGCGACTGTGACTGAGCTGCGATCACGCGATCAGATGTAAAAGGCCACGCCCCCTTTTCCCGAAGCGAGCACGATCGCAAACCGAATTAAACCGAAGCCCTGGCGCGTCTTCCGCTGATTTGGCTGGCTTTCATAATAGCGTTTTCTTTTGGGAAAACTGGTGCGCAGCAGAATTGCCCCAGTGCAATTTTTCGTGTTCTATTGGTACAAAGAACAATGAAATGCTCATAGAAATTTGCACTCAGATCGCACTGGGGCAATTCTGGTGCGCACCAGTTTTTCCAAAAGAAAACGCTATTAGATTTTTACCCGATTCACAGGCCGGATTTAGAGGTGTGGGGGCCCCCAAGCCTCGAATTATTTTCAAAATAAAATGGATGATTTTTTAACTTCACTTATCAGTTATCACTTCACTCGGACACGCGTATTATGCCTAACGCTTTCCATACGTAAAATTGAAGATTGAAGGTACCTACTGTCAACAGTGGGCCGCCATACGCCTGCCTGAGCGTGAGCGCTTGCGCGGCACGTTTACTTCGTTTACGTTCACTCATCGAATACCACAACAGAAATTATTGTCCAGTAGAAGACTTTTGTCTTTTTTCATCATGATTTAATTACATTATAAAAAATATTGAAGGAAAATTTTTTTACTAGTGTTTCCTAGTTGTAATTTAAATTTTTCCGAATTTTCTTGAGTGGTGGCTCCTTTTTGTGGGGGCCCCTATTTTGTGGAGGCCCCGGGCAGTTGCCTCTGTTGCCACCCCCTAAATCTGGCCGATTCACTTTGCAAAACCGACTACCACGTGAAAGCCTTCTTATTTTATTGGTGTTTTATGTAGCCTGTGGCACTCTTGAATAATGTGGCTTTCTATTGGTGAAAGAATTTTTAAAATCGGTTCAGTAAATCCCGAGATTAGCCCTTTCCATTACACAAATATACAAACACACAAACTTTACCTCTTTATAATATTAGTATAGATTATAAGTATGATGTTTTCAGAAACAGCTATGGGTTTGAAGACTGATGCTCAAATTAACTCGAATCGATTTGGAAAACTTTTAGACAGGTAATTCCTCAGATTTTTTATATACTTAATTCAACAAGTTACTATACAGGGTGACCAGGAGAGTGACGTAAATAATTTTTTCCTAGATTCCTAAAACTTTTGGCTATCAAAAAATACTCTATGTATGTTATGCGATGATTTTTGGTTTTGAGTTATGGTTTTTTTGTTTTTTGATGTATTATTCCAGCGAGGTTCGAAATATACATTCTTTTTATGCGGTAAATATTTCGCAATTTTTATCCTTTAGCAGAGTCGTCTTGAATGTTGTTTGACAAAAAATATCCACTTTCCTCTAAAATGCCCGAAAGCTAGAATTTTAGTTTTCAGTAATGTACTCAAACATTCCAACTTAAATTGTATAAAAAATCAATTTTTTTCAGCTTTTCTCTAAGTTCGAAAACTTTGCTGAACTTTGAGCTAGAATAGTCTCAGAAAAAATGTTCTTGATCAGACTTTTCTCTTGAAATTGACTTTCGAATGCGGATAGGTTTAAAATCATTGAAATCCGATAAAAGTTATTTTTCTACTCTACTTCTACTATCGTTTTGAAACAAGTGTATTTCAAAAACAAACTCACACCAATAGACTACAGACCCGTGTTGAAAAAATTATGGGTCATTTGAACCACCAGGTGACCTATCTAGAATGATATGAGAGCATAAAATAATAAGATTCAGCACCATGCCGTCACTTGTAAGCTGTCCAACTGCGTGCAGGTGAGAATTCGAAAGTACAGGTAGAGTGGGTACATTTTGGTCACATCTTTTTGTACGGCATTCTTACCATCGATAGATCCGTGAAAAATAATAAGAAAACGCGTAGCGCCGTAAAAAAATGTGGAGCCACAAAGTCGAAATTTTTTTTTTATTTTCCGACAATTACCAGGGTAAATTTGGTCATTTGATTTTGTACGGCATCTGTGTCATACTATTTCAATACTACTTCTTATCCATTATTCCGCAACGCCGTACAAAAATCATGCGACAAGGAGAAAAATCAAGGGTTGCAATCCCCTCTCTTTCTGTAGTCCTGGGGGTGATTTGACACAATATGAAATAAATTTATTTTGAAAGTATTTTATGCAAAGATAATAATTTTTCACATGCCGTACATTTTCGTTAGTTCAAAGGGAAAAAAGAAAAAATCCAATGCTATTTTAATGTGCAATCCTCATGGCACCGTTCACAAAGTATTCAGAAGCACTACTAGAAATGTCAAAACTCTACTCATCTACTGGAACAAAGAAACATAGAAATTCCATTATGTCAAATGTATGTCGTGTGCAAAGTAGGAATGTATTTCTATCAAGAATTTATACACTATTCGTTTTGAGATCGTCGAAAAAAATCTTGTAATCAACTCGGTTATTAATCGAGCGACTAATGGTCTCGAACAATGAACGCGTTCGCTCCGCTCACGCATTAAAATATCTAGACCATTAATCGCTGTCTTTAATAACCTAGTTGATTGAATAACTATTTCATTAGATTTTCCATCTTGCATGTCTTTAGTCATTCGAAACTAAAACAAGGAAAATCTCAAAAACTATTTATGAAAGGTTGCAATATATCATCAATGTGCCTGAAAATTGTAAAAGCATGCGATGAACAGATTCAATGTATACAAAATATATTTTTTTTTCACATCTGAATATTTTCAAGGGCAATGGAATTAGTGACCATAAGGTTGATGAAGGTAGTATATCAGAACCAAATAATTTTCGATTTGGTATATGGAAAAGTTTCAGAGAAACGGTTGCTGCTTTGAGCGCTTTCTCTAGGAAAGTAAGTAAGTATAAATAATATCAGTTGACCTCTTACATCCCCTTTACAATTTTCAGGTATATAAGGAACAGAAAGAAATATTTCAACAAAAGATGAAGTGTATAAAAAATGGGACATATGTTGAAACAGGTGAGAGAATTAATTGACTGTATTAATCGAAACATATTCAGGTGTTGTAAAAATAAAGTGAAAGCAATATTGTAAAATGCACCAGACTCACCAAATAGTATTCTTCGACCAATCTTCTTGAGAGTACTCTCCGACGAGGGTCGGTGATCTTCAATTCTTCAATGATAATATTTTATCTCAAAACTATAGTGTAATTTACTTAGAACATAGTGAAACACAAGGATTTTTCTCAAAACCATGGGAAATTTGCAATGGCGAAAATACAATGTATAAAGATAGAAAAAACAAAAAGAAATAGTCGGAGGATGTTCCTAGACTGAAATTCAATTGAAAACTATTAAATTGATAAAAAATATATATTACTACGACAGTAGATAATTTCGTAAACTAATAAATATTCGGATAAATAATAGGTAACCAAAAAATTCTTTTCCAGAAAACTTTTTAGGTTTTCACTTCCAGTCTCTAAAACAAAAATAATAGAAAATTTTTTAATGAAATACTCCTGCTAAAATCTTTGCACTTATTTGTCAGGAGCAAATTGGTTTTGAAAAAATTGTTATTTAACAGTAAAACTAAAAAAGGAAAGAAATGAAAAGGATAATGTAACGTTTCGGTGTCCATATCAAACTCCTTCTCCAGACAAACATATACAATCTTTGGAATGTGTTTTTTTGTTTGTAGCCTAATTGACAATGCAAGTTGTCAACACATAGAGATGTTGATTTATTTAATTTTGAAATTTCCTGATGTCATTTATTCCCTCAATGAATCAGTCCAAATACTATCTATTCCAACAGAACAGTTAGTCAAATTATCTACTGCATTTAATAAAATACATGTGGATTCCTTAATTTTCCTTTCATAATTAACAGGTTCCGTCATTAGGATCTTTTTGTGTTGTTCCAGTTCATCATATGACCTCCGCTATTTGAACATACATTATTAGCGATTTGTGATCTTGTAATGTCTCTATTTTCGATGTTATTTTTATGTTCCCGTTTTCTCATCTCTAAAGGTCTTGATGTCTCTCTTGTATAAGATTTTCCACATATACAGGGAATATGGTAAACACAATTCTTTGATTTTTGTGTCTCATTAATTTGTTCTTATGTTGAAGTTGGAACCAATTCTTCTTATTTTTTCTGGCCAGGATTATAAGGAATGTCGTTCAACAAATTTGGTTGTTCTTGACGGTTTTCTGTTTGTAGCTGATCATCATTAGAATTTCGATTAGATATTCTTCGTTCTTTATTCGAAATTGTTATTTCTATAGAATTTGGTGGGTATTGATTATCTAGTAGAAACTCTTTAATGGAAGCAATGTCCTCATTTTTAATTTCAGGTGTGGATGAAATCAAAAAGGCCTTATTATAAAGTTTTTTTCATACCTAATACCTGTTTTTACATTCAATTGATGATTCGAAGAAAAATTTAGATATCTATTATTGTGAGTTTGTTTTCGAGATACATTTGTTAAAAATGATCTATAAAAGATCTAAAAAATAAAGGACCCCGCACATTTTGTATAAGAATTGGCTGCCGGTAGATTTGGCTGATAATTTTATATGATGTTCAACTAACCCTTTTGATCAAATGTCTCCACAGTCACGAAGCTGAAAAATGCATACTTCTAGGAGTTTTTAGCGATTTTTTGTATCCATTATGGCTTACGTATAAGCGTTCACACAAAAATGTTTGAGAATATTTCGTGATTATTGAAATCAGGTTCTGTCAATTCGAAATATTTTCAAACATTTCTGTGTGAACGGTTATACGTAAGCCATAATGGATACAAAAAATCGCTAAAAACTCCTAGAAGTATGCATTTTTCAGCTTCGTGACTATGGAGACATTTGATCAGAAGGGTTAGTAGAACATCATATCAAATTTTCAGCCAAATCCACCGGGAGCCAATTCCCATAATACGTAAGCCATAATGGATACAAAAATCACTAAAATTTCCTAGAAGTATGCATTTTTCAGCTTCGTGACTGTTTAGACTTTTGATCAGAAGGATTAGTAGAACATCATATCAAATTTTCAGCCAAATCCACCGGGAGCCAATTCCCATACAAAATGTGCGGGGTCCTTTGATTATTTTTTTCTAATTCCATCGTAAATTCAATAGTAGGTTCTTTATTACTGATGTAATCGAAAACATATTCAATTCCTCTCTGCCTTGTTGCCAAATTACAAAAATATCATCTACATATCGCCACCAAGTTTCTGGTTTCAGTGAATATGTTTCTATATATTTTTCTACGAAATATTCCATAAATATATTGCTCATAACATGTGATAAAGGAGGACACATGGCCGTTCCGAATTTTTGTTTATAGAAAACATCGTCTAAGTATATACCTGATTTCATCAACGGTTTTTATATGTAACGTGAAAAATTAGGCGATATATCTCGAATATTCCTGAATTTGGGATTTTTCGGATTTTTTTGAAGGATGTTTATTGAGTGTCATTCATCAGCGAGAGCATTCTTGAAAATTTGGTCGAAATTATTAGAGATTCCTTCTGTATATTCTCTTGTTTACTCCTTCATTAATGATTCTTCTCGATAATTCTTGACTACCATGAAAACTTTTTTAATTTTTCTTAACATTTCATATTCCAGAGGAATCAAAGAGGAGTACATTTTTGAAGCTTCTCCTAGAGGTTTCGTATAATGGTGGACAACTTAGCGATCAGCAAATTCAAGACGAAGTAAACACCATCATTGCTGGGGTATGTGGTGCAAAATATTAGATCCTGCATGGATGCAGTCGAGACACTCAAATATTTTTTTAGGGTTCTGATACCAGTGCTACGTGCATGGCGTTCTGTACTCTTCTCTTGGCCATGCATCCAGAATACCAGGTAGTTTTTCAATATGAATAAAATAATCAAACCTATCCTAACCTAACCAAACCATTTGAGAGGACTGTCTTGTGTCCTTGTAATTCTTGTAGTCCTCTAAGGACATGATTAAAAACTCAGTAGAGAACAGCTTTTTCCAGCAGTAGGGAAAATTTCTTGAGCAATAGAATATTCCAAGAACAGATATGGCTATTGTTCTGAGCTAGCTTTCAAATTTGCCAATGAATTTATAGTCCGTTCACGAAAGGTTGAGCCGTCGGTTGGCATGGAAATTTGGCATATTCCGCTGTGTATATTTAAATTTTAGGTCATGATGTTTATTTTCTTGTCAGATTGATACGCAATGTTTCAATATTGCATAGAGTTCTCTGATAACTCGCAAGCTCGTCGGACGAGGCTGAGTACATTCGGAAACGTTCACTTTATTTTACTTCATGACAGTAAATACTGCCAATTTCAAATAAATAAAGAAACGCCTACTATGTGCTCAACCTTTCGTGAACGGACTATATCTTATTTACTTTCTTCTTACTATACTTTGAGCTGTTACTCGTTACTTTTTTGAGTTATATATCCATATAACTCGTATATTGTAAATAATAATAATGATACATTTTGTGGCCATTTGCAAGATGCTCATTATAAACCTCATGCAGAATTTTGTATCAATAATGTTAACAGAACTATAGAATACTCAATTGGAAAATTGCAGAGAAGAATTTTTATATTTCCATAACATTATCGAAGTGAAATTTATTTTGGAGAATGGAGATTGATATACTGTTCATGTGAAATTGAGAGAGTATCTCATTATCTGAATTATTTAAGCTGATTTTTTTAATTATTAATTTTTTTACATATTTAATTTTCGAATAATCTCCAGAATATAATTCTGATCGTGCTGAGATTTGCATTCATATAGGTACTTAGCATGAAACTCAAGTCCGAAACGAAATTTTGAGGTAAAACCGTTATTGCTTCAGTAATGAACCAGCGCTCAAAAGCACCTGTTGAGGCTTTAACTAAATTTAAATTTAACACATATAAAAAGCCATTCATATACTTTTTTATCTTTTAGCAAAAAGTCTACGAAGAAAATCTTGAGGTCTCAGGTCCAGATAGGGGTCAGGGTCATTATCGCTGTATACAGGGTGTCTACTTTCAAACTGGACTAACTTCGAGAGTTGATTATACAACAAAATCAGTCCTATTTTCCAATGGTTTTTTCGATGAATTATTAAAAGTTATGCACACGCTTTCTCTTCAGTAAAAAATACCACATTTAGTGTACTTTCGAATGACATATCAACTTTTGTGCTAGCTGCTCCTTCTCCGCTACAATAGGCCGTATTTATAAAGAAGAGCATTTGCTTTTACTTGTAGAAATCAAAGCATTTACTTTACATTCTATTCATAAACAAAAAGAAAGAAAAGGTTCGACTTTGAAGAAAAAGGTGTTGCTCTAAATTAAAAGGTTTCCCTTTTTTGGTATTTATAAACAGGAGCATTTGCTACAGAATTGAAGGATTTGCTTCGCAAAATATGCATCTAGTTCGGGGTGGATTTTTATCATTTACTTCTTTCATTTATTGACATTCAAAGGTGTTTCAGTTGTGAGCTTGAGTGAGTGAGCTCATAATTTTTTAATCGGAATCTTCCATAATCCGTATTTGGTGCATGTACGCGCTCGAAAAGTGTACAAAGAGAGATGTACTCCACGTGAAAGCGATTTTCGAAACCTTTTTCGGTTTGGGAAAATAAATGTGTAGTGGTTAGCCGACTACTTCATTGGCGATAATCAGGAAACCAGGGGAGGGGCGCTTTCGCCCAAAAAATGAAAGTGTTCTTACGGTACAAGGCCAATCCGGGTTTCCAGAGCGGTATAGCTGAGGAACTGGGGTGTACACAGCCTACAGTTTCCAGAATTGTCGATACAACTCTTCGTCTCATTGTAGATAAGGCGTCTGACTGGATTAAGTTCCCATCGACCGAAAATGAAGTAATAGAAGCCAAAGTGAAATGGGCAGCGAAAAAAAAATTTCCGACTGCAATAGGAGTTATCGACTGCACGCATGTTGAAATTGAAAAGCCGCGTTTATTTGGGGATGAATATGTTAACCGGAAAAATTATGCTAGTATTAATGTTCAGGGCATATGTGATCAAAATTTCGTTTTCATAAATATCGATGCACGGTGGCCCGGCTCCGTTCATGACAGTCGAATTTGGAAAAATTCTTCAGTTCATGAAATTATGCGGCGGACGACTAACACGGTGTTGTTGGGGGACAGTGGCTATGGTATAATGCCCTATCTGATGAAGCCCTTTTCCATCGTGGAAGACGCACCCCAAGCTGCTTTCAATCGATCATTAAAAAGAGAAAGAGTTGTCATAGGTATTGTTTTACCCTTTCTGCAATAAACTTGCATTCGCCGGTGTCTTGTGACTAATGGGAGTCTGATAGTTCCTCGTCACTTGCCATCTTAACACAGCTCACTTAAAATAATCAAAACTTCGAGTACAACTCAACTTCCAAGTAGCAGCAAACACTCTATACCACTAATAACATAATCGCTATCCTGATGTACCTGCAAGTTGCAACTTGTCGGCAACATATAGGCAGAGACAATAGAGACCGTCAACTTTAAACTAAAATATTGTCCGATTTTATTTTCTATCTCTTTCCAACTTGTGTCGGGTTTTATGCAGATGGCACTTGAATCGGTGTGCAACAAACGATTTAGCGGTAAATTTGAATTAGTTCTATTCATTGTGGCTTTGAATTATTGTTTTGTTGTTTGCAGACATGATGAAAAAACTTTCACTTCTGATATTTTAGAGAATCTTTTTTAAAAACACAAGTAGAGACAAATATGAGATCATTAAAATCCCAATTCAGAAGTGAAAGTTTTATTCATCATGTGCAAACTTTATAGTATCAGAGAGGAATAAACTAACTCGGTAATTCTAACAATAAAAATTTTTTATTCAACGATAATGAAAATATTGACATATTTACATGAAAATCTGTGCAATAGATTGAAAGAAATAGCAATTATTAGAGGAGGAGAACTAAAATATATACAATGGAATGGGATTATTAAAATATAAGATGATTCCAAGAGAAAGGAATCAGGAAATGAATATATGAACATATTTACATGAAAATCTGTGCAATAGATTGAAAGAAATAGCAATTATTAGAGGAGGAGAACTAAAATATATACAATTATTACAATATAAGATGATTCCAAGAGAAAGGAATCAGGAAATGAATATATGAACATATTTACATGAAAATCTGTGCAATAGATTGAAAGAAATAGCAATTATTAGAGGAGGAGAACTAAAATATATACAATTATTACAATATAAGATGATTCCAAGAGAAAGGAATTAGGAAATGAATCAATAATTGAAGACCTCGGAGCAATAACCGGATAACTCCGTTTTCATGAAATGTTGAGAAATGAGGAAAAACTTCAGGATTTGCCTGATTTTTACGCCGAAATATACATTCAAGTAAGTCCATTTTGATTGAAACTCTTTACAAAAGCGCTGGATTTGCCCCATTGTTCACCGAAAGTTGCGTACTTTGGATATTAGCAGATTGAATATGATATATCGGTATCATTAGAAAATGGAGTTACCCGGTTATTGCTCCGAGCTCTTCAATTATTGATGTAACAACTTTTTCATTTTTCTTTCCATCCCTTTCCTCTTGGCCTCAGCTTTCACTTCCTCACATTTCCTTCGGCACCACCAAGGAATGCCAATCCTACAGATAGCAGCAATTGTTATATTCCTTATGTGATTTTGATGACTTGGACATCCAAGATTTTCAAAATTGACCCAAGACTTGAGTACTTCAAGTGCAGTCACTGTTACTTTAGGATGGGAAGGTGACTCATCTAAAAATTCCTCCAACTTAGTAATTCCACAACCTACAGCAACAGTGTAACTTTCACTTGGGTACGTCAATACAGACCTCGTCTGTGAAAATTCTTTATTCATTATAAATAAATTTTGTGGTTCTAAATTGGAACCAGTTAGCATAAAATCACATAAGGAACATGATAGGTGTTTCTTCACCACCTTGAGGATTGCGCCTGCCACATATGCTACGGACAGGCCACTGGGGCTTCCAGAAGAAACTTCTTTTGCAATTTCTACAGACAGTATCTCTGTAGATAACTGCGGTTGCAGTACCTGATTAGTCTCTTGTAGAGTGTCCGTTTCATCACTGCCTTGGGGGATATTGAGGAATGACTTCAAATTACACAAAAGTAAATGGTCGTCATTCTCACAATTTCTCCCCCGAAAAGTTTGGTTCACTAACCCATTTAACAATTGCGTTTTCAAACTGCCAATAAATTGCTGGACTGTAGGATTGTCATTGCATCCACAACCATACCGAATTTGGCCAAACAGGTTCTCCAATGGATCCTGGTTCAAGAATCTTGGTTTCAGGGAAATCAAGCCAATACTCCTTAAATAAATCCAGATACCCTGAATTGCCTTGATTGATTGGAGCCAACCTGTTTGAGAAGGGGGCCTGGATTGCCTGATGGTGCCATTTTGGTATATCGGAGAAACTTCCAACCCTTTATTCTCTCGTAGTTGTCCTCCCAATATCTCATGTGGGGTGAGCCTACTTTTAAAGGTCCCCGCAGCTCCTTCCCTTCATGTCCTTCATCTGCTTTCCCATTGAAACTGTCAAAAAGTGTGTCCACCTCTTTAATGAAGGAAGCAGTAGATATTGCTTCAGGATTGAGATGCCCTAGAAAGAAAAATATTTAAGTTGATTGAATTAAATTACATCGAAAAAAATGTAATTACCTCCACTGACCAATGTAAATATGTACGCTGCAACTGTGTGGCTCATTACTTTGGCAGCTATGTGTACCTTCATTGCATACTGCAACACCGGTTTGAGGTACACATCTTTTATTCTGCAAAGTGACCTTAAGACAAGGGTCCTTGATTTGTCTATTTCGTAAGCTTCAATCACGTCTTGAAATTTTGCTCTGCCATCCATTATCGTTTCCCCAATATTTAATGGAAGGCAAACATTGTGCTTACGAAATAGAGAATAGGTGCATTTTAGTAAGTGAGGTGGGTCGAACATGCTATGAACTTTTTCCCTTCAAATAAGAAAAAAGGCGTTTCCTTGGAAGTCCCTAGCTCTTTCATGCACCTCACATTACTTGTACCCATGTCGCAAATTGTGGTCACAATGTCAACTTTGGCAACATTTTTTGCTGCAGAGAGAACTTCTAACAAGCACTTTTTCAACTCTGCAGCATTACAACCCCGGTGAGAAAAGTAATAAGCCACTGGCTGCTTCCAATTTTTGCCTAACCCTACCAGCATGAACACTAAGGCTTTTGTAGCAAGCTTTTTACTGTAATTGAAATCCCCTAAGTCCTCAAATCCAAGGATTTTATCCTGTCGAATATCATAATGGACACCTTCTTTGATGTCCATTTCGTCGAAAAGAAGGGCACAACATCTTTCCTTGCCTTTAGGGAGATTTTCATCTATTTGAGTAAAAATATTTTCATTGATACCAACATGGAAGGGGACCATTTTCAGCAATTGCAGTATTGTGTTCTTGCTTGGCAGAGCGGCAAATTTCCTAAGTAGAGAGTAGCACCGTGGACTCCGTTTAAACAGTGATAGCGCCAGGATTTTGTCGTCAAGGGTCCATCTCCTTCCTTTCGCACTTTTAGTTTTAAAGTTTCTTATTTGAGAAACCATAAAATTAGCTGTGACCGAGGGCATCTCTTTAAAAAGTGTTCGCACCACTCCCTCATTACTCAAATCGGTAATACCACTAATTGTTTCTTTCCTCTTTTTGCACAGTGCCTTAACTTTCCGCAACTGGTCCTCTTTTTTCCTGATGATGCCAACCAACCTCTTCTTTCTGGGGGGGTAGAATTAACTAATGAGAAATTGGCAATGTTGCGAAAGATTCTAGACCTACGTGAAACAGGAGTAGAAGAAGCTTGCACATCTGAAAATAAATAAAATCATATTATTTTTTGAAGACAATTTTGGAAATAAATATCATACCTAAGGAAGGAAATGTTGAAGAACTCGTAGATGCCCCGGCTTGTACCCCTTCAATCATAGAAGACATATTTTCTTCTTCATTTACTAGAGCTGAAGAGATGAGAATTAGAATTGTAATATTTTATGAATGAAATTCAATTCTATCATTTCATTTTATCAAATTAAAAAATATGTATAATGCAATATTGGCAGACATAGCTGCTTTATTACCTGATGAAGAAAATGTAGATGAACATACTTCAGCCTGTACCCCTTCAATTACATAAGGAATAAATTCTTCCTCATTTGCTAGAACTGAAGAAAAGAGAATTAGAATTGTACTATTCGACTGAATGAAACAATCTATCAAATTGAAAAATATGAAATGTTATCAATACCTGAAGAAGATAATGTGGAGGAAGTAGATGCTCCAGCATCGACCCTTTCAATTTCAGAAGGCATACTATTTTCCTCATTAGCTAGAATTGAAAAAAAGAATTAGATTAAAATCACCATGCAAAATATTTTAAAAATCATGGACATATAGAGATGCTTCATAAAAATGTAATCAATACCTGGTGATGCAGCAATAACCCAAGTCATAGGAACGGCATCCCTTCTCAGTTTCAGTGATGGTAAAGCCATGTAAGCTTCATTACTGAAATGCTTATCACAAATTCTATCATGCTTTCTGAATTTCGTGTTTTTGAAACCTAGAATTTTCATCCACGATTCATACCTGCCAAAAACATAGATATTATTGAACATTTCGTACCTTAGACAAAGGTCTACGTTTCGCACACAATTTCTTAATCAAACTGTATACGACTTTTCCTTACCTTTCTGGAACTGATGGAAAACAAAATAATTTCTTCACTTCCATCTCACTGTCTCCACATACAATACAACGTTTTTCAGCCATCCTGTTTTTGGGCGCTCGTTCTACTCAAACCAAAGCTATATTAACTAAAATATTCACTTAATTATCTAAAATTAAAGAATGTACAAAATGCTGCACCGACTACTACTAACTACAGTACTTACCGAGATGTAAATATCCTACCATGTGCGAACAATTCGAATTTGAATTTGTTGTTGTTGTGAAATGTGAGGTTGGTTGTTCCTGTCAACTCCGATTAGTCCGATTGCGCATGTTTCTTTTCTTCTTTTTATTTTGCGGCCCGCAATATTAAGAATTATTCCAATCTCCATAGTGGCTCCATCTTTGCTCAACCCATACATGAGATAGACTTATGCAATCTTCATGTAACAGACAGAGATGCCACTACGATCTTAAAATAGGATAAATTTTGAATAGAAGTTGACGGTCTCGTTGTCTCTGATATAGGTAAAGTGCGTCGTACCCGTAAATTGCGCGTCTCTATACCTTTTCCTCTTTTCGTGAGGATTTGCTTGCAAAGAAAAGGAAAAGATTATGAATACCAAGTAAAGCAAAACCTTTTCCTTCTACCTTCTCCTTGGGACCTCTATCTTTTACTTCTACCTTTACCTTTGAAGGAAATACTTCATTTTATAAATACGGCCTATTATCATGGCTAACATGATAACAACGAAAAAGTCTTAAAATTCCGAACCTAAATTTGCTCTATTGTGAAGCTCTTCGTGATTGATTCTTAGTGTAATTTTATGGAAATCATCAATTCATCTGTTTTCTAAGACCAGACTCACAGTGAGGGCCATAGAATATTAAGGAATAATGTGGTCAATTTCACGAAATCAGGTGTGATTAATTTATGATATTTTTTGTTGCAAATCACTTGTATAATAACCTCTCGAAGTTTGTTTACTTTAGAAGCAGACACCCTGTATATTATCTCACTTTGAAATCGCAAAGCTTCGATAGCTTGGTCATTGCAAAATGGTAAAGGGGCCGGGTAGATCCATTTTAGATATTCATAATTCAGTATGTTTGACGCGAGATTAGGGCATAAATAAGTTGAAATTCAACATAAAAAGGACCCTGCACATTTTGTATGGGAATTGGCTCCCGGTGGATTTGGCTGAAAATTTTATATGATGTTCTACTAATCCTTCTGATCAAATGTCTCCACAGTCACGAAGCTTTTTCTTGATTATTGAAAGCAGATTCTGTCAATTCGAAATATTTTCAAACATTTCTGTGTGAACGGTGATACGTAAGCCATAATGGATACAAAAAATCACTAAAAACTCCTAGAAGTATGCATTTTTCAGCTTCGTGACTGTAGAGACATTTGATCAGAAGGATTAGTAGAACATCATATCAAATTTTCAGCCAAATCCACCGGGAGCCAATTCTCATACAAAATGTGCGGGGTCCTTTCATGATTTGAACAAATTGCGTTTTTGTGAAGCACAATTGATTGCATTTTTCTTTTTGTTTCTTAGCAAAAAGTATACGAAGAGGCTCTCGAGGTGTTAGGACCAGATAGAGATATTACCGCTGAAGATATACCAAAACTGCAATTTCTGGATATGTGCTTGAAAGAAACTCTGAGGGTGTTTGCGATCGTTCCCTTGATTGCCAGAGTTGCAATGGAGGACATAGAAATTGGTAGGACATTTGAAGATTAAATTTAAGATATGTGTGTCGATTTTTCTTCATTGATTTCTTTTCTTGTTTGAATTGATATTATATGACTCTTGAAACTCTCCGAATTGATCAAAGAGTTTTGAGCTTTTGTTTGATGTCAGTTAAATGTGCATTGTATATTATATTTTCCTACAAGCGCGCGCTTTCAACCTTTTCCCGCATTTCTTACCAGTGCGGAAAAACTGAACAATTATGTGCCACCAACAACGTTACTATGGAAACGATATGTGATTAAACATTTGTAATTGGTGTGAATTGTTTCTGTTTCAGAGACTCGAAATGTAAACCCAAAAAAAAATTATGTACAGATTTGGAAATTCACATCGAAAACATACGATATACAATGATGAATAGTCGAGATAATCACGTGCTGTAACTGAATGAACTCCGTTGTCTGATTGCAATAATCTAGTCTTGTTTCTCTCTTATCGCAGTATGGTAGGGAACCTGCAGTACACGTATAGAATTATTTAATTTCTCAGGCTGCCCTAATACTCGAATCAAGTATTTACTGTTGACAATCATACTGAATGAATTACGCTCCTCTCAACGATAAGAGAGGAACAAGACTAGATTATTGCAATAAGACAACAGAATTCAGTGTGTTACACCACTCTGTGCAACTGGACGGAAGAATTCTGTGTCTGATGCATTGTATATCGTATGTTTCAGATGTTAATTTCCAAACCTGTATAGTCTGTTCACGAAAGTTTGAGCGCATAGTGGGCGTTTGTTCATTTATCTGAAGTTGGCAGAATTTGCTGTCATAACGTAAAATAAAGTCAACGTTGCCGAATGTACCCGGCCTCGTCCGACGAGCTTGCGGGTTATCAGAGAACTCTATGCAATATTGACAACATTGCAAATCAATCTGACAAGAAAATAAACAACATAAATTTTAATATACACAGTGGAATATGCCAAATCGTTATGGCCAAGCGACGGCTCAAACTTTCGTGAACGGACTATAGAAATACATTGACAGACTGTCAACTTTATGTCAGAGCTTATTTTGCTTCGATGATCTTCAATCTGCGTAATGAATAGATTTCTATTTGAAGTCATCGATTGTTTCGTTTCAATTTTTTAAGTTTCAAGTTTGCGAGATAAATGGTATTTATTCTCGGTAAGTCATAATTCCTTTAATTTGAGCAGGGATCTCACTGGTTTCATAAGGTGATTTGATGGTTCTGAATTTATTGCTTGCCTCTATTTTGTTTTTATAGCACATGCATGTTCTGTAGTTCTGTTATTCGCTTTTCATTTCTTCAGAGTAGGATTCCTTCTCATGTTTTCTAATGGTTACCCACATAGTGTGAATGTCTTATTTTTTCTTGAGAAACGAGAAGGAAGTCTGTTAACTTTTTGTGCACATTTTCATCTTAGTTAATCTATATTAATAAAACAGGATCTATGGTTACTGTTAAAACACCATATCTATTTAACGACCTCACCAAATTCGACAATTCTTTTTTTGTTGTGTTAATTATTGTTAGGGCAAGGTTTTTTCAACAAAATATTCAAACAAAAATTGTTCGGAAAAAAATAAAAGGCGTTCTTTTTCTTCTTTGATGTATTTGGGTATCATAGAGTACTTATAGTAAGGCTCTGAAAAGGGGTGTATACCAGACAGCCATGCTGGGTCCAATCGCAGACTCGAAAATTACAGAACAATTCGAATGAAATGAAATCTGTAATCGAATAAATGCTTATGCTTACATGTCCAGTCTCCAACTTTATTGTTTTGAATAAAATATCAATACTTTCTATTAACTATTCTTCAAAAAAAGCACGCAACTAACAATAGAGCACAATAACTGAGAAATTGACATTACCATCTGTAATTTTCGAGTCTATGGTTGGACCCAGTCAGCCTGTCTGGCATACGTATCTTTCTAGTGCTCTACTTATAGTGTTTTTGACATTTGAACGAAAAGTGAAGTTACATCGAGTGAAACGAAAATTTTAATTAGAAATAACGTATGAACTAGCATATTATACAACAATTTTTACACAAAGGTACCATACGAGGTAGGTTATATATTAGAATTTGTTTACTATGATAACATGAAATATGTGATATATGTATTTTTATATTAATTCTACTATTGTTATTCAGGAAGAGGATATTTGCGGTTCAGATATATCAATAGAAAATGACCAATTTAAAGTTACATTTTCAACCCAAGAAAAGTAAAATACAAGGTTCAGATGAAGTTCTCAAGGTGAAGAAAGGAACCAAAGAAGATAAATACCATTGAACTCCTCGCATAGGAAATAATAAGAGGTAGGTTCAACTTATTCGAGTTTGCGTAATATAGGGGAAGGTGAGGTATAATGATCCCCTTAAGGGAAAATTTCAATTGTGGCTAAAGTTGAACGCAAAACCGCAAGATTTCAATTGTTGGAGGTAGTGAATTTACTTAGCTTTGTATCTGGGTACTTATTTTTTATTAAATCTATGTAGTTTTTTTGTAT
This sequence comes from Propylea japonica, assembly GCA_013421045.1. Taxonomy (NCBI): domain Eukaryota; kingdom Metazoa; phylum Arthropoda; class Insecta; order Coleoptera; family Coccinellidae; genus Propylea; species Propylea japonica. The sequence continues at coordinate 33,464,610 of CM024242.1, forward strand.
TAGAGGTTTTTGTTGAAGTTTAGTAAAGGATCATTTTATACACACCTGTGGATAAAATGATCCCTGGGGTAAGGGAAAAATGATCCCAAGGATCATTTAAATAAAAACTCAGCTGTTTATTTTAATGAAAATATGTATTGTTCATAACAATTTAAGTATGTAAGCCAGTTACACAAAACAAAAGTATTCGATGGGTTAGATAATAATAATATTTTTCTTGGACGTTTTTCAAAGTCGAGAGAAATTTAGCCACCACAGGCTCATTAAAACCTCGCACAAGCATTGTAATGTCTGGATGTCTATGTCTAAATCCACGAAGCCATTCTAGTCCAGCTCTTCCTCTAGCTTCGGAAAATTGATGCGGTAAATTATTTCTTTCTGCCATTTTTGCTGAGCTGAGGTTAAGAAATCCAGAGTTATCAGCCCGTATATTATTCTAGCTCCATGTCCTTAATATAATGAACAAGTACCAGTTCTTGTTCCAGAGTGACAGCTCAGAGCTATTTTATTTTTACCTTTGACTCTTCTTTTTAATGCCATCACAGGGACCTTAAATTCTCAACTCGCGGTTTTGTAAGGCATACCATCTCTGACGGCATCTAATGCCTTTTGCATTTGTTCTTCAGGCCTGTTTTGGCGATTAGTTCTGCGTTTATGAATTTTCGGCATGATCTGTAAAAAAACAATTATTAATGGGGTAAAATGATTCCAGGGATCATTTTAGACACACAGAAAGGGATCATTTCGCCCCAAATACCAAATTCTAAAATATCGATCAAAACAGAATCTTCTCTTACAGCGTGCGATGATCGAACATAGCTTTAATATTAGCCAACTGCTACTAACACCCGCAAATAAAACAGCTTTTCAGTAAACACTTACATGTAAAAAAAATTGAAGTCCAAAAACATGCTTACCTTAGATCAGAGCCACAATTTTTGATAATTTTTAAATAAAATCACGCCAAGCACTTGCACCGCATTGACACTTTACAGGCAACTCGCAGGGGTGCAGGAACATGTTTCATGTGTATTTGGATATATGGTACAAGCTTTTTCTGATTTACGGCGGGGGATCATTTGACCTTAAGGGATCGTATTACCTCACCTTCCCCTAATAGGAGGAACATGAAATATCAACACATATTAGTGTATATCAATGCTGCTATTGTTATTCAAGAAGTGGATATTTACATTTCAGATAGATTAATATAAGATGGTGAAAGCAGTGAATCCATCCGGTAAATAGAAGAACACTGTTGAAAAATCGAAACCTTTGGGGACATGTGAGTGTTCAGAATATATAAACGATTAATCTAAGTAACAGTAATTCATGATGATAATGCTACATTTCATTGAGGTTTTCTCATATCTTTAACTTTAATATCAATGGGTTTCCCCACAATAGTTCCATATATAGCCTATTCGTTTTGAAAAGTTTCGTGCTCCTGAGTAACTCAAAAGCTCGAAATACGGCTTGCCATTTGCTGCGCACAAGCACTGTTACAGCTCAGGAGCTCGAAACTCTTCAAAACGAATACTATAATAGAGTAGACATTGTACACAAGGTTGCTCTAATCAATTCTACCATACATTTCAACAAGAGAGTGGATGTTTGAAGACTCACCTATTCATTGTTACAATTATTGACATTTTTTGCAGGTCCGAAAAGGTTTATATGAATTGAACAATGAAATTAAATTAATGGATTTGGATTATTGATAATTTACTGAATGTTTTCAAAATTAAGAAGCTACTTATGAAGAAAAATATATCTGGAATCTAAGGTAAATGATATTATGAACTATTGTAGCACACATCTGATTATTTTGTCTGTGCATTATACTCATTCATGGTTTACCGAGAGACTGAGAGATTAAATGGTTTCCTTAGATAACTACATTGATGTTCATAATTTATTTCATTATATTGGCAAGGGAAATGTTAGAATAATTAACAATTATTATTATGCGAAAAATGTAAAATATTGATTTGAATTTTGCCTGCTTTCATTAAAATGTAATCGATAGAAAACTCGAAAATAAAAAATAAGTAATTTTTAATTCTTGATCACTAAATAGTAATTAATATATCTTTTTTTGCTGGTCCTGAAGATTTAATATGGAGTGCTCAATAAACTTTCACTGCTTGGTTGAATAAATGAATTTGGACTGTTGATAATTTACGGAATATTCAAAAAATAAAGAAAGCTACTCATGGAGAAATTTAGGTTCACAAAACCAATCCTCTTTACAATATTATTTTGATTTGATTTAACAATTTCATTCATGCTTTGAATTTACCTAAATTCTGAAGGGCAATTATAAGGACTTTTAGGGTCATTCTAATTATACGTCAATTCGACTTTCCCGTTCAAACCATAAACTCAACTTGAAATTTTCGTTTTTTCGAGTTGTTGCCGTCGGAAGTCATTTGGTTTATAGGTGTCCAATAGGCCACTCCTGAACTCGATAACTTCCAAGAGCAACAACTGGAAATATCGAGATTAGCCAAATTCGATTTAAGGTTTTGAACAAGAAAGTGGAATCCTCATGATAATAGAAATCTCAGAATTGTTTTCTACATGACTACTATGAGAAGTAACATCTCGAACTTTTGAAATCTACACAGGCCGGGTTTACTTCTTCAAGAAAAAATACTACAAAAATATATTAAATCGGATGGGCTGCTCTCCTAATATTCTAATTATCCTTTCTAAGCAGCCGTTTTCATAGACCCTTCAGCATTATCATTTTTTTAACATGTCACCTATGAGTTCTGTATTGTTGATGTTTCATTTGATTTGTGAAAGATTTCATATAAATTTTCAATAGACGCTTTGAATATAAACAGGTTATTCCTATAAACATGTTGAATATTCTGAATTTCAGCCTATAGATATAGATACATATTTTCAGGGTACTTCTATAAATCTATCACTCATTTCAGATTTCTACTTCATAACAAGATTAAATAATTTTTAAACTGGCAAAACTAGGTTTGCCGGGTCAGCTAGTTTCATATAATTATCTATTTGGGCTGGAGCACATTTTCTGGACTGGACTACATTGTAAGGGCTGAACTAATAGTTTTGGTCTGGATTTTTACCCTGGACCATAATTTTTGGTGGCTTAACTAAGGGCTGAAATAAAATCATTGGACGGAGCTGAGCTTGGCTGGAACTGCTGAAAGTAACATCTGCCTGCGACTACAATTGTCTGTGTCTAGATTTGCTTGGAAGTTAAGTTATGACAGAGAGGTGGAAGAAAACCTGAAGTTTATTGAAGCCAAGTTGAGTTGAGAGCTTATCCCGATATCGAGAACATCAGGCGCTACAGGAGACAAGCGGGGCTATTCACTAAGCAAAGTTAAGTTAAGGATAGAAACTAAAAATAGTCGTTATGTTCGAGATCAGTTGAACAGTGCGAAAATGGTATTCACTATTTAAGAAAGTGGCTATGAAAGTTGCTAACTATAACAACTAGTGGCTATACAGAGTGGTTCACTCACAACTGCTTCAGAAGTGTTGTTAACGATAACTACTTGCGTTCATTGACAAAAAATGGCCCCTTTTATAGATGCAGAGCGTAATACTCTCGAAGCAGCATATAAAGAGTATCATAAAACGATCAGAAATATTATAAAAAGGACGTTTGGTGTTCTTAAAAGTCGCTTCAAATGTTTACCGAAACAGTACTGCATTATAAAGGATGTTTATAACGAAGAGGGGAGATTCCTAAAGTAATTTTAAGAAAAAAGTCCCATAAATATGAGGTCACAAATGTTTCGTTTTCGAAATACAGGGTGTTAAACTTTAACATAAAAACTGACTGAAAACGTGGTACGCTACTGAGATATTTCAAACTAATAAATTTTTTTTAATTCTTCGTTCAATTTAGGACGAAAAATCTATCTTGCCTTTTTTACGTATGGGCGCCATTTTATTGTAAAAAGTAAAACATTCCAGACTATTCGAATGCAAGAAAATGATACTATTTGAACATCAGAAAGCAAAACAAAAAGAACTTCAGAGTTGATCATTTCAGATGATATTATTAACATAGCTACTAACTAGTTTATTATGAGAATTTTTATTATGAATATACTTTTTCCTTGTTCACAAAATAAAATGTTAGGTATGAAAAATATGTTAAATTATGTTAGTTCTATAAATAACTCTACATAATTAAGAAAACCCAATAAATAAAATATGATACAAAGAAACCACATTGACAACAACAGAAAACAGAAATATTAATAAAGCCTGATCAAAAGTGGACATTTATTAAAATTCATCTACAACAACTGATATGAAATTTTTCTGAATTTTTAATCGCTGAAAGTTCTAAATTCAACAGAAATTCCCATTAACCCCTATTATTTGACATTGATCGATAATCAACAATATCTGTCAAAGAAACGGACATTAGAACTATTTTACGGCGCTACCACGTCTATTTTCACGAAGGTTGCTATCTGGTTGTTACGATAACAACAGTTACCAACGGTTTATTAGAGAATACTGAAAGTGGTTACGGAAGGTTGTTATCAGAGTTGCTATTGTTAACAAGTGCGATAACCACTCAAGTTAGTGAATAGCCCTGAAGATAGTGCATTGGAAGCAGAGCCACTATTTGAACTTTTCTTTTGAGATAAGTAGTTATAAGTTTGTGAAATTTGAAAGATTGTTATTAAAACTGTGAATTTAGATTTGTACATATTGTTCTTTTCAATATATTGTTGAAAAACCTGACTAGGAATTCTGTTGCTGGGGTAATCAAGCCTCACCTGAGAAATTAGTCTTAGAATCTCATGCTCAATACCCCTCATGTGGAAGTGAACGTTACAATTCCGATTTCATTGATTGGTGTAATTCCAGAAATGTAAAATGATTACGATGTTTACGACAAGTAGAATTGTATGTCACTAATGTGTATTTTGAATGATCAAATCAAATTCGATCTGTGTGTTGGAATCAAATCAATCCCGTGTAAGCGCTTGTAGAAAATATATTGTTCCTAACTCCTGCCGAAAGTATCTTACCTGCACTTGTTAGGAGAATAACTATTGTATAATCGATTAAACCAGCTGAAAGAAAAATCTCTAATTTCAATACCTTGTTAATTGTAGGTAGGTACATACAGGATTTCCTTTTAAGTTGGCCTATTAGACGTTTTAGGAGAACTAGTGAATATTTCGTTCTGAATTTCTAGGTGGAGCCTTGAGGGTGACGGAACTCTTCTCCTAAAATATTTTCAAGTCGACAGTGTTGCCACGTCTATCTCAAACACATATCTACTTTCTTATTTCAAATGGAACTACCTACATTTTTATTTATGTATCGATTCAATACCAAATTCGCAGTATAACCTACTAAAAAAACTCTCTGCTATGCACTGTTGCCAAGTTATGCACAAATTCCTGGAATTTTTTACATACGCATTGCCAGTTTGGAAATGCAGTATCTCGATTATTTTTTATGCGAACGGAACCAAACTCAGCAGTCTTATGATAGAGAATCCATGCATTTATGTGGTACATTCAGTATTTTGATACATCGTAAGGTTTTTCGGAAATATTGCTCCGAAAATGTGGAACTCAAAATTGAAATATTTCGAGATTTTCAAATGGCAACCACATATTTATTTTACAGCATTCGATTCGAAATAAAAAATAAATGTCAGTCTCCTCCTAAACTAATTATTTGTTCTGGATAGTTTTCGAATGAGATGAAAATTACTGAAAGTCTTCAGTATTTATAGTCATGATCTATGGACATAATGCTGTGTGATTATAAAGTGAATTATCAGAATGAATTCTCTGGTTGAGGTCATGAACATTGGGACAGGATTACAGAAATCCAAAAAAGTTTTCAGAATTTCTTTCCAGTCATTCTTGATAAATGTGGATAACGATTGTTAAAGGTCCTACAGGTCCTAATTTTTTGTCATTCCCCGTGAATTGTGAAACAACCCGAATCGTGTTTGAATAATATGGGTAAACTTTTTTCTATGACATCCATGATCATCGAACACTTTTTATGATTTCAACCATAGAATCTACTTCTATAATTTACCACATAATCATAGAGCCAGTTCATCGTAAACACGACCATAGATCATAAATATAAATACTGAAAAATTTCAGTATTTTTTATCTCATTCGAAAACTATCCAGAATAAATAATAAGTGTAAAAGGAGACTACCATTTATTTTTTATTTTGAATATAATGCTGCAAAATAAATATGGGAGCAATCAAATGGCAACATTTGAAAATCTCAAAACATTTCAATTTTGATTTTCACATTTTCGGAGCAATATCTTCGAAAAACCTTACGATTTATCAAAATACTGAATATACCACATGAATGCATGGAGTCTTTACTATGAGACTGCTGAGTTTGCCTCTTGAAAATCTCAAAATATTTCAATTTTGTGTACCACATTTTCGGAGCAATATCTTCAAAAAACCTCAAGATGTATCAAAATACTGAATGTACCACATGAATGCATGTATTCTCTACTATGACACTACTGAGTTTGGTTCCGTTCGCATAAAAAATAAACGAGATATTTTGCATTTCCCAACTGGCAATGCAGATGTAAAAAATTTTTTTAGTAGGTTATACTGCGAATTTGGTATTGAATCAATACATAAATGAAAATATAGGTAATTCCATTTGAAATAATAAGGTAGATATGTGTTTGAGATAGACGTGGCAACACTGTCGACTTGAAAATATTTTAGGAGAAAAGTTCCTTCACCCTCAAGGCTCCACCTAAAATTTCAGAACGAAATATTCACTAGTTCTCCTAAAACGTCTAATAGGCCAACTTAAAAGGAAAACCCTGTATAACTTGTTTTGAATGGTGTTTAAAATAGTGGCACAATCCTTCAGTTTAAAGAGTATGAAAAATTCAATTTTTTCTGATTCTATTTCTAGTCAGGCGTACACATCATCATAAGCACTTTGTAACAACATACGATAACTTCTATACATGGTAGCTCATTTGATTGATTTTCAGTAATAGTTGATCACTTTTATTATTTTTTCAGGTGACTATGTGGTACCAAAAGGTACAACATTGGTTCTTTCCATATTCAACATGCACAGAAATCCAGAATTTTGGAAAGATCCACTGGCGTTTAACCCTTATAGGTTTCTACCAGAAGAATATGCCAAATTGCGTCCATTTGTATTTGTGCCATTCTCAAGTGGCCAAAGAAACTGCTTAGGTATGATTTTTCCTCACTGAAATTATCTGAAATTTATTTCAGTTCATCGTTTTTTGAAAATATTATTTTCGAGAGATTTAATGTTTTTTAATTTTTCAGGTCAAAAATATGCTTTAATGGTCATGAAATCCATCCTCACAAGGATTGTCAGAAGGTTTGAGTTGACAACAAAATACAAAAGTATCCAAGAAATAGATCTGAAGATGAATTTGATGATCAGACCAGTTGGTGGATTCAAAGTTTCTCTTCATCGTCGAAATTGACGATTCTTTTCACTTTGAAAACTTGTTTTGTGATACTGATGGAAATTTATTAATTTATTATAGTGTGTTACGAATTGTTTGTTAGTTTGAAAATATGATGGTTAATATATCCTTATTCCAACTCAGGTCTCACTTTCATTTATAACTGGTGTGTCAATGAATAGTGTCCCACCTCAATAACTCGACAACGAATCAGAATTTATGAAAACACTCAGTCGGGTGGATTTTTGATGACAGGGGGTCATGACACAAAACTTGTGTCTAGAGGCACCGATTCTACTTTGGCTTCCGTCCTTCCGCATGCGCAGTACACAGTCAGTTGTCAGTTGCGAGTTGTTTGTTTTTGTTCAACGGAATATTTGAATATTATTTCTTTCGTGAGTAGTACTAGTAGTCCCTTAAAAAGTTTAATTGAAAATGGATGCGGCATGTGAAATATGCAAAACCCCTGTTTATATTGAGTATTTCTTTTAAATAACTCAAAGAATCGCCCCTTTCATTTTTTATGAAATTCAGGAATGGTCAAGGTATTTTTCATCGGAAATGAGCATTTTAGAATGATTCATGACAACTTTCATTGGTGGCAAACAAGTTTTTCTTCAATTTGAACATTTGGCCTGAATGGGGGTGCAAAGTTAAGCTGTATTTTGGCGTGCACATTTTTAAAAATATTGCGTAGGTTTTGAATGTGACGTATTTATTGACACAGGAATGTTTGAAGATATTTCGTGATTATTGAAAGCAGATTTTGGCAATTCTGTCATAGTTCTGCTCTGATTCTATTATAATGACGTCAAGCTTTCAAAAATATACATTTTAGCGAACTTTGAACAAGTGACATCACACAGAAAATATTTCAAAATGTTTTTGAAAGTATTTTAACGCCAAAATACAGCTTAAGTAATATATCAGGAGAAACGTTAGAAAACTCTCGTTTTCGATTTATTTAATACCCCGTATCCCAGAATGAACCATTTCCAGACCCCTCTTTATGTAAAGCGTTTCTTTCAAATAACTCAAAAAATCGCTCTTTTCAGTTTTTTTTAATGATATTCAGAAAAGGTAAAGTTTATTCACTGCACTGAAAGAATTGGAACCTATTCCTAATAGCACACCTCAATTTATTGCAAAGACAAATGAAAGAATGTATTTTTAAACAGTAGGAACAATAAAAAGTGAACATTTAATTGATAAATTGGAAATCAAAATTGTAAACATACATAAACCTTATATTTAGTACTTACCAGGATGGAATTTTCTAACTTGCGCTCTTAAATTGTCTTTCCTGCTGAAATTGGTTTTGCATATTTCACATGCCGCATCCATTTTCAATTAAACTTTTTAAGGGACTACTAGTACTACTCACGAAAGAAATAATATTCAAATATTCCGTTGAACAAAAACAAACAACTCGCAACTGACAACTGACTGTGTACTGCGCATGCGGAAGGACGGAAGCCAAAGTAGAATCGGTGCCTCTAGACACAAGTTGACACAAAGCTTGTTTCTACTAGTAACCCTCTGGAGGGGGTTGCAACCCCATCAGGAATTTTAATAGGCAAGGTGGATACTTTTGTTGCACAAATGTATACAGGGTGTTTCATTGGGAAACGGAAATACTTCATAGGTGGCACCAAGGCGGTTCTGGAGATACCCCATTTATGGGTCTTAATGTCTTCGTAGCCGAGATACAGGGTGTTTTATGAATTTTGCCCGTTTCTTTCTAAGGCCATATCTAACGAACCACCCGGTATATTTTCTTCATATTTGGCAAATATGTTCCTAATTGAGAGCACAAACGTATCATGCAATAACCGCCTGGAAAATGCAGGTCCGGGTTAACAAAAAATTATGAATCGTTTGAATCCTCGAAACAACACCCTGTACATCGGAATTTTGAAAATCTGTTTGATATTCGAAAACACCACTAAAAACTAAACTGAGACGTATACTTCAAATTTTCGCGCAGACAGTTTTACTGCACAAATTTTCAACGTAAAAGTGAAGTTTTTAAAAACTTGGATACCCGAAAATGGTTTGAAGTGACTTTTAATAATGAATTATCAACAATATTGAATCCATAATTATTTCAACATTACTTTTTAATTCATTTTTACAATGGTTTTCCTTTTTATAGCTGTTTTACTATTTCAGTTTTTAGTTTTGAGTTTCTTTCTCGTCGTTTCTTATTACTGCACAAATTTTGAACGTAAACGTGAAGTTTTTAAGAATCTGGTTTGCTGGAAGTGTTTTAAAGTCACTTTTAGTGATGAATCTACGAGTTATTTATTGAGAGCATAGTCATTTTTGGTGTGTAAAGCCCAAACGTACATGCAATTACCATCCAGGTCCGGGTTAACAAAAAATATGAATAGTTTGAATCATAGTATGGTGCTGTGTGCGACGGGTCGAACGATGGTGCTTGAAAAACGAGCTCTCGGTAAATCCTAGTAAGACAGAGATGGTTCTTTTTACTAGAAAGAGGGTGCCTAGCAACTTACGACTTCCCAGTCTGTTTGGAGTTGGGCTCACTCTATCCGAACAAGTTCGTTATCTCGGGGTGATATTGGACCGCAAACTTTTGTGGAACAAACACGTTGAGACTCAAACGAATAAAGCCAATGTTATATTCTGGTCTACTCGGAGGGTGCTGGGTAATGGATGGGGCTTCAAACCGCACGTTATGCACTGGTTGTATACTGCCGTGGTGAGGCCTATCCTGACCTATGCCTCTGTGGTGTGGTGGCCTTCTATGGAGAGGGCCGTCAACCAGAACATTATGACTAAATGCCAGAGGAAAGCTTGTTTAAGTATTACAGGCGCTCTGAGGTCTACCCCTACAGCAGCGATGGAATGCCTGCTGGGTCTCCCTCTTTTGCACCTAGTTGTGAAGGAGGTGGCTATGAAGACAGCTCTAGGAATCTGGGAATGGGGACAATGGCGCGATGGAGGACTCTTCACTGGGCCCGCGAGGGCCCTCAAAATGGTTAAGGATGCTCACGCTCCCCTTCTCCAGAGAGGTGACCGCGCGGGCACTTGGTTCTACTTCGACGAACCCTACAGGGTAATTGTTCCCGACAGAGACCTATGGTCTTCATCAAACAGGCTTCTTAGTCCAGAAGGTCCCACCTGGTTCACTGATGGCTCTGTCACAGCAACAGGGTCTGGGGCCGGAATCGTGGGTCCTCACTTCAATCAGGCTATCCCTCTGGGGAAGGACTGTTCCATTGTGCAGGCTGAGCTTTCTGCGGTTCTTGCATGCGCACTGGAAAACATTCGCAGGGGATACTCTGGCCAGCACATTTATATATGTTGCGACAGCCAGGGAACTCTGAAATCTCTATCTGATGTTAGAGTTGATTCTCTTTTGGTAGAAGAATGCAGGAAAGCTCTGCGTGGGCTGGGCTCTGATAACTTTTTGAAAGTGATCTGGTGTCCGGCTCATGCGGATATACCTGGTAACGTCAAGGCAGATGAACTGGCTAGGCGGGGAGCCGGATTAGCATTTGTTGGTCCGGAGCCTTCGCTGCCAATCTGTCGCACATCTGTCAGAAGTTTCTTCAGAAACTGGCTGAACAGGGAATTTTCCTCGGAATGGAGCGCAGGGGTGGGCCTGAGGTGGTCGAGGATTCTCATTGAGAGACCGTCCTCGCGATCTGAGGTCAATAGGCTTCTGCTGCTGGAGAGGAAACAACTCGGTCTGGTGACTGGTGCATTGACTGGTCACCTGTTTAACAAGCATTTGAAGAGAATGGGATTGACGAGCTGCTCCCTATGCCGGTGGTGCAGGAGTACTGATGAAACGGTTGAGCATATTTTGTTCAACTGTGGAAACCTTACTGAGTTAAGGTCAACACACCTAGGAAATCCAACACCTTGAGAGGGACCACTCCTGGCAGGCTCGCGACATTTTTGTTTTCGTGTCTGAGGAGCTGAGTCTCTATAGAACGATGCGGGTGAACAATGGGCCACTAGGCCTCAGTTCGGCCGGTAAGGCACCGCACAGAGAAGAAGAAGAAGATGGTGCTGTGTTTATGACAATACAATATCAGGACCCTATTTTCTATCTGCACGTTTAACTGGCGAAGTATACCTGGAATTTCTGGAGAATGTGTTACCACTTTTGATCCATGATGAGAATGTGAAAACTGCTGGCATGTTCTTTCAGCACGATGGTGTATCGCCACAATGCAGGCTAATCGTTCAAGACTTTTTAAATAACAATTTCGGTAATTCATGGATTGGTCAGGGAGACCCTCATAATTGTGTTCAAGATCCCCTGATTTGAATCCCGTCGATTATTATGTCTGGGGTCACATGAAATAGTTAGTTTATTTATCTGAAATCAATACTCGGGATCAGCTAACCAGAAAAATAGAAGAGGCTAGCCAGAAAATGAACAATCCAAATGTGATTCGGAAAGCAGTTTGGGATATTCTTAAACGATCAAGAAAATGTGTTTTACTGCGAATGTGGTATTGAATCGATACATAAATGAAAATATAGGTAGTTCCATTTGAAATAAGAAAGTAGATATGTGCTTGAGATAGACGCGGCAACACTGTCGACTTGAAAATATTTTAGGCGAAGAGTTCCTTCACCCTCTAGGCTCCACCTAAAATTTCAGAACGAAATATTCACTAGTTCTCCTAAAACGTCTAATAGGCTAACTTAAAAGGAAAACCCTGTATATCTTATAAAGGGTTTTGCGATAACGGGTGTTATTTTGAATAGCTCGCTATTTCGGTAGATGTAACGTTTAAAGCTGTAATTTTTTGACATTTGACAAGTAGAAACTACGCCATTAATAAAAATGGAACGATAGACGCTTCAAGAACGCATTGAAATTATCAAAATTCGCAATAAAAATGGTGAAAATTTGACAGGGACGGTTCGTGAAACTCGAACATTTTTGGGTCGTCGTGAATAGCCGAGAATATTGCTACTGAAGCCGAAAGTGTTGAACAAAACACAGGTTCGTCCATTCTTCGTCGTTCTCTGGAACAAAACGGCGCTACCTGCCATACAAGCAACTAAACCAATGATCTTTTGCGGGAAAAGTTTCCAGACCGTGTTATCTCTCGAAGATGTGATCACAATTATTGGCCACCGCGATCTTGTAATTCAACACCTTCCTACTTCTTCTTATGTGGCCACGTTAAAGAGAAGGTATCAGGGCAGCCACTTTGCGATTTGAGTATGGAAAATTTCATTAAAAGGATATGGTCCTGTAAGCGAGGTGGTGGTGGTCACTTGCTTGATGTTATTTTCCACTATTTACGCCATAGCTTCTTCTTTAAAATGAAATAAACATCCGATCATTTATATTGAAAAATGGCATTTTTCTTCGGATATCAAAATAACACCTCTTATTGGAAAACCCCTTTATTATTCTTCATTGAACATGATATTTTCAGAAACAGCAATGGGTTTGAAGGATGATGCTCAAATTGACACAAAACGCTTCGGAAAACTGTTAGCGAGGTAATTGCTCAGCTTTTTTATATCTTTAATTTGATAAGTCACTACACAGGGTGACCGAAAGATTGACGCCAATACTTTTTTAGAAAACATTACCTCATGGGTGAAATTTCAAACTTCAATAACTCTTAAATTATTCGATCGAATGATTTCAAATTGGAGGTTTGGCCACTTTTTACGATTGCCATCTGTCAATATTTCTGAATTTGAATCAATCAGATCCGGACTAGAAAAATTTTAGACATTCTCAATTTTTGTTGATAGTGTACCCTGTACGTGAACATTATGTTTTTTTATTTTAGTAACCATAAAGAATCAATTAATGAGAACAATTTCAATTCTCTGCTTGGCACTGTCATACAGAGTGATCTAGGAACATGACCTTATGAGTAAAAGTTCATAGTTCGATAAATCTTGATCTGTGAAATTACTTTGAATTTACAGTTTTGTCTCTCTTCAAACCTGGCTTCCTTGAAAATATTCTCAAACTGACGGACAGCTTCATCAACTTGCTTCAAAATGTATTGAAATGATTGAATACCAATTTGTTCAATTCCTGAACTGAAAATTTTCCATTCAATTTGTTTTTCAGATCGAATTACCTAGTATTCGTTTTCAGTCATAAAAGGAAGGGTGACTAAACTATAGAATTCGAAATAATATTTATTTATTATTTATTTAGCGTATGGCAACATCACAGGTAATTACAAAACAAGAAAAAAAACTGCTTTTGCCATCTATGTTGAGGTGGCAGACTCGTCTACACTTGGTCCTTATCAATGGTCCTTAGAAGAACAGTTTAATGATTGTGTCATAATTTGTTGTGGCTGTGATAATATTTATTATGAAGTACAGATTCTATCAAGGGAATGTTTATTGATCGCCATGTATAAAGTTGCCAAGCAGAGATTTTAAATTTTCACTATGAACTGATTCTTTGTGGTTACGATAACGAAAAAAAAACATGTTCGCGTACAGGTGTTCCAATATTCACGGAAATAGAGAAAGTCCAAAATTTTTTCTAGTCCGAACCTGATTTATTCATTTTCTGAAATAGTGAAAGATGGCAATCGTGAAGGGTGACAAAACTACAAAATCTGAAATAATTCGGTCGAATAATTCAAGAGTTATTGAACTTTCAATCATGAGGTAATGTTTTTTGCTCACTTCTTGATCACCCTGTATGACCGTGCCAATCAGAGATTTTAAATTTTTCCCATTGATTGATTCTTTGTGGTTACGAAAATGAAATAAAAACATAGTGTTCACCTACAGGGTGTTCCAATATTCATGAAAATAGAAAAAGTCCGAAAATTTTCTAGTCCGGATATAATTTATCCAATTTCTGTAATATTGAAAGATGGCAATCGTAAAAGGAGACAAAACTTCCGAATTTGAAATAATTCGGTCGTATAGTTTGAGTTATTAAACTTTGAAATTTCAGCCATAAAATGAATATCACCCTGTGTATTCCAAACGAAGGCCCTCAAACGATTAAAACCTCTTGTTGCGAGTCCTCCTTGATGTCCTTGATTTTAACATTTGGCGACCACGACAAGACCCTTCTATGACAAGCGTGAAAAAAGTCAAGTTGACACATGAGAAATTTTTGAAGAACTGTTCAATGTATATGTTGTAATAAAAATTGCTTCAATTGATATAATAAAAATAGACTTGGCCTCGATTGACAAGGTATACTCATATTGTTAGTTAGGAGTACTTTAGAATACTGAAAAAAAACCAATTTAAAGAATATTATATCCAAGCTAAATCTATGAAGCATCTGACAGAGTGATTAATATCTCATTAATCACTTGTGATTAATGGATATTATTTTGACCGAGCACACAGAAGTGAAATGGCTAGATTATAGATAAAAAAATGGACAGATAAAATATTTTACTTTTCTCATCTGAATATTTTAAGGAGACAGGAATTAGCGACATTAAGAATGTTTAACATAGTGTATCGGAACCAAATAATTTTCGATTTGGTATATGGAAATATATGGAAAAAATTAATTGCTGCTTTGAGCGCTTACTCTAGGAAAGTAAGTATAAATTATTACAGTTGAACTATTACATTCCCTTTACAATTTTCAGGTATTTAAGGAACAGAAAAAAATATTTCAACAAAAGATGAAGAGTATCGAAAATGGAACCTATGTTGAAACAGGTGAAATAAATTTATATTTATCACATTGCACAGTGGATGTTGCGGTAAGCTCTTCACGTAGAAAGAATTAATTGACTGTATTAATCGAAACATACAGGGTGATTTTTTTAAGTGTTTCATCAGACGTTTTCGAGGAAGGAATTGTAATACAGATTCAAGATTTTGGATTTTCGTTTTAGAGTATATGAACTTTAATTGTAAAATATTTTCAAGAGGAATCTACTTCCGGTTTCACCGGAAACGAATGTTACTTCGTTATTTCAAATGCAACACTCTGTATATTTATACATATCCGAATTCTTCGTTCAATTCTACACTGATTTGATGTATGATAGGTGCAACCACTCAAGCGGTTCTTGAATTATAGCCTGATTATCAAATTTTTTGAAAAAAAGGTTGTCACAAATTAGTGTCCATATCTTCAAAATCCCTCATTACAAGAATTGCTTTTTGCGAAATTGAAACAAAGAAAGTACGCTGATACTGTTTCTTGTATAAATTATGAGGAAATATTATACAGGGTGTCTGAAAAAGGGCCCCAAAGTGAGCCTCAATAAAATTATGAAATCTCACTTTTTTCAAATGACAACCCTATAATTTTGTAATTCCAATCGATGGCTCGTCAAAAACCAGTTAGGCTGTCCCGAACATTTCATGCCTCTAAAATCAGTAGTTTTGCCGTTATTGAATAAAATTCGAATTTCAAGATTGTATCAAGGTTTCTTAGTCTAACCATAAATTTATCAGAATAAACCTAACCTAACCTAACCTAACCATAGATTTATTAGCATAAAAGTTTTCAAGGAGCCTATGTCTGTTGATTTATAATGCATTTTAGATAACTGTCATTTATACTTTCTCGATTAATCGGACACTATGCAAAATATGAACTACAGTAACAGTGATGTATTGAATACCTATGTTCTTCATGTATGGTGAATGTAACAAAATATTAAAAAGGGCAGTCAGAACTTTTTACGAAAGAAATCCACATTTACCACCTTTAACAAAATCGTTCAGGAAGTATCAAAACAAGTTTTGATACCTCCTGAACTTTGATTTCGTTAAAGTCAGTAAATGTGAATTTCATTCGTTGAATTTCTAATTACCTTTTCTAGGAATTTAATACATTTGCCGCAAATAAAGAACATACCCTTGATATATCATTCCAGTGAAATTATTATTGCTTAGTGCATGATCTGTAGGAAAAAGTATGAATGATAGTTCCTAATGGGGCCCACTCACTAGGAAGGAAGAATGCGCAGTTAAGTCTCTGCATGTTTGCTGTAACGCAAACGTGTGCATTCATATTGCCCACACACATACACTTTTGCGTTATGGTTTGGATGTGCCACAAGCGTGAGATGACGTCGAAAAAAGATCTGATGTTAATGGCAGTGGCGTGTGTTGTTATTTAGGAAAAAATTTCTAAGGTATAAATATCGAACCCAACACTGTGTTGCTAAACATATGAAACGTGCAGAGACTTGTTGCCCATACACGGTCGTTTTTGGTCATTCTTCCACGTACGGGGAAGAATGCACACGCCACACGACGGAGATGAATGCGCATTCCAAATTTACGCCATACACACACACTTTTAACTGTACCACGTACAACGCGCATTCAAGTCTTCGCGCTTCCCTCTTAGTGAGTGGGCCCTTTTACATAGCCTACTTCAAAAATGCAAGCTTACAAACTGTGCGAAACCTGTCTTTAATCGTGAAATTCGAATTTTATTGAATAACGGCAAAAATTCTGATTTTAGAGGCATGAAATGTTCGGGACACCATAACTGGTTTTTGACGAGCAATCGATTGGAATTACAAAATTATAGGGTTGCCATTTGAAAAAAGTGAGATTTCATAGTTTTATTGAGGCTCACTTTGGGGCCCTTTTTCAGACACCCTGTATAATATTTCCTCATAAGTTATACAAGAAACAGTATCAGCGTACTTTTTTTGTTCCACTTTCGCAAAAAGAAATTCTTGTAATGAGGGATTTTGAAGATACGGACACTAATTTGTGACAACCTTTTTTTCAAAAAATTTGATAATCAGGTTATAATTCAAGAACCGCTTGAGTGGTTGCACATATCATACATCAAATCTGTGTAGAATTTAACGAAGAATTCGAAGATGTATAAATATACAGGGTGTTGCATTTGAAATAACGAAGTTACATTCGTTTCCGGTGAAACCGGAAGTGGATTCCTCTTGAAAATATTTTACAATTAAAGATCACGTACTCTAAAACGAAAATCCAAAATCTTGAATCTGTATTACAATTCCTTCCTCGAAAACGTCTAATGAAACACTTAAAAAATCACCCTGTATACAGTGTGTTTGGTCATGACTAAACGATAATTTAAGGTCATCAAATGTACCTAATATTATCGACAAAAACACTCACGTTGGTGAGTTTACCCCCTCAGTTTTGGAATGGCCCCCATTTTAAATTTACTTTTTTATTTTAGTTGACCCTTCCAAATAATATCGATTTCTTTGGACATAAGGTCGTATAGATGCGAAAAGAATGTTTCTTGAAAGATGATACTACCCCCTTTTCTCAAAGTGGAACAATATGAAAACATTCAACTCAGAAATGTCATAAAAAAAATTCTTTAAAAAATTTTTTAGTAACTGAATGTAGTGATTTTCCTAGTAAATCCGCAATAGTACAAAAACAAGCACATTGAAGTATAATTTTTTTCCAATGAGCCAGGATATTAGCTTCAAAACGATACCAACATAATTTTTGTAAATTACATAATTAGAAAGTAATTGCTGTTCGAACATGACCCTTATGAAAATTGATAAAATAAAATAAAACTCACACTGAAAAAAGTTTTGTACGTTATATCAATAAATGGCAATAATTGACTTCAATTTCGTTGTCTCAATTACTGATACTTAAAACTAATTCATTGAACTACGGTGGCATGCGTTGTCCTATTGAAAACAGGAATTTCGGACAATTATTCAGGTTTATTGTAAGAATGGTGAAAATAATTGGAATAACGGAGAAATCTCGTTGTCCCAATGAATTTTTCATCCTCACAATTAAAGTGTACGCTGAATCAACGAAACTATTATTGTTTTCGATGTCGTACACTCAAAATTCCGTTCGTTGTCCTAACGTTTAAAATTGTGAGAGTAAGACATTGAATATTGTTCGAAAATAATTTTTTTCGTTGGGTGGACATATACCAAATGATGAACCAAAGGCAGTTTTCGTTGATATAACGAACTTGTAAATGTACTATTAAAGGAATTCGTTGCTCCTATGTTTAGGTATCTTGAATCGAACACTGTATTTTCACTCAATATCTTGTACGTCAAGTAATGTTCTAGTACGTTAACTCAACGAACTCTGTCATTTACTCAATGAAGTTGGTGTTAGCCAAACGTATAAGATAATTGACTGTAAACTGTGTAAATGTACCAGCCCCTCTCTTATTGGGTAAAAAACTCGACAAGACGCCAGTCGCCAACGGCCAACTTCATTTTCCACCACATTCGTCAGAAGCAGATCATTTGTTATACTCTTTCGATCTGGAGGTTATGTAATCAATCTCATTCCTCACGTGAAATTAGTGAAAAAAGTGCTTTGTGCTCCAATTGCCAATCAACCAACTACTCAGATATTCTTAGACTAGCTAGGGGTAAGTAGGCTTAAATCGATTCATTATAGATAAATGTTTCTACAGTTAAAATTTCAAGGTACCTCAATTTTAATTACCAAACACGTCTATAGACTGATCGACTAAATAGATTATTGATTTATACTAGTACTAAATAATCGGTTTTGAAATGAAAAACCTAGTTTACAACATAAATAAAATTAATGAATTCAACAGAATAATTATTGTAAAACTCTTGGCTTTTTAAGAGACGTTGCCATAATATATCTTTTTAATTTCACCAATCGTATAACGCTTTTTTGCACGAAGCATGTTTCATCTAAAATGTGTATCTTTTTTATATTTTACAGGTTACAGCTATTTCCTCATAAGGTGAAAAGGCTGACCGTGATATCGATATCATTTGAGATTCTCGGAATGTATTGTTTTATTTGCAAAAAACATTTCATTCATCTTAAACTTCTTGTAATCCATTTCAAACGAAATCATGATCTCAAACCGAATTCTTTATACAGATGTTGTAATAAAGAATGCCCGCAAAGTTTTCAAAATTTGAGTAGTTTCAAGAAACATTTCAACAGAACACATTCAGTTACTTCAACCAATATCAATTTTCAATGTTGAAAGAAGAAATCAACATTGAAAATTCGGAAGAAATGTCCAATTTTATTGAACAACAAGAAAATATTGGGGATCAGCTTCGCCAAGATTTTGAAAAAGAATATGAGAATCGAAAGAAAATTTTAGAAAAGAACATTTTGCATTTTATCCTTCTTCTGCACAATAACAATAATTTTAGCCGAAAAGACGTGTTCAATATCCAAGATAACGTAAATAAGTTTTTACTTGAGCCTTTACTCGATTTATTCAATGCTTTTGCGAAATATCAGTTTGATGGCAAATCAACTATTTTTGATACATTTTTGAATCTAGTACTGAGTTGTAGAGAGCCATTCAAAAAAGTCAACTCTGACTATTTATTATTTAACTATTTGAGAAGCCAAGGTTATACAGATCACGTTAAAGAGGTGTCTATTGATAATGTTGTACAACCACTGTATAGATCTGTACAATTGGTCACAGACGAGAAGAGTACAAAAGGGCTTGTACTGCCTATAAAATTTCAATTCAAACAATTTTTTGAATCTCAAAAATTATTAGAGCCCACTTTAACATTTATGACATCCTTACAAAATGAAAAAGTTCTATCGAATTTCATTCAAGGACAGTTATGGATTGAAAAATCGAATCAATATCCGGGTGATATTTCAATACCATATTTATTATACAGGGTGTTTCATTGGGAAAGGGAAATACTTCACAGGTGCATAGGTGGCACCAAGACGGTTCTAGAGATACCCCATTTATTGGGTCTCACTGTCTTCATAGCCGAGATACAGGGTGTTTTATGAATTTTGCCCGTTTCTTCCTGAGGCCGTACCAAACGAACCACCCGGTATATTTTCTTCATATTTCGCAAATATGTTCCTAATTGAGAGCCCAAACATATCATGCAATAACCGCCTCGAAAATCCAGGTCCGGGTTAACAAAAAATTATGAATCTTTCGAATCCTCGAAACAACACCCTGTACATCGGAATTTTGAAAATCTGTTTTAATATTCGAAAACACCACTAAAAACTGAACTGAGACGTATACTTCAAATTTTCGCGCAGAAAGTTTTATTGCACAAAATTTTCAAGGTAAAAGTGAAGTTTTTAGGAACTTGGATACCCGAGAGTGGTTTGAAGTGACTTTAACAATAAATTATCAACAATATTGAATCCATAATTATTTCAACATTACTCCGCAATTCATTTTCACATTGGTTTTCTTTTTTATAGCTGTATACTTTAAAATCCAGGTCCGGGTTAACGAAAATTATGAATCGTTTGAATCTTTGAAACAACACCCTGTACATCAGAATTTTGAAAATCTGTTTTAAAATTCGAAAATACCACTAAAAACTGAACTGAGACGTACACTTCAAATTTTCGCGCAGATAGTTTCAATGCACAAATTTTCAACGTAAAAGTGAAGTTTTTTAGAACTTGGATACCTGAAAGTGGTTTGAAGTGACTTTTAACAATGAATTATCAAAATATTGAAATCCATAATTATTATACGTTATGATGCAACTCACTTCTCAATAAATGAAAACTAATGTGGAAATGAATTACACAGTAATGTTGAAATAATTATGGATTCAATATTATTGATAATTCATTGTTAAAAGTTACTTCAAACCACTTTCAGGTATCTTAGTTCTTAAAAACTTCTCTTTTACGTTGAAAATTTGTGCATTGAAACTATCTGCGCGAAAATTTGAAGTGTACGTCTCAGTTCAGTTTTTAGTGGTGTTTTCGAATATTAAAACAGATTTTCAAAATTCCGATGTACAGGGTGTTGTTTCGAGGATTCAAACCATTCATAATTTTCGTTAACCCGGATCTGGATTTTCAAGTATACGGCTATGAAAAGAAAACCAATGTGGAAATGAATTACAAAGTAATGTTGAAATAATTATGTATTCAATATTGTTGATAATTCATTGTTAAAGTCACTTCAAAACACTTTCGGGTATCCAAGTTCCTAAAAACTTCACTTTTACCTTGAAAATTTGTGCAATAAAACTTTCTGCGCGAAAATTTGAAGTATACGTCTCAGTTTAGTTTTTAGTGGTGTTTTCGAATATTAAAACAGATTTTCAAAATTCCGATGTACAGGGTGTTGTTTCGAGGATTCAAACGATTCATAATTTTTTGTTAACACGGACCTGGATTTTCGAGGCGGTTATTGCATGATATGTTTGGGCTCTCAATTAGGAATATTTGCCAAATATGAAGAAAATATACCGGGTGGTTCGTTTGGTACGGCCTCAGAAATAAACGGGCAAAATTCATAAAACACCCTGTATCTCGGCTATGAAGACAGTGAGACCCAATAATGGGGTATCTCTAGAACCGTCTTGGTGCCACCTATGCACCTGTGAAGTATTTCCCTTTCCCAATGAAACACCCTGTATATAGATGATTTTGAGATCAATAATCCCTTAGGATCGAATGCTTTAAAGCATTCTGTTTGCAATGTCTATTATTCCTTTCCATGTTTACCGTCACAAGATTCGAAATTGGAGAACATTTTTTTAGCTGCCGTTGTGAAATATTCTGATCTTAAATCCTTTGGCAATGAAAAATGTTTTGAATCACTTATTCAAGATTTGAAAGAATTAGAAATTGATGGTGTAGATATCTCAGTAGAAAATGGCTTTGTTAAACATGTACGGTTCGTATTTGGGTTAGTAGTCGGTGACAATTTAGGGTTGAATTCGTTTTTGGGGTTCAGTAGATCTTTCTCAAGCAATTTTTTTTGCCGACTTTGCAGAATTTCTAAAGAAGAATCTCAGAGAGCTCATAGCGAAAAACCTGAATTGAATAGAACCCTTGTTAATTATGAAAGTGATCTGTCGAATCCAATGCAAACAACAGGAATAATGAGTAGGCCTCCTCTTAATAGCATACCGTCTTTCCACGTTGTACAGAACTATTATGTTGACATTATGCATGATATTTTTGAAGGAATTTGCCACTACAGCGTATGCCACGCAATAAATTATTTCATTCATTCAGCAAAATTTTTTGACTTATCCAAACTCAATTTGAGAAAACAAACATTTGAGTATGGATCCTTTGAAATGGAGAATGCTTCAGGCCCAATTGAAGTGCATCATTTGACTAAAAAAAAACTTAAAATGTCAGCTCGTGAAATGATGACATTTATACAGTTCTTTCCTCTTATGATAGGAGATCTCGTTCCTTCGGATGATCTTGTGTGGCTTTTTCTTATAAATTTTATAGAAATTATAGACTTACTCCTGTGCTTCGAAATTGTTGAGAGTTCCATAAAACTCTTAGAATATAAGATCCAAAATTTCAATGCTGTTATATTCTGCTCTTCAATGATATCTGAAACCAAAATTTCACAATCTTACGCATTATCCCAGAATTATTCGTCAAGTTGGTCCTCTCAGAAAACTATGGTGTTTTAAGTTCGAGTCGAAGCATAAACAGTTCAAAGTATATGCACACTGCGTAACCTCAAAAAAGAACATTTGTTTAACTTTAGGTAAAAAATACATGTTGAAATTTGCATTTAAGTTGATATCTAACAGAAGTGAAATGAAGAAATTTTCGTTGAAAAGCAAATATAAATCAGAAAGCTATAAAAATATTATAATAGAAAAACTGAAAATTCAAGATATGTCAATTTTGGAGCTTATACTAAAATAACTTATAAAGAAATTTATTATTCCGTTGGAAATTATATTTCATCATATCAAAACGATATCCTTATTTTTATCATACAGAGTATCGTTATATTGAATAACACTAATATTTTATTTTTCGTTCAAAAATTGAACTCTGTTAGATGTCTTCCACATTTTCTTGCATATGAAATTGAACCTACCGACTTTGGACCGTTTTCATTTATATCACCGGAAGATATTGCAGGTCCTGCTCTGACACTAATAAAAACAGCAAGAGGCAAAATGATGCTCCGCATAAAGGAATATTATAAGACTTTCAATACTTTTTAGTTCTCACTATAATCTTCCTATTGTTCGATACAGTTCATAAAATTAAAATGTTTCTTCTGAAATATATTTTTGTTTGTCGGCTTTTCTTTTTGATTTTCAGACAATTTGAATTTGATCAATATTTAGATGTACCTAGTGTAGTTCGCATTCGCTAAAAAATATATTCATATTTGATTTATTGAATGTTTCTTTCGAAAATTTACTATTAACGAACATTTCGAGATTGTGATAGTTTGCAATTGGGCTACTTAGGTGCTGATAGTTTTCGTAGAATGTCCTTATAATGAAAAAATCCTTATATAATTTTTCAACAAAATTCCGTTCAGATTCAATAATGAATGATGAAGACCCAATGATGTCATATCCATATTTGCCGAATTTTCTCCCGGCCAATACATTAACTTCACTTGTAAATGACAACAATATGGAGCGCCCCGAAAATGTCTACATTATTCAAGATATCTCCTCATCAGTACCTAGAAAATCACAATTGGCATTACATGATGATGGACTGGTAAAGGACTTTAACAGTATAGAGATGGAAGAATTGCTGAAAAGCTGGAAACAAGAGCATCTATCTGAGCATTTCAAAGGTACTCAATTCTTATAAAAATCTCAAACCTAATAGAACATAATAGGTAATCAAAACTTGCAATTAATCATCAAAGTGCACTTATTTCTTCTGACAATATAATCTATTTAAGAATTATGATTATACATAGTTGTTGTATTTTGATCTCCATATGAAATTCAACAATCATTTTTCAGCTGAAAAAATAACTATCGAAGTTTTGAGGGTAATAAAGCCACATCATTTAGAAAAACTACTGAAGAATTTCGACATGGGGACTCAAACCTCGAGAACTGGCGGGAATCCATTGGTCAACCGTTGATGTATTCAAACGCTATGCTACCACAAATACCTAGCCAACTATCAATCGATTCTTCTCCAACAAGTTCAAGGGCATCAACTCCAAATAAATTTTATAGATACACTCCTTATTCCTCACACGAGAATGAATTGAATGAGCGAGAAAGGACTGCAGAAACTATATCTCTTGGAGATATTTTAGACAACACTCCTAAAGGACAGATGTTAGTCAATTTTCTACAAAATACATTCAAAGTTCGTAGAAGATCAGCGAACTTCATTGATTAATCTAATCGCCCAATATTTCGATGAAAAAGGTCTTACAATTAATTTGAAGAAGAGCTATAAATTAGAAGAGGAAATTCTCAAGCGTTTTCCTACAGAAAAATTGGTAAGTGATCCTTGAATCTTATCTACATTTGACTGCTTCAATAAGATTTCTGATATTCAAGAAGTAATAAACTCTCATTTACAGGAATACTATCGAGCCACTAAGAGGGGCAGAATTTATAACAAATCAGCCAATATGAAGGTTAGCTTAAAACAAGCCTTGAAGATGAAATTTCCTAAAGCTGATGCACAAAATCCGAAGCCTGAGTTTTATAGACCTGAACTCATATTTGGTAGGTACCACAGAGTTTGAATACTTATGCTTCTTAATTATTCTCGGAACGAATTTTAGAGCCAGAACTGGATGCAGACTCTTGTTATCGTTCATTAAAATTAGACAACTTATCTGCGGAAGAGTTTGATAATGTTTGGAAGGCATGTACCCAGTATAGATTAAAAGATTTGAAGGAATTGCCAAATACAGACGAAATTTTTGAAAAATGGTTTTTTTACAAGAAACCTACAGGATTTAGACTGGTATACACATTCTAATGAAACATTTAACTTCCATCGATTTCAATTATAAAATATTTTCAGATCGATATGGACTTCTGAGTCGCCTTCCAAAACCATGACAATCTGTTGATAAAGTGGCCTACATACTCGGAGAAACTTCTAATGTTTTTGAAGGAAAACGTTAAAGAGAAGAATGGAAAATCAGTCCTCAATTGTGCAAACATCAATGAAATAAGTGAAAGTAAGAATTGTTAAAGAATAGTAAGAGTAAACTCATCATAAAATGCAGGAATACTCAAGTCGGTACTCACCAACAAGAAACTATTCTCGATTTTGAGAAGAGTCAATTTTTTTTTAATCAAAATTTTTCACTCGTACACAATTTTTAAGTGTTCGTTCATCTCTGTATTCCGGGTTGTTGGTAATGAATCCCTTTGAGTTGGCCAAACGGGTTCAGAGCAGAGTCGGGGCGAGAGCCCAATATAATAATAAAAATAAAATAAAACCTAGGTTTGAGGTTCAGCCTACCTAGTGTTGCTGCAAACCATTTTCAGTGTGAATAATAAATTATCTGAAGGAATTGGTCGTTATTTTGTGCTTGAGAAATATTCATATATATTTTTTTTTAATTCTGAATATACGTTATTATTATTATTATTTCATTCAAACAATTTTTTGATGAAAAACTGTAATTTTTTCAGGTTCCAAAGATGCAATCATTCTTTGGGGACTGCATGGATATTTAATACCCCTAAACAATACTTCGTCTATCAAAGGAGAACCAAAAGGAAAAGTTATAAAATATACAATCCGAGACTCCCAAGAAGCATTTTTCTCTTAGGAAAAAGTCTACAGGAAGTCGAGGAACATATAAGAAACCTTCAAGAGAAAAAATACATATCCAACCATTTATATATGGCTGTGGAGCTGATATCTTTCACATTGAAGAGATAATTTATTTTGATAATGTCAGGTACAAATTTTTTAATTTAATAAGGTGTGTGGATATTTGTTTTAAAATTTATTATTTATTCAATTTGTCGTTTCCTATTCAATGCCAAAAACTTAACAGTTTTATAGAGCATTTTTTTATGATTTCGAGACACAAAAGAAGTGTATAAAAACTTCGTTGTTGAAAGATTATCTCCTAAGTGATTAGAGGTTCATTGTTAGTTTTGTTTAGTTTGTTAGTTTTTTATCCATTATGAGACTAAATATAAAATTTATTTCTGATTATAATATACGAGTATTATTTCAATATTCTGAGAGCATCAGAGGAAAATAATGAGCATCAATGAGATCAAACCATTTGAGTGAATTCGGAAATATCACATCAAAGAATTCAAGTTATCAAGTCACAAATCTGAATTCAATCTCCAATTTTCTACACTCATTACTGTCGCAAGTAATTGAAGATATCTTAGAAGTGCCAGGTAAGTATGAATGATATTATTTTATCTTCATTTCAACATTACCCTTTCCAAATCTTCACTTTTCGACGCGTGCTTTTTGGCAAAGATCATC
This sequence comes from Propylea japonica, assembly GCA_013421045.1. Lineage (NCBI taxonomy): Eukaryota > Metazoa > Arthropoda > Insecta > Coleoptera > Coccinellidae > Propylea > Propylea japonica. The sequence goes on from CM024242.1 coordinate 33,491,247, forward strand.
ATTTGAAATGATTTTAGCGGATGCACTTACTAAACGTCTATCTAGAACTAGATGATGATTGTAACTCACGTTCGCGCCAAAAAGTGTACATAAGGTACCTATTAATATGTGTCAATTTGTCAAAAAGTATTATGTTTTATTGTGTTCTCTGAAACTAGGGATCTTTATGGAAAATTAACTTGTTTTATGACATGCTCCATAGCCTCTTGACGATGCGCAATAATGTCCGTGATGAGCATACGAAACGTTCTGGCATCTACCACTTTTTTTGTTTACTTGCACCATGGAGAAGGAAGATCCAATTTTCTGTAACAAGGGGAATAAAGTATATGATAATTATTAATTACCATATCAAAATTCCCATACGAGAACCGAAATTTTAATCAATGCAAATGAACATTGAGCAATAATTACAAGTATTGGATGAAAATTTCATACGTCCAGTGAAAGCTTCCGGTTATTATTCAAAAATTTACGTTGTTGAATATAGACGCTTATGTCAGAAAACATTAGTCAATTATTTGTTCATTGTCCAAAGACTACTAACATTGCACCAACTACGAAGATATTCAACTCGAAATGAAATAGTTATTCAATATTCCACTACGTTGTACCAACATCTGCCTTTCAGGTTTAATGTATCGAAATATCGATCGATGTATTCCATTTCATTGAGATAATGAAACTGAGCTTTGGACCTATTTTAACGAACAAATTCGTTCAAGTAATGACCATTTTAATTGTATTTACACCAAACACTTTTTCGTTCAGTGTAACGTTGACTTTATTATTTCATACTTTGATTTGTAGAGTAAGTATATCGGGTGTCCCAAGGTGAGTGGCCAATCAGATTTTGTAACTTGGCAAATGATGATTTTTTTGGTCCATCCTGTATAATAACTGACAACTATAATTGAAAAGCAGTGACATAGATCAGATCAATATCTAATGTCTTGCTAAATTTTGGACTCAAATCTCAAATATTGAGCGAACTAGAGTCATTTTCGTACCACGCCAATTTGATCTAATAGGCCACTCACCTTGGGACACCTGATATAATGTTCAATATTCTTCACTTATTGAATAAATCATTATACAATTACTTAAACTATTTAAAAGTTATATACAATTAAAAATGAATATAAAACTTTTTACAATAATAACCCAAGATGAATAAAATAATTATGAAATTATACCATTGGATTATTTTTAAAGTATCACTTCCTGACTTCAATTCAAGGCAACTATGATAGATGTCTTCAAGGATGCCATGAAATTGGGTAGTAATTCACCAATTCCTTTGGTTTTAAACTTGGATTTCACTTAAAACTGTAGACATTTTCACTTATTATTAGGTATGTGCATCACAATAGATAATTTATTGTGAGATCATTCATACCGCTTCTTAAATGTGAAACTTGTTCTCAAAAAACTGTCGATGAATGGCAACAAATAAAAACTTAACTTGGCTTCGTCCCATCTCCATATTGTACCGACATCACATATAGTCCGTTCACGAAAGGTTGAGCCGTCGGCTGGCCATGGAAATTTGGCCTATTCCACTGTGTATATTAAAATTTTAGGTTATGTAGTTTATTTTCTTGTCAGATTGATACACAATGTTGTCAATATTGCATAGAGTTCTCTCATAACTCGCAAGCTCGTTGGACGAAGCCGGTTACATTCGGCAACGTTGACTTTATTTAACGTTATGACAGCAAATACTGCCAACTTCAAATAAATAAGCAAAGGCCTACTGTGTGCTCAAACTTTCGTGAACGGACTATACGCAAACTAAAATACTGGCATCACGACTCAAAGTGGTCTGTCTGACCGCAGTATTACATCTAGGATGTCGAAGCGTATGACATCTTGCTTGACTCGGATCTGGCATATCCAAATCCCAAACGGAAATTTTACCAGTTTGATCACCTAAAGCTAGAATCTTCTGCCAAAAATCCATTGCAAAACGTATAAACCAAATTTCATATTCCTTATAATCGAACCTGTGAATAATCGTAGATGTTGTTTCTCCTTTACGAAGCTTGTTGTTGTCTAGAGTAGTCTAGACGACCAGGTTTCCAACAAATAATGCAATTTTCGCAAGATTTCCTCAGAACAAAATCACCGAACCATCTGACACAGTCAACATAGTTCCGATGGATATCACGGGTAGAAAATCTGGAAAATACTCCTTTAAGGAATCGAAAGACCTGCTGTTCCTGTTTGCATTCCAATTATAAGACTGTTTTATTGCTTCCTTCATATACTCCTTGTCTAATCTCCATAGTTTTAGAGAATGATCCATTCCGCAAGATATGATGCGGTTGCCAGAAACGTCAAAATCAGCACTCAAAACCTCATCCCTATGTCCTTCTACACTTCCAGAAATAGCTGTGCATACATCAGTCATCAGTCTTAATATTCCACAATCTTAGGCGTGATATTTAGAAACCGAGAGTAATAAATCTAGATCTCTCGGATGAAATTTTAGTTCATTTATTGCATGTCCATGACCTATGTAATGTCGAATGCAAAACATTGTGGCTGGATTAAGGATATGTATGACCCCATGAGATCTAGCTACTACCAACAGTGGTCTACCTGCTTCCTCATCGTAAGTCCAGGCACAGGTGTAGCAGTTCTCGTCTAGGTCAGAATCTGCGTAGCACTGCACTAATTTGATACTATTTGTTTCAGGTTATTCGTAAGTGGTTTCCGATTGCTGCCCACAGCTGCTAAAATCTTTGGTTGTCCTTCTTTGAGATGATGGTTGAATTGTGCTCCAAACAAAGGTTGGCCATGGTCCTCTTCGATGCTACAGCGAAATGTGTACAACGGCTTCGGGGGCTTGATGATGCTTGACTTTCTCTTGCGTTTTTTCCTCCTAGTTTTGAGAGTTTATTAGTGGGCGTTGAACTTCTAGAAGTAGTATCTGTAGTAGAGTTACTACCAACGCTTGGAGTTTCATCTGCTTCGTCCGCAGATTACTCAGTGAGGTTGTGGTAAATTGACGATTCGTTGGCCATTGGTTTAGTTTTATCCTTTATTTCACATTAATGGATTTGGATATAGTTATTTCAACAAAATAAAAATTATCCGCCAAAACCGTTATCAACTCAACCTAGGTGATGCTCGAGGGGATCAGAAATCACTTTGAATGCTGAAAAAAGAGAGTGATTGTAAAAGCGTTATTCGATATTGTTCATTCAAAAAAGTTATCTCAAGTGGATGTGCTCTATTTTTTTTGCATTATTCGAGGACCAAAATTTGTCATTTCATTAGCAGCACCTTCCATCAATTTTTAATAGACATTCTTGAATTATTTCAAAGAGAAGTTATAGGTTGGCATGATTTTCATTGTTTTTACAGGAACGAAGTAGTGACAAACACAACTGAAGTAGAGGTTTAGCTACGTTGTTATCGACAATCAAGAAGTTGTTACAGGAGCGCAATGTTGGTCTTTCATCAAATTAAACAATTTTTCGTTTACCAATTTTCTGGATTATCATCGAATAAATGTTTGAAACTTTTGAATATTTTAATATGAGCTAAATCACGAAAGAAGTTTGTGCACCTTAGTATATTGAATAAAAGCAAAGCACTCACCATTCGATTGGATTTCACATCGCTGCTTCTGTGTGAAAGAAACTGTGTGGATTACTTCAAAAATATTATCATCTGCAACATCGTTTCCAAAACGAAGAACAGCCTCATAAAGTGTAATATAAGAGGGAATAAGATTGTCGTTCATATAAAATTCTATTCTGAATTGATTTTTCTCTGGTATTCTTTCTTCAAATCCTGTGCCATCTGCTGGCATTAAATGGGCATTATATTATTCCATGTATTGTACGGATGTGAAAACTTCAAAATCCATTGTGAAAGACTGTGCTTCACTGCTGAAACAAATCTGAAAAAAGAATAAATAGGGATTATGCGGAACAATTCTAGACTTACACGAACTTTGATCTTGGAAATTTTTTGTTCGTAAAATTTTCAAAGCAATTAAAAAATACCGTTTTATAAGAACGATACTTCTTGGTCTAAATCTAGTAGATTGATTAGAGTTGCCAGTGGAATCCACAAAATTTTAAATGGAAAGTTTTCAGGTATGGTTTCGATGTGGAACCAAAGGAAATGTTTTTGGTCAGAAGACCTGGTCTTCTCTGAACAAGCAATAATATCATCTGCGAACCATAGATCTATAATTACTATGGATGCAGAATCACGTGACCTAACAGAAGATCGACGACTTGGATACATAAGAGAGAGAAAGACATATGCGATCTTATCGAAAAGAAAGAGATGAAGAAAGTTTGTGGGCAACTTGTCAAAATCATATGGAAGATGTAAACAAATATTTATGTGACCACAGACATTGCTGTGCCCACAAGGAGTTGATGCATTGAATATAATTCAACTGACATTGCCCATAGAACAGTATGACATTGCCCACAATAGCTCCATCACATTCAACCAAGTGACCTCTCTTTCTCATGCGGTGTCCATTCTTATCAGGTCTATGCTGCGAACTTACATAGTGAAAAGTATGGGAAAAGAAATATACAGGATGGTCTAGATCGTAACCTGGAAATTTTAACCACGTATTCTATATCAAAATTGAGCCCTAGTTTGTCATATAAACATATGTCGAGAAATGTTTCCTCTTCGAGATACGAGGTGTAAAATTATAGAAGAAAAATGTTTTTTATCAATAACTTTCACACTGCTTGAAATGTTTTTCTGAAATTTGAGACATGGGTTTTGAGCGTCAAGGAGCACTTTTCGCATAATATCATTTCTTTTCTTTTTCACCAGTGGCGTCCGTACTGCAGCAAGACTGAATATTTTCAGATAAGAAAATGATACGCCACCGGTTTTTCCGACAATAAAAATTACCATTCAATTTTTTATTCAATTTGGATCAAATTTGGTTTCTTGACTTTTTGCTGTACGAGGCACCGTTCCCGGTTAAAAAAATGAAACGCATTCTCATGCATGAAGAAATAGCCAAAATGATGTTTTTCATTAATAACTTTCACACTGCTTGAAATATTTTTGTGAAATTTGAGACATTGGTTTTGAGCGTCAAGGAGCACTTTTTGTATAATATCATTCCTTTCTTTTTCACCAGTGGCGTTCGTAATGCAGCGAAAAAAAAAGAAGATACGCCACTGGTTTTCTGGAAATAAAAATTACTATTTAAATTTTCATTCAATTTGGAGCGAATTCGGTTTCCTGACTTTTTGCTGTACGAGGCACCGTTTCCGGTTAAAAAATAAAACGCATTCTAATGCATGAAAAAATCGTAATAGTTCGATAAGGTAGGTATATAATTTAATAAGACTATTTTTGTGAATGAAGCGTGTAACTAATTTTGGCTATTTTCAGTGGTAGATAAATGCAGTTATCAGAAAGAGTATTTGGAAGGAAGAAACTGAAAAGTAAATACTCTGTAAGAATCTTTCGCGAATGGATCATTCCAAAAAGTTCCTTCAGAACTTGAAACCTGCAAGGTCAAAATAGTATTTGGATCTCAGCAATAATAAGGAATGCCTTCTCACTGGCTTTATAAAGCTACGGTTTCCTAGAAAAGCGGTGGCGTTATCTAGCGGCCGTAATATAACGTTGGGTGATGTCTACTATTTTCTATGAATAACATCGGGGTAGTTTCCTAGAGTGTCACCGTAACGTCAAATAGCGGTGCCGTCAGTTGCATGACGGCCGTCATAGCGGTGGTGAACAGTAGATCAACGTTTTTCGCGTGTAGCGGTGTGCATACAATGAGTGGAAACGTGAATTGGACGAGTGGAAACTGGAAATGATGAACAATTGATTGATTTTGTCAAGAATCATGAAGCTTTATACAGGGTGATTTTTTTAAGTGTTTCATTAGACGTTTTCGAAGATGAAATTGTAATACAGATTCGAGATTTTGGAGTTTCGTTTTAGAGTACATGAACTTTAATTGTAAAATATTTTCAAGAGGAATCTACTTCCGGTTTCACCGGAAACGAATGTAACTTCGTTATTTCAAATGGAACACCCTGTATATTTATACATATTCGAATTCTTCGTTCAATTCTACACTGATTTGATGTATTATATGTGCAACCACTCAAACAGTTCTCGAATTATAGCCTGATTATCAATTTTTTTTGAAAAAAGGTTGTCACAAATTATGGTCCATATCTTCAAAATCCCTCATTACAAGAATTTCTTTTTGCGAAAGTGGAACAAAAGAAAGTACGCTGATACTGTTTCTTGTATAACTTATGAGGAAATATTATACAGGATGTCTGAAAAAGGGCCCCAAAGTGACCCTCAATAAAAGTATAAAATCTCACTTTTTTCAAATAGCAACCCTATGATTTTGTAATTCCAATCGATGGCTCGTCGAAAACTAGTTAGGGTGTCCCGAACATTTCATGCCTCTAAAATCAATAGTTTTGCCGTTATTGAACAAAATTCGAATTTCAGGATTGAATCAAGGTTTCTTAGTCTAACCATGCATTTATTATGATATAAATTTTCAAGAAGGCTGTGTCTGTTGATTTATAATGCATTTTAGAGAACTGTCATTTATACTTTTTTGATTCATCGGTCACTATGCAAAATATGAATTACAGTAACAGTGATGTATTGAATATGTTCTTCATTTATGGTGAATGTAACAAAATATTAGAAAGGGCAGTCAGAACTTTTAACGGAAGAAATCCACATTTACCACCTTAAACAAAATCGAAGTTCAAGAGTATCAAAACAATTTTCTCCGTAGTGGAAGCATTAACCTAAAACGGAAGCGTGTGAACACAGTAACAGATCATTCATTATCTATTACTGTACCTATTCACTCGTGTCCGTTTAGGGCTTAGGCTTCCAGTACGGAGAAAATTTTTTTGATACCTCCTGAACTTTAAGTCGGTAAATGTGAATTTCGTTCGTTGAATTTCTAATTACCTGTTCTACGAATTGATTACATTTGTCACAAATAAAAAACATACCCTTGATATATCATTCCAGTGAATTATTATTGCATGTTATGCTTAGTGCTTGATCTGTAAGAAAAAGTAAGAATGACAGTTCCTAACATAGCCTACTTCAAGAATGCAAGCTTACAAACTGTTCGAAACCTGTCTTTAATCGTGAAATTCGAATTTTATTGAATAACGGCCAAAATACTGATTTTTGAGGCATGAAACGTTCGGGACACTATAACTGGTTCTTGACGAGCAATCGATTGGAATTACAAAATTATAGGGTTGCCATTTGAAAAAAGTGAGATTTCATAGTTTTATTGAGGCTCACTTTGAGGCCCTTTTTCAGACACCCTGTATAATATTTCCTCATAAGTTATACAAGAAACAGTATCAGCGTACTTTCTTTTGTTCCACTTCCGCAAAAAGAAATTCTTGTAATGAGGGATTTAGAAGATTTGGACACTAATTTGTGATAACCTTTTTTTTCAAAAAATGTGATAATCAGGCCATAATTCAAGAACTGTTTGAGTGGTTGCACATATCATACATCAAATCAGTGTAGAATTGAACGAAGAATTCGAATATGTATAAATGTACAGGGTGTTGCATTTGAAATAACGAAGTTACATTCGTTTCCGGTGAAACCGGAAGTAGATTCCTCTTGAAAATATTTTATAATTAAAGTTTATGTACTTTAAAACGAAAATCCAAAATCTTGAATCTGTATTACAATTCCTTCCTCGGAAACGTCTAATGAAACACTTAAAAAATCACCCTGTATAATATAAACTGCAAAAAGAGTATAGACAAGCCCAGATGAAGCACAATTTGTGGAAAGAAATTGGAGTAACACTTCAAAAATCATGATACTCTCCTCCAAACTATTGTTTTCGTCTTCTGATGACTCTTCCATCATAAAAATAATGCTATGTCCAAACCGTCCATTTTTCACAGTGCACAATCTACTACTCTCGAGTGAGTATTGACCACTGAGTGACGATTGAATACGGTCGGACTACTTCCTAGGAAACCACAGGTTGGTTACCGCAAAGACGGTCGTTATTAACCACCGCAAAATGACGGCCGCTAGATAACGGAACCGCTTTTCTAGGAAACCGTAGCTTAAGGGACCCCGCAGACTGCAGACTTTTAATCGGCCGATAGTTTAGTCAGTTTGGGCTGAAAATGCGCATACCGAGCCAACTTAACAAGTTTGCTCGGTGTGCGCACTTTCAGCCCAACCTAACTATACTATCGGCCGATAAAAAGTCTGCAGTCTGCGGTGTCTCTAACAGGACATTGTCGCTTCAGGAAGCAAATATTGAGAATCGGCTTAACAGAGACGGTTGCGAAAACAGCTCTGAAGTGGGAACCTAGAGGTTGCAGTCTAAATAAACCCTTTTAACAATCTACAATCCGTCAATCAAAAAAATGATCAGAACTTCTCATTTTGAGGAACTATCAGGTTTACTTACATATAAAATACAATTTCTGCAGTGTGTGAATGCCTGGATAGAATATCTGGAGGTTGTCACTTCGCTCCTGCCATGGCGATCTACATTTCATGATTTCCAGCAACATATCTTGCAATAGTACAAGTAGTAGTAGTACAACTTTTTTTTGGAAATTTTCAGTTTCTCATTTTGCGGTTCCAGAGCAATATTCGCAAAAACTTCTAAGAGTTTCCGCAATCTATGTGGATGATCTAGCAATGATTTGATTTTTGCTAAAATTTCCATTTGCTCCTCTGGTTCTGGTAATGGTTCCTCTTCTTGTCTTGAAACTATTTTCATTGGAGATGGGGAAGATGTATTATTTTGTTGCTTTCTATAAAATTTGACAGTGTATGTCAAAGGAGGCACTTCCTCCCCGTCCACAATTTGAACAGGCGCAGGTTTTTTCTGTAGGGACTCTTCTCCTCATGGGCGATTTAAAATTGCTCACATTCGGTGAATAATCTTTGTAGTGGAATGAATGCGAATAGAAAGATGTATCCTTTGGTTTTATTTGTCTGGGCGGTGTTAGGCCCATGCTTTCTTGATCCTTTTCGTATTCTAAAGCTTCATCGAGGTAATCATGCATGCCTCCCAGTATTTGCTGTCGCTTGCTGTGCTATCATCATATATTGCCCTTTAACGGGAGTTTGATTTTTACAGACTGCTTCCAGAATTTCTTTTCCGGAGCTATTTTCAAGAGCCCCGGAACAACTAGCAATACTGCTATTTTCAGCCAAAGAACTCTCAAATCCGTCCTCCGTTTCAGTGTCTTTCGCAGTCTCGATATCTGACAAGTTTGGAAAGATACTTCCAGGTTTGGCGGGCGATACTTTTATTCTTTTTACATCCTCCAAAACTGCATCTACTGCAGATCGCTTGCCTCTACTTCTGCGACTGGGGCTCGCATTTTAGAGCTTTCTTTGAGAAGATAGGTTTGTATTGTCATCATTCAATCTGTACATAGGTACATGTACAGTACAATGTACAATGTATTCAACATTGAGCTATTTTCAGATATGTCCTCTTCATCGTCACTTTCATCTTCCTCTTCTATAACGTTCTCTTGCACCCCCTCCCTTTGAATCTGTTCATCAGCACCTCCATTTCTTTCATTCTCTGCTCCTTGACTTGGTTTTGAATTTGATCCTCAGAGATTGTATTCTTTCTTTTGAACAACGCTTCCATGGTACTTGCGATACCACCTGATTGAACTATCGCGGCCTTCGAAGGGCTTCCAAAAGATTTGACTACTGGTTCTGTCTTTTGACATTTAGAAGGAATACCACTTTTTGAAGAAGTTACGATATTTGTAGATCTATTCTCATGTCACCTTTTTAACAACCGACTTGATAGTTGGTTCGGAAGAGTCTTTAACATTTTTACGCTCTTTACTACTCATCAGTTTTTACTTTTTTCAATTTCACATTCTCGAACATGGAAAACTTATTTGTTACTTCATCGTTACTTTTGGAGACTTCTGCAGAAGATTGCTTGGCGGGACTATTGGAAAATAATTTGATACAATCATGTAGTTGCTTTCTTGGTGCTAGTTTTATTGTCTTTCAAAGGTATCGGCGTGCCGAAAGGTGCTTTAGGGAACAACACTTCTCCTCGATTCTTCTCGAATAACGCTTTTCGTTCAGAAATCGATAAACATGAAACATCTTGTATTTTAATTTCTTCTTTTGGAATGAAATTTTCTGAGTGCTTTTGGACTCTCAAGATTAGTATGTTTATTGTTAACTACAGTTTTTGGGAATACCTTATCTTTAATCTTTCGCAAAGGGTTGATTGGTAAATATCGGGCTATTTAAAATTTCAAGTAGAAGATCAATGGGGGTTTTCCAAATCCTCCATTCTGGTGTCATGAGATATTATGGGGAGGACGAAGTCATCCGGCACGTTGAAATTCTTCAAAAATGTTTGCACCTGAAAATAAAACAGTAAATATGTAATAAATATCATCATTAAACAGTTCATGACATATTATACAACTCGTTTCAAGATTCGCCATATTTTAGGCCGAACTCCCAACAAGTGCCTAAAATGTGAAAATCCAATTAATATGTATAGATATCTGAATACTTGAAGAGCTAACTCGTGAAATCTCAAATTCAGTTGAAGAAATTTCACCCAGAGTTTTGCATTCAGAATAATAAAAACCATGAAAGCAGGGAATAATGTTAATTGGGGTTTTATTTTGGTTGATTTTAATAAATTAAAATTATTCTCTGCTTTCATTGTTTACATTATACCTGCGTTCCTATTAACGCATTAATTTTCATTTCGTTCTATTCAGAATAATATTCTCTTCAATTCCTTTTTATTATCAAAGTTTGAAAGCTTTCTCCAGTGACTGAAGTCAACAATAAAACTATCAAAATTTGGAAAAATCAAAGATCTATAAGTTAGATTGAAAACCTTAGAATATCATTTGATTTTGGAAACTTCCATATCAAGCCTTGAATAAATAAAAGTATGGTATATTACAAAAAATTTATATTATATTGTTATATGACGCTATAGATAATTGCTACCTGATTATTTTACATTTATGTTTCTAGTTTGTACGTAAGCTATTTTGTATCGGTCTAGATAATTGCATATACAGTTAAATCTGTATAAAATCTATAGCTATTTCAGGTTTTTCTTGCGACAAATTCTGATGAGTTCATTCAAAAACTTTTGCATAACTATCAATCCTAACACTGTTCCTCATCATTTGGTTTTTTCTCATAGGGTACGTTCCTTAGACTCCTTTTGTCTAAGGTATACGTTCAGATGATGGACGCTAAACGCGCGTCGAACACGCGTCATGTTTTTGTTCAGTATCAGTGTTCATATGGTGTGCGCTTAGTTGGCGTTGAACGCACGTTTTGTCGCAGCCGCCCTAGTTCATAATCAGTTTGAGTCTCAGAGGAAGAAGTAAATACTTCTTCCTCTGAGGTTTGAGTTCTTTATTTGTTGACGATGGATTTAGACACAGACACATTTCCAGTAAATGGAAATGGAATGGTATGTTACACAGACTTTTGGATGTAAACATATACCTGCAGAACAGATCGTGAAATGAAGATGTACACTGCAAAACTATGTCCAAGATGGCTACAATAATTATGATGATACAATGCATGTTCCACCTGTGCACACATTACAACGGACGTACTGTGCGATAGGCTGACAATGTTCGAGTACGATTAACAAATTATTTCATCAACGAAGGAAAAGTCAATTTGTCTAGGACGTGAGTTTGTGGCAGAATATAAATGAACTCGTCTCCTCACATAATTTTTTTTCATCATTGTCATCTCCTTCACGGAATTTTTGCTTAAATTTTTATTGGAATAAATTCGACTCGTCATGTCCCATATCGCTGTATTTTCATTGCGGACTACTCCTGAGCGACCTCTATACGTCTATACAATTCGAAAGCGCGCGTACGTCTGAACAGGTACAAAGAAAACATATGGTCTTGAAGCGAGCGTTGACACTGTACGGCATTAGCTTAGCGTTTAACGCGCGTTAGCATGTGAAATCCGGGACTAAGAATATTTACTTACTTGTATACTACTAACTAATCCTTTTCTCCAGACTCACTCTGTGCAATCACATCACTCCAACATCAAAATGTTCAGATTCCGGTGAAGTATTGTGTCCTTTACAGAATCGAATGATGTTTGCCGTGTCAACAGCAGTCGTGAAATGGTGATATAAGGACTATTTCGGGTCTTTTTTAACGCCTGTAAACATGGTTAGAATGAACTATTTTAAGTCCTGCAGGAAATGGGAGTTCCCTTTGAACTGGAGAAAGTACCAACGAATGTCAGTTTTCGGATTGGCGACTTTTTTACCTAACAAATCGTATTTGTTCAATAACCATATAATCGATACGGTTGTGAATATATTATTATTATTGACAATAGCGTTGAATATATTTCTGGATTCCTCCAATCTATTCGTGTTCGGAACTTCCAACCAAGAGCACCTGATCAAATTCGGACGATGACACCAGGAATAATATTGAAGTTACGGAACTGAAGCAGGGGAACCATTTCCTTCGTTGACCTCTTTGGCCTCCAACATCGACGAATAGAAAGGGTATATTGTTGATTGGTATTACGAATTGGTTATTCCTTTTGTCGCTTTTCTACTGTGAAGAATATCCGAATGTGTGGGATTGTATTCTGGTTGCGCTAGACTTTCCAAATTATTTAGGAAATAATCCACCGTATCGCTCATTTGAAACTCACTTCTTCGATTAAATACTCTTCGGATACCACTGTCAGTCCATAATTTCGCCAATAAAGGAGTATAATTCAAAAACAACTCAGTATCTGAATGCATCACATTGTTGAATAAGAGTAATTCTTTTCCAGCACTAAAATTGTTGGGATCACCCCAAGGAATGTCTAATTTTGCCCTGGCGTCAACTAAAACCTGCATGCCTTTAACAACATTCCCGTATATCACCTGGTTATACTCTTTCAGATAGTCATTGACGAATTTTTCACCATGAAGAATCCGAATTTGCTTCAAAATTGTGGATTTTCCAGTCTCTCCAGCACCCACCAAAAAGAGCTTCACTTGTCTTTTCAGAGAATGTTTGTCTTTTTCTAGCATTTTGTCGATATCCTGACTTTTATGTCGCTGCCCGATTTCTTCAGTGCTGAATTTAAACCTCAAACATCAGGAACACATTGAACATTGTGAAAAGGCACTAAGGGCTGATGATCAACATCACTATTCACTACATACTTCAGATTTTCTGAGGAAAATAAGTAGGTACCACTACATGTACAATATATGCAGTTGTAAACGCGGGTTAAGCGCCTATGTACCCTTAGTCTCATGGTAAGGAAATATCAATTCAGTTATTGCTGAATTAATTAGACTTTTCAGTTCGGCGTTGGTGATTGGTAGCAAATACAACTTGTTGATGCAAGTTTGTGCATATGGGCGGGTTGAGACTTTCGATATGGTCAGTTTTGGACTTGGATTTACGAAACCTGAAACAAAGGGATATTAAATTGTGCTATTTGGACATAATATAGCTAGAAATTATAATAATATGAAATAAGTGAAAGGGGAATAGTAAGGAGAAGAAAAATAGTATTATAAGTAATTACCTTCAACTGGGAATCGAGAAGAACCCGTTATGAACTGCAAGAAGAGTCTTTGGACTAAGAGATGACCACAATTTGAAAAGATTACGGACTACATCCAGCTCTGCGTTCTTGAAACCTGTTACCGAGGTTGTCGAAGAAATCTTTTATTGCACTTACTTGAATTTCTCACATCTTAACACATATTGAAAGGCGAAGAAAAGAAGGAGCTTCTTGCATTTCTTTCGTCTGAATTACATCACTTCCCCCTCTATTGTCTGTTGTTGTTTTTGCTGCTGCTGCCGGCTACTTCTCACCCGAAATTTATACCGAGTTAAGTTGTAAAACTCTGACTGAATTTGAAGAATATGTTCATTCTTGTTGCAATAATTCATAAATTTTCATCATACTCTAATTGATTCTATTAGAATATGCAGTCAAGAGTACATCTCTGTACTTTTTGGCCTCTTCTCTTGAATTAGAACATTTTGTAATTCCTCTTCCTACCATTGCTATATCACCTCCTTTGGATGTAATCACATTTTCTGGAGAATTATATTGCTGACCTAACTCGTCACCAGATGCATTCAGTTTGACACCAGGTGTGAGTTGTAAAAAGCCTGGATGTTCTCTGAAAAGAGGATCATCAAATAGATAACCACTAGAACTCGCTTCTGCAAGTAAAAACACTCCAGTTTCTGTAGGTGATTCTTGATTTATAGCATCCAAGAGTTTTTCTCTTCTTTTAAGATGTTGACTGCCTCTGGCTTAATTTTATTATTAGTTATATGAACTTGCACTTTGTACTTCGTAGCCTCATCAATTAGGCCCTTCTTGTATAAAATATCTACTAAATTACTCATTGTTAATAGACAATGCATAGTAATTCCATTATTAGCTGGATAGGATTCACCTCCTTGTTCTCTATTAAGAAGCACAATAGCCTCTATGCATTGCATTTTGGAATTTCTCTTACAGTTTCTAAAATACTACTCCAAGAAGTAGTAACAACATCTTCTATAATGAGGCAGTTTTCACCCTCTGAGATAACACCTTCAATCAACTTTTTGGTACCATATGATTTTGCTTCTTTTCTCCTCATAACCATAGGAATTTTAGTCCTGAGGGATGAGGTCGTAGCTATGGGCAGTACCGTATAGGGCACACCACAAAATAAAGCAAAGTTGGAAATGTTAAAATTTTTCAACATTGCATTAATTTCGTCAGAAATACATCAATTCTGTCTGTTGTTGTTTTTACTATTGCTGCTGACTACTTCTCACACGAAATTTATCTGGGAACTTAGGATACGCATTGGTGCGACTAGTTCTATTGTTTAGACTTTGTGATTGAGAAATTTGACCTTGAGGAGACGAGCACTGCTGTATCAGAGCAGGGCTTGATCCATTTCTACTATGGGCATGTGGTAACGTTGGGGTCGTTTCTCCAGAGGTAACCTGAAGTGCTACTTCTTCGTTTTTATCCTCATGTTGACCTGTTCCAGTACTTATATTCCCAGCACTGAGTCGAGAAGCTAATTTAAGTGGTAACTGTTGTTTCACTGCACCCTGCGATACTTTGTACTAATTTGTGGTACTCATTAAATTAATTGGTAATTGTGATTTCATTTGACTTCCTTTGTTCCATTTAGAATCTTTTCTCCTTTCTACTGTCGAGGTGCTATACATGCTACTCGATAGAGATTTTGAAAAGTTGAACTATCTGACTGTGGATTATTTTCTTCAGAAGTCTCTTTACTGCTACTGAGGCAGTTTTCACCCTCTGAGATAACACCTTCAATCAACTTTTTGGTACCATATGATTTTGCTTCTTTTCTCCTCATAACCATAGGAATTTTAGTCCTGAGGGATAAGGTCGTAGCTATAGGCAGTACCGTATAGGGCACACCACAAACCAAAACCAATTTGGATATGTTAAATTTTTTCAACATAAGATCCACTAATGTTTCCATTAAATCAGGGTAACTAACTATAACCCTCAAATCAAAATAGATGGGAGTGAGAAGCCCTACTTTTGTCTGATAATCGCCAAATTTAATTGCGTTAATTTCATAGATCTGAAGGCTTTCGAGGTTGATTACACTGTTTAGGCCCATCTTCAGCGAATTCAACTGTTTTTTTAAAACCATCTCTAAGAAACTTTTCTTCTAATTTCCTCAGGTAAACGTTAGCATTTTCCAGTGTGACAGGTATGTTCTCACCATTTGGAATCAGTTCTGTGGAGAAGAATCAGAAGTGATTAGAATATAGTTGATTTCAACTGTATATTCTAATCACTTCATCAAGATATAAAATTATTCTCTCACTAATTTTAGTGAGAGAATAATTTTATATCTTGATGTATTGGTTGCAGATCTAAAACGTAACTGAAACAAATTTTAAAATTCATATTCTGAGGAAAACAACTACTTAGATGATCGAGTCATATTGAAAAGTATACAGAAATCAACTATGAAACATCAAAAAAATGCTATTTTTGCTTACGCACTTCTTGGTTGCATCCGATTTCGAGTTACATCCTCTTGTGTTTTTTCAAAAATCCATTCAGAAATAACTTGAACATAACATTAGATATTGATGTGCCACAATTTTAGAAGTGAACAGTAAGTAATATCTTTTCAACTCGTAATACATGACGTAATACTCACATTATCGGTACTAATAGACAAGACTTATAAAATCATGTTACACAATATAAAACTTACCAATGCAGGCATCTCCAGGTAGCATGAAATTGAGAAAATATGAATCTATCGTTTCTCCATCTTCATTGATATTTTCCATCAGTGCTGTTTTTGCATCCTCGTTTAAATCCGGATCTCCTCTCAGTATGTCCCGTTGTTCTATCATACGCCTGATATTATTCAGAACCTTATGAATTGATGGATTTATATATTTTATATCATCAAGAGTAAACTGATTCTCTTGGTAGACCTAGAGGTAAATCCAAGCGCCTTTCCTAGGAAAAGACCAATGGTTTTGAATTTGTTCCCCAATGATAAATTCGAGAAAGCAGCATCTGAATTTGCTGGTGGTTGATCGACTTGATTGACAGCAGGATACAGTCCTTCCTCTACTTGAATGTAACCTGATTCAGATAAGCCAGAAGAAGCCTAGATTTTGAAGTTTGCTTTCTGAAGCTCTCTACTTGACAGTGTGAACAGTTCATCCTGAATACCATCTCCAGAACCTATTTCATCCTTGAAGGTGACAGTCCAACTTGACAATGAGCGTGTGGTACGTAGAGCCTGAAACCATTTTTGATAAGAAATATGCTCTGAATAGTTTCAAGTATAAAAAGGTAAATAATGGTTTCGAAAGTGGGACTGATGTTGGGAAAATACAATCAGCCCAAACATAGGTTGTTCTAACGAAAAGAATTGAGTCTTACCTTATTCACATCATCTAGAATGGCTTTTCTGTTCACTTCAACTTTTGGATGACCAACGAGGAAAACAAGTCTTTCATCAGCGTAAGGACATATTCTAAGCACATGCTTCAAAGCCCTGCGTCTGTCTAGACAGCATACCCCGAATGCTAACTCGATTCTAGGCTAAAAATGATGGGACAATTTCTTACTACACTTCCAACGAATCCTTGAAGTGACCCGGTGAAAACACTGAATGGGTCTGTCAATAGAGTTGCAAAACAATAGTTAATATGATCCGATGAAAACTTTTTAGGCTTTATAATATATTGATGTTTGTGTATAATGTTGGCCAGTATTAATTTAAGCTATAAAGTATGTCGATTAGTTGTAATATATATACATTCGGGTTAAAAACATCCTAAAGACGTTGTCCGATGCCCAATTGCCAATGCCTTCTATTGTTGCAGTCTTCATCATTTAGTCCTTTTTCACTCATTGATTTTCTAATTCCATTGATCCATGTCGTTCTTGGTCTTCCTCTTTTTCTGTTTTCCGGAGGTATCCATCTCATTACTTTCCTTGGTAATCTATTCTCTGCCATTCTTTGCACATGTCCATACCATACCAGCTGTTTCCTATCTATATATTCTGTTACTGTCTCTTTTATTTCCATATTTTCCCTTATTATCGAATTCGGTATCCTCTCTCTTCTCGAAGTTCTGGATGCTCGTCGTATTGCATCCATTTCTGTAGCTTCTATCCTCCTCTTCAGTTGTTCTTTCAATCGCCAAGTTTCAGATCCGTATACTAGAGTACTTTTTATTAGTGTATCATATATTCGTATCTTTCTTTTCTTTCCTATCTCTGTGCTCCATAGAATACCATTCAGCGCACTTATTATTTTTTTTGTCTTATTTATTCGTGATTTAATTTCGGCGTCATCTGTTCCTTCTGCATTGAAGTTGATTCCCAAGTATTTGTAGCTTTCGCATTTCTTTATTGTTTCATTATTTTCTAACTTCAAATCAGTGGTTTCTTCTCCAACACATAATGCCATTCTCAAATCCTCGGGTATATCTGGACATGGTGACCTTTCACGTAGGTGATGCTCGAGGGGATCAGAAATCACTTTTCTTTTCAGCAAGTCCTCTATTTGTTTTTGGTAACCTTGTATGGCTGTAACAATTTTTTTAACATTTTTTTCTTGGATTCGTAGGTCATGTTATCAGTTTCACCGATTTTTTCTTCAGGATGTACCTCTAGTTCTTCACATATTTTTGAGGTGATTTTGGATGAATAATTTGTTCTTATGCCTTGTTACGATTGTCTGAGGCAGCGACACAGTCGCTTGAAGTTGCTTAGGAACCGTTTCATGTCTAGCATACCTAGTAAACCTTGCAATGAGACGTTTATCACCTTGTTTGCTAGTACCGGCCATTTGAAAAGCCAAGGCATGTTTAGAAACCCTCGGAACAACTCTATCGTTGGCCCCGCTATCATTGGCCAGATGTTTCATCACCAACTGCAATTTATTCTCGTGTTGGTGCTGTAAAAATATTATTCTTCTTTCAGATTCTAAACGAACTTGCTGTAGGTTGTAGCTAAATTTTGAACACAACTTAAGTTTTCGTTATGGT
Organism: Propylea japonica; assembly: GCA_013421045.1. Classification (NCBI taxonomy): domain Eukaryota; kingdom Metazoa; phylum Arthropoda; class Insecta; order Coleoptera; family Coccinellidae; genus Propylea; species Propylea japonica. Next base: position 33,509,855 of record CM024242.1, read on the forward strand.
TTTCGATATCTATCACTTCGAGTTCTAATTTTTTAGTGCTGTTTCTTAAATATACGATTTTTTGGAAGAAATTGTATAGAAGTATCCTCATTTCCGCCTCGTTCAGTTTCATGAGTATATCCATTAACATTGTATCACCTTGGTCGTCGATTAATTCTAAGGATTTTGCTACTACGGATATCGTCCGCATAGTATTTCGTTTTTCAATTCCATTGCCAAATCTATTGCTTCAATTGCCTCTCCGTGCTGGAGCAATTTTCTTTCTTCGTATTCGTTCAATATTTTTTCTCCTAACAGTTTCGCATCTATTAGGTATTTTTGCTCGAGTAAATAATCTCTAGTCTTTCTTAAGTTTCTAATTTCGTGTATCGCTATTTTCTAACGAAAGATTTAAAACTGTTGGACGAGTCATAACAACCAACTGCTTATTTTCATTGGAATTCTTGGTTTCAACACTATTCTTCTGCTTATCTAAGCTATCTTGACTAGTTTCATGTTTTCCCTTCCCTTCTTTTAGTTGACTTTCGTGAAGAGCTTTCCTTTTCTTCTCTTTCCTTTTACATTTTTTCAACTTTTCCGACTGTTTTTTCGATGTATTGACGCTGTTCTCAACTTCTTGTAGTTTTTTTGTTACTTTCTTCAGTGAGAACCTTCAATGATTTGGCGTCTTTAATTTTTTTCTTGAGTTCTGTTAATCTTAATTGGTGTTTCTTTTCTGAATCCATATTTTTCTATATTTCAGCTTGAGTGAGAGCAGCCATAAGCTTATCATATTCTTTTAGTAGTTTTTGACATTTTTGTTCAAGTTTTATTCTGGCGTTGTTTTTAATGTTTTTTTATTCTTTATCAATTGCTGCATCAGTTTTTCCTTAACTTGTATTGTTTCCTCTATTTTTTTTGGTAACCTTGTATGGCTTTAACAATTTTTTTTAACAGTTTTTTTCTAGTACTCGTAGGTCATGTTATCAGTTCCACCGATTTTTTCTTCAGGATGTACCTATAGTTCTTCACATATTTTTTATGTGATAGTGGCGGAGTTTTTCAATTCTTCCAACGAATGTATACTGACTCGACGGCCTCTAGCTCCTTTAATATGATTTTCTGTACTTGAAATGCAGGAACTTTCCTTTGCACTGACATAAAGATCGAAATAGTCCCGATAATAACTACTCAAGTTCTACTACTTCTACTATAAGTTCATCAGTTAAAGATGAAAAATTCTTTAATAAATCCTCAAAGTTCTCCATAATCTTTTCTGAATTATCGTCTTGTTCTTCGTCTATTCCCTCACTGTCACTACTATGAATTGTATTGCAAATCATGTAATCCTCCGCTTCTTCCTCTTCTATTATATCTAGCGATCTATGAGGTTCACAATTATCGTTCAAACACTTTTAACACTCTTGTTTGAAAGTCAACCAATACGAAATCTGCTCCAGTAAACCTTTGGGCAGTGATGAATTTGTTAGCACTTTCTGGAACAATTCCTCTGCGTTTTTCACCAACTTCAATAGCTGATTTGCAGCAAATTGAAGACTGAAAACATCGGAATTCTCTTCGATATTTTGAAACATTGTATACGAATTCACTGTCACGTAGTTTTTGATTGCTTGTGACCTCAACCCTAACTACAAGGAATATAAGGATTCTGCAAAATCTTCTATAAAGGGGGATACAGTACATAATAACACTGTTTTAGAACGACCTCCAAATGAATCTTTTAACAACTTTGTTAAAAGGGATTGTTCATAAGGAATATTATGGATATTGAAATTCGAATAATGAGGTTCTGATAGAGCCGTTATACACTGTTGTAAAGCCATAAGTCCTGAATCTGTTGGAACTGACTGAACAAGTCCGTTATTATCATAAACCAAAATTTTTTCACTACTGCCCAAATCGGTAAAACTGGCAGTTGAAATTCGATGCTGTACTGTAGACTCAATAATCCATTCTTGGTACAATGTTATAGTAAATAATGTATGAGCAAATTTTGGTCCAGTGTTTGACATTCCTAACTGAATCAGTTGAAAAGCTTCAAGAACATCAGTACATTCCACTAAACCCGATCCCAGTAAATCTTGAACTGTTTCTCCACATATTTGGGACCAACCTATGGTCACTGTGAAAGTTTTATCTCTGTATTGTTTGATCTTTGTGAATAAATCTCTTATGAATCTTGGTACGATTCCATGTGCAGCTTCACTTGCAGCAAAATGGAAGCCTGGCCCAAATAATGAATAAGTTTTACCAGTTCCACTTCGGCCAACAACCACTACTGACACATCACATCCTTCTGTGAAATAATTCATCAGAGGTGTTACAATACTCGTGTACAATACTGCTTGACTGGTATGAGGCGGAAAGGCATAATTAACTGGAAACCTCTGTGCATTTGCGAGCTGAATTGAGTTAGTTCCACTTGTTTGAAGACCAATTATGCTGTTATCGTCGGTATTTCAACAATTCACTGGGCAGATTCTTACTGCAGTTTCTATATTGATATCCATTTTTGATCCTTTGGCTTCAAGAATTGAACTTTTTGATAAAACACTAGTTTATTGAATAATTTCTTCTATTCACATATTTCTGGTCTTCCAGTTTGGTAATAAATCGACAATATATGATAATAATTGCCCATTTTAACAGTTAATATTTTCTCACATTGAAGAAACTTTTATTTTGCTATTCAAAACGAATGCTGAAAAAAAGAATGATTGTAATGGCGTTGTTCGATTATTGTTGTTGTTGTTAATAGACGATGTCAAACATGAATTATTTTAAGGAAAAGTTCTGGGTTGGCATGATTTTCATTGTTTTTAGAGGAATGAAGTGGTGACAAACACGACTGAAGTAGAGGTTTAGTTACGTAGTTATCGCCATAAGAAACCAATCAAGAAGTTGCTACAGGAGCAATGTTGGTATTTCATCAAATTAAACAATTTTTCGTTTACCAATTTTCTGGATTCTGGTCTAATGAATGTTTGAAACTTTTGAATATTTTTAATTGAGTTGAACCACGAAAAAAATCAGTACACCTTAGTATATTGAATAAAAGCAAAGCACTCACCCTTCCATTGGTTTTCACATCGCTGCTTCTGTGTGAAAGAAACTGTGTGTATTACTTCTTCAAATATTTTTATCTGCAACATCGGTTCCAAAACGGAGGACAGCCCCATAAGGTGTAATATAAGAGGGAATAAGATTGTCGTTCATATAAAATTCGCAATTTTGTCCAGGATGATCGCAAGGAGTGAAGTTGTAGACATGATTATTGCTGTTTGTTTCCTTCTTCAGTTGAATTTTTTACAGTGCATTGATCATAATCGATGCTTCTTCTTCTTTCTAGGAGGAGTGAAGTCTCTCAACGTTTCTTCGGCAGGTATTATAGCATCTTCCTTTTGAGCAAAGTGGTAAACTTGGCGACAAGTTTTTGTGAGCATTATTTGTGCTATGGAACAATAGTTGTTAGAAAAAACCTTGTGCAACAATCTGAATAGGCTTTCACCTGAACCAGTCCATTATTTATGATCATTAGCTCCCATGAGACCCAGTAAACTCCAGAGCTAAGTTCATTCCCTGAGTCAACAGACTGTTGTTTATTTAGTTTCCTTTGGCTTTAGGTGTTGGCATTTTTAACACTTTCATTGGCAGTACTCGTGAAAGGTTCTTTGACCTGTTGTTCTTTCTCAGTTTCTTCAGCTTGTTTTGCTTTTTCAGCCATTTTTTCTTTGACAATGTCCAAAAGCATGTAGCAGTCAGAGCCACATGGTTCTGTGAATGGTTTAAAATCAAGGCCTAAACGCTTTTGAAGATTGGGACCTGGATTAGAGGGCTGGGACCTGTGTAGAAAACAGTCATATTTGAAGCATTTTCTACAGAAAAGTGTTTGAAAGGAGTGCATTGTTTGTTCTCTAGGGAAAGAAGCTGCCTTTGCACCAATCTATATTACAGGAGTACATTCTGGTTGTGTCGTTTGGATCAGTTCTCTCTGTAAGTTCTATACAGGGTGTCC